>JAZAYU010000042.1:3568617-4143569 GCA_038501625.1 Corbicula japonica
CGCCGCAAGCTCGCTAAATAATTTTTCCTAACATGTTTTATACTTTTGTTTTACACAACACATGTCATATCATGCATGAAATAGGTGTCGAAATTTTTTTTCCTATTAATAGAAATGGTGTACAATTGGGTAACAAAATTTTAACAAAATTACCAACAAAACACAACAAAAGTCGAAAATTTGAGTAACCGAATTTTAACATTCAAATAAATAACAACAAAACAAAACAAATCGTTTAAAAATCGTTTTGAACTCTTATCATTTATGTTTTCTTTAGAAGTGTTTAGTATAAACACGTTTCTCACAAGGTCGCTTTACCCTTCAAAAAGCGTACTTTGATGCAATGATTGACGTTTTGCAGATCCAGACAATTTATCATTTTAAACAAATTATTTTGCAGCGTGAAAAGGATTCCGTCAGGCGATAAATTTCCAGAGTTTCTTCAATTTGACAGTAAAGCAACACATGCGAATCTATCATGATTGTTTTATTGTGCAACGCACAACTCAAAGATGGCAACATGTTTAAACAAAATGAATTAAACGTTGCAACTTGATTGTCGTACAGATACTGACATACATAGCAAGTCAAAGAACACCTTAAACAAAACAGCACATAGGCAAACATAATTCTTAGTTTCTAGGCTTAGGAAGTAATGTGCACTTCCATTATTGCTTACAACGGATCAAGTGTTGATGAAAACTACATAAAATACTTTAAAAGATTTTGCCTCTGGTCATTTCAACAATATTTTAACATCATATACATATTATTTAAATGACCAGAGGAAGCACCTTTGTATAAAGTAATTTATCTCTTGTAGTTTTCATCAACACTCGATGTATTGATTGCACTTTTCAGTTATTATCAAACAGATACTTAACTTCAATGAATTTTGTTAAATGATTTAATTTCGATAAAACAAAATTTAGCAGGAAACTAAAGCACAGGGGATTATAAGGGAAAAGATTTTTAAAGTTTAAATTGTACAGTTTTATTGCGACTGAATTGAATACTTTTACGTTATTCATGTTTGCTATATAAAATAAATTTTAAAATGATAGCGTCTCTCCCGCACCGTCACGGTGACAGCGCCTAGCCCTGCAATTCCTGCGACGCAACCAACTGAGCTAACCGGGACAACCCCCAAAAAGGCATCGTTTTAAATAGATAATTCGGAAAACATATGCAAACGTTTAATGAATACATGTTTTTAATATTTTTTTATCATTTTCAGAGAATATAAGGGACGTTGTTTTTTAAGTGTGTGGTTGTTGGGCAGGACAGGTTACATGAAAAGATGTATGCGGTAATATTTTGACATTTATGTTTTTTCGAATTTTGGGTGAAATTTTACATTTGTCTATTTTTTCTCATATAGAAATAGTGACTGTGTTACGCATTTGGTCAAATTGTTATTATGGAGAAATGGGTAATAATTAGTGTCGTCTGCCCTCACTCAACAATGACGTCATATTGAGGATTGACATCAACTGTCCGTTCTTTCCTTTTTGGACAGTCTATTACATCGGCACATGTTAATTCGTATTAATTTGGCGTCACACTGAATTCAATCTTGAAAATCTAGAACACACAAATTGATAATGTGTTCTTTTTGGTTATTCGGTTTATTTATTAGTCTATAGTACTGTCAGTGGCATACTACGTAAGCGGTAGACTAAGTGCGACATCATTTCCTACCTTATTACCCAGCGCCATGACTTTAATTATTCCTACTAGAATATTGATAAAGCGACTAAATAGAATTGACAACAATATACAGCATTGTCGTAATCTAATACAACAGTTCACTAGTGCAGAGCTAACGGTACAAATAAGCAACTTTATAATTGAAAACTTTATTTGATTTCTTAATTTCGTTTATTGTAAGTGGTTTCTATTCTGAAATCGATAATTCTTAAAAGCCTTGCTCTTATTTCTGCTTTTTGGTTGTGTAGGGAGGCTGTCACTTCTGCAAATGCATATTTAACTTTTTAATTCCTCTGAAAAAAAATCGGTTTAGAAATTCTGTTCAAATTGTGATAAAACTGGGTATTACTAAAATTGCTGAAGGCCTTTTTCACGGACTGACTGTGTCTATCTGCAGGGTTTAGGACTTAATGAAGGTTTCTAGGGAAATCTTGTAAAAACGCAGAAGCCTGATCGTCCTTTTTGTTGCATGTTTGACTCCAGGTGCTCTGTACTCAGTAAGGTCATTGAAAAAAAAAACAACTTTTTTTGCTTGACAATGCCATAGGCTTATTATGTTTTGTGTACTTTGCATGAAACAATGTCGAGTTCAACAACCTCTTAAAAAATGGAATTGTTCAAATAAACTTATAAGATGTTAGTTATGTTTTACGTCGTAAAATGCTTTTACAAAATAAAATCTTTTGCCTTAATTGAATTAGATTGTTACGTATGGGTTGACAACCGGTATTGTGCTCATGAATCAGACGAAAAAAAACGACTCAAAACAACAGAGCTCCAGATAAAACGTTGAAGCAAAGGGTATTTACCCCTGATGTCTTGTAGTAATGGGCATCTTTCAAAAGTGAAAAGGTACTAGCTTAACGTACACTTGTTTTGATAATTAATGCCAAGAACATGAAACTACAACTTCTGTTATGTATAAACCAAAGCTTATTTTATTCTTAGACTTAACTTTTTTTAAATAATTTGGTGAAATTAAATGAGCACATTTGCCACGTTTTTGACAATGAAAGGGTAAAAGAGTGAGTATGATGTTGAATATCCCTTCAGATAATTCAAAGATGAAGGGGTTACAGTACACCCGGGTATAAAATTCAAAGGGTATCGAAAGTCAATGGATATTTCAGTAATTATTCTTCTTACATTTGTATCTGTAGCTTTTGAACATAAAAAAATGAAAACTGATATTATTTTGCTTTTACCTACATAGCTGAACTTATTTTAATTTAAAAACAATTGTTAAGCAGTTTATACACACTACATTGTTAAAGAAGTATATTTGCTAATTGGAAGCTGTTTTAGAGAATCTGACATGAGAGTCACTCGCATATTTTCTAAGAAAAGGACGGTCTATGTGTTTTGCACTGCTGTGTGTACACACTTCAACAAGGAACTGGACACTAGCTTACAGTAAACATTTTTGTTCACAAAACGATATATTTCGAACAAGAGAACATATCAGGAATTGCCACATCTAGAAATGCTTTACTTCCTTTACGAGCATGTTGGTACTTCTTTATTGGAATTATTATTTTATCGATCGCGCCAAGACTTCCATTAACTCCAGTGTGCCCCTTTTCTCGTTTCATAATATTCATGCATTGAAAATAGCAAATAAGCCTTGGTAACAATCTGAATCTAACATTTTCTTTCTAAGTTTTATTGCCGAACAAATCTGCGCATCCCTTCGAACAACTGAAAATACACATGTTATCTTACTAAAATTGGACCATTTCATCTACCTTTTTGGTTGTGTGCGAAAAATTTGTGTTCAAGGTGTGGCTTTTTCTGATATCCACATATTACTGTGAACGTTTAAAGGGAGTTGTGCAGGGTCGAGCAGGTGTACTCGGTAAAATCGTAAACAGATCGATCTATGTAACACTTACGTATACTTTTCACTAAACTCTACATTTCAAACCCTCCAGGAGGAAGTTTTCGGTTAATTTTACCATTTTACCGGACCTGAAAACAATCCGCTGAAGAAATCCCTATATAAAAATACATTCTATATTTAGCGATCATGGGAATGTCACGCTTACTATTCGTGGTGGCCCAGGCATTTTGAAAGAAATGGCGACGTCGATAGTTGGCAAGGTACACCGAATGCGTATTTTGGTTGAAGTGATCACGTGACAATGCCCAAAACCACCGCGGCTTTACGCGGGAAATACAAAACTAGCTAACCTATGCGCGTCGCATAGGATAGGAAACACCATTTATATATCTTTTATATAAAACACTGGTTTGAAATATTTCGGGTGTAAATCAATATTTGAGCTTCAAATAATGATATTCAACTGATTAATAACCCTTTTCGCACATCTGTTCCATTCATCAATCCTGCACATCTCCATTAAAGGTTACAAACAAAATGCACAATACACGATATACGGACGCACAATACACGATAGACGGATGCATGATACACGATATCGGCAGTATTCGCGATATCGGCACTATACAATATACTGTACTGCCGATTCATATAATTTGTGTACGAGATTTCTAAAAATTTGAAAATCCTATCAAACATAACTTTAAGATAAATGGTTGAAATTAAATCAAGTCGCACGAAGCACTAAAAACGAAATAAGGACGCACGGTACACGTTAGACGGACGCACGATACACGATAGACGGACGCACGATAGACGCAAATGTTGTAATCTTAAAAGTTCACAGTACTGTACATGTATATCACTATTATTTAAACAATGAAAAGTTTTCTTACGATGGCTTCTATCAAGTACAAAAAGTTCTAAGATATCTATGTATATTGAAAAATACAAGCTTGATCTTTCTGACAGAATTCTAGTTAACCAGGATATTGGATTGTTCGAGTATAATGCCTGTATTGACCGCAGAGACATATCCAACAATGGAAGGCATAATAAAGTTAATTGTAACAACTCATACAGTACGGCTCCGTTGACATATCTTGTATACATTTCTTTTCTTCCCATTTATCATATGTTTGCTGGCCTCCTTGCCTATTATCGGCATTGTTTGCCTTAAGGCGTCAGAAAACTATGCTGTTGTTTCTTAATTGAAAAGAAATGCACTCTATTGGAAAGTTGGTCGTCACGTGACTTTGTAAAAAAAACATTGTTATATTCTAATAAATCATTAAGACAGAACATAGAGGATAGATAATCTTTTCAATATAAAGTTCTCTACTAAGCGCTATTGCGCCAGTTCAACATTCGAGCCGAAGTAGGTGAACCGGAAACTTTGAAATCCACGAAACACGACAAGTATGAATATACTGCAGGCTCCGTTTGATGTTCATGAACAAACGGAAACTAACAATTTTTAAGATCTAAACAATATAAATTATATTATATTTTAAGTTGTAACTTCAGTCGCTAAGTAAAAAAGGAGCTATTAATAAGACAATAATTGAAATGTTTTCGGTTCCATAAACTTTGCAAGTTAGAAGTTAAACTAGATTCAAACTCATTTTGCTCCATCTGCCCTGTAGATGGCTATTGTCAAGTTTTTTTTCTCAGTTCAACGACATGAAATAAGCGGTCTTTGAAAATGTTGACTGTATTTATAAACGGAGTCAGAGCACAAAACCAAGTGCTATATATTGCTTCTTAGTCTTATTCTTAATGCATTTACTAACGGCAACTTTCTTGAGACAATTAAGGTAAATACAATAGACTCATAAATATCTTCAAATATTTCCCAGTCAGAAGTAATATCATTTGAAATTCACAGTAGCGCTATTTGTGCAGTATGGCGGCCGAAAAACGTCTACCCGTACATATAGTCAGTACTGATATCAATACAATAATCCTTCACCGATGTCATGCAGTGGTAAAAACGTCTATCAGGGCTTTCCGATTTTTTTGGGTTGTCCGGGTGAGCTCAATTGGTTGCAGGGCTAAGCGCTTTCGCCGTAACGGTGCGGGTTCGCTGCCAGTAGAGGAAATATTTCAAATGATTTTTTACGTCATGACAACGTAACGTAGCCGCCGCACGCTTTTATAACATTCAAGGAAATATCTTGTCAGAATTGAGGTTTATAACCGATTTCTTTATTGCCTATTTGTAAGTTAAACATAGAGCAGAAACAAAGAAAACACCAATTAAAACAAACACCATAATCTCATGAACGTAATATACTTTAGAAACCAGGGATTCGAGTATAGATATATATGCTAATTTCATCAGGAGGGTAATTTCCCCAAAATGTATTGGCAATATACTTCGAAAATGGGTTCTTAAGATAGGCAAAATTCTTTTAAATCAGATTGAAAATGGTTATTGAAGCGTAAATGTCAATTCCAAGAGACAGACTTAATTTGAAACGAATCCTGAAATTGCAAATAGAAAATAAGAGAATAGTCGTTAAATAAGTAACATTCCCGAATTAATGTAGGTTTTGTTTCTCTGTCTATTGTTATTTCTAATGTGCATTACGTTATTATATATATTAGCTATGTTATAAATCTCTCTCTCTCTCTCTCTCTCTCTCTTGATGGTTGTTATTTATTTGTAAAAATCAAGAGAGAGAGATAGATAGAAAGAAAGACAGAGGGGAAAGAGAGAGAGAGAGAGAGGAGGGAGAAAAGGGGGGAGATAGTGGAGGAGAGACAGAGACAGTGAGAGGGAGAGGAGAGAAGAGTGAGAGAAGGAGAGAGAGAGACAGAAAGAGAAACTGAGGAGGAGGAAGAGAGAGAGAGAGAGAGAGAGGGAGAGAGAGAGAGAGGGAGAGAGAGAGGATAGAAAAAAGTAATAGAAATGGAGACAGCGGGGATAAACGATTAATTAAAAAAAATAATACAACACAAACTTAATGTGGTTTTGTGATTTTGAATTTTCTTCGATTCCTTAATGTTAAATAATAGATTATATGGCTGACTTAAATTCGTGTCTCTATTTGCCATCGTAGTCGACGAAAACTAGTACTCCTCGAATATTAGTGATTTACCAGTAATATATACTTAGTCTTATGGACAACTGACTTGTCCGGTATAGTTTTCCATAATATCTTTTTAATGGCGTTAATTTACAACATTTGAATTTTGCCTACTTTATATCGCCTGTATTTAAAACCGGTTTTTGACTTTTGATTGTCTTCTGAATGCATATAAATGTCCACTTTTCATGAATACCAAATTTATGAGAAAAGTGAAATATGCCTATTAGGAATGACAATATCCAGCAGCCACAGTCTCTCCACACAGCCAAAAAAGTAGAGAGGGGAACAGAGCATGGTCATGCAATAATCGGTTTCAAAATAGACGCCACAAACAATTAACGAAAGTGAGAACCCGAGGGGTTACCGCCTTGGGGTGCAATAATTTAACATAAAAATAATGAACTTTTTGTAGACCGGGCAGGACTTTGTCCATAAGCAAGTTTAATATTTCTCAATCTCCGTCGTTCTTTATTGTTTACGCCAAAGTTTGATTCATGGTGTGAAGATATATCTAATTTGTATGTGTCTGCTCACATAATACATCAAATTTTGATTTCAATTAGACATTGGCCCAGCGAGCAACTTCCGTAAACACATGTTGCACTGCAGCACTTCTCAAGAAGCCGACCACGTTTTTTGTCATACGACGACTGTTAGAACTGCCGCTCCAATCAAAAGACGCTGTATTTTACATCCAAATTGATTTTGCTGTTAATCAAATTTTCGCGCCGTGGGTTCATTCCCATTGCGGATGTTGAAACAATAACAAAAGGTGTGACTTAAAGTAAACTAACCTAAAGGTGTAATTAAAAAAGAACAACGGTCTGTCAATTATACTTCTGGCGCTAATTCTATGAAAATATCAGTCGCCTCCCATCGTGCTTGATGTCTTGGTTGCAAACCAAAATCTAACTGAAATCGAAATTTGTAGTAAGATTTTGCATTTCATTGTTTAAAGCTTGTAACACAGTTTAACAAACATCAGGATACATGATCTAAAAGCTTTCTCTTACTGACAAAACCAATATTTTGATGAATGATGGAGTGTAGATAGTTAAGTATTTTTTGATTTCAAATTGCCATATATTGTCTCGTTTCTGTCTACGTGTGACAGTCTGAGAAACTTAACTTCCATATTAAATGCTTTCGATATATCAATTGTCTGACAAAACTATGCCTGAGAACGAAATCCTTTTACTTTAGGCAAATATCTCTATGTTGCCCCTTGAAACATAAGCGTTTTTCTAGTCGGTGTTTGCTTCACATTCCAATCCATCAAATCGACATTTCGGTTCCCAAATGCTTTCATGCCTTCTCAGAACATTGTTTCTTTAAGTGAAATTTATGCCCCCTTAATAACAGGAATAAAATGTGTTTACGGTTGTGAGAGAATTTTTTTTCAGAAGAAAAAATATTTTGGTTGGCCGGTTTACATTACACAAAAATGTCTTCGCAAAAATTTTTCTTCATGAAGGTATATGATTTAATGTACAATTCGAAAAGAAGAAATTGTGGAATGTAGAATAACATTAAGAAAATGGTTTTCCAATAATAGTTTTTAGGAATGTGAATTTAATCAAAATTAATCGCATTTGGTGAATATGTTTATTAATAATGAAGCCAAATCGACAACATTATTGTACGGGGAAGAACTTTCAGATTATTTTAAAATGTAAATCCCATATTTGCCTTTTTGATATACATGTAAAATATGTTTCACAAAATAAAATAATACTGTGGTATCATTATATTTCGCGGTGTTTTAATTTTCGCATATTTCGCGCTACGGCAAGTGCGCAAAAACAAATCCTAGCGAAATCAAAGCACTCGTGAAAGTGTCACTTGTGTCATTTTCGCGAAATTTTATCCCCGCGAAATAAAATGATACAACAGTACTCACTTTCTAAGAAGTGACTACTGAATGCATTGCGTTAAGAATTGCAAGCATTTCTATTTTATAACGAGATACACTTAAAGTGACATTCCATGATGTGCATTACGCTAAGAATTGCAATATTTCAAATTTATAACGAGGTACACTTATAGTGACATTCCATGATGTGCATAGCGCAAAAAAAATTGCAAGCATTTCTACTTAATAACGAGGTACACTTAAAGTGACATTCCATTATGTTCATTGCACAAATAACTGCAAGCATTTCTTGTTTATAACGAGGTACGAAGTGACAATCCATGATGTTATGATGCATCTGTAACCAATTAAATTACTAAAACAATACTGCTAATTTACCGAGCGGCATAAATCAGTAGAAAAAGAGCGAACAAAGAAGGACAGATTGGTCCCCATTCACACATGTCTCATTTTAATATTATTGTCAAGGATTATAATCAAAAAGTACTTTTCTACGTGTTTGTCAGTATCCAGAGAATTTTCTCTGATGCTGATCACTGCTGTATTAATGGAATGAATTTCGTCATGTTAATCCCAAGAGGCGCCAAGTGCGTTCCAGTCATCCCTCGTGGAAACGATGTTAGCTGCTTAAATATCATTTCTTTATGTAACGTTAAGATGTGGGATTATTTTTTTTAATAATTTTATGTTACACTATCGCCACAGCTTTTAGCTGTTTTAGTTTTTCTGTACTCAAATCAATAAGGCTTTCTCGTAAAAAAAGAATTCTTTACCAAATGTGAGCACTAAATAAATATCAAAAATCATCCTTTTTAACGACTCCTCTCTAATAATTACACACCTCTAGAACGTCTCCCCCTACATACAGTAAGTACTTTTATCAGTAAATAATCGGTTACCAATTACATGTAATGGTGATAACATTTATAGGGATATACGCGCAACCTTTCTTGGTATTGGCCTGGCTATCTCAGTTGGTAGTGTAAACAGACTAGCATGACAAAGCGCTGTAGCCGTGTAGTGCGTGTTTGGCTCTAATATATTGATCACCCTAAGTCTTCCGACATCTTTTTACAAAAATGTTTTTTGTGTTTTATATTTTTCGGACAATTTAAGGAATAGTATTTTTCGGTATCCATATGTTTTGGACACTTTCAAAACAGAAATGTTGCATCCCTAAATTATGATGTAATGTTGACCACACGTTATCTTAAATGGGGCACGTCATGGGAAAAGGTACCTTCGGTCATTTTAGTGATATTTTAGTTTTAACTAAATTTAGAAAGAACTTGCAACTATAAATCAATTTCTAATAACTAAATTGTGATTTTGTTACACATTTTGACAATAATTTTTTTTTCCGCGAAACGCATAATAAATAAAGTCGTCAGCTCAAATTGTCAACTGTCCGAAGGTACCTTTTCCCGTGACGCGCCCCAAATAAAAATAACTCATTTTAACTGTTCCAAGACTTAAGGTGATTACTGTTAGCAGACACTTTTTTCTATGTGACAATATGTTTGAAATAATGTTAAGTATGTAAGGATATATCTTCAAAGTTTTGTAACAGTTACTATGCACTCTCATACTTTTATTGAAAAAAAGTTTGCACTTCGCATTAAGCGAATGACCTAGACGGCGCTTAACAGGATATAAAGTAAGACTTTCAATAACGTTATCAAGAAAGAATTTTCGCTTAGCCAATAGGGCTGCTGCAGTAATTCACATGTTAAGGTCAAAAATATCTTGATAGTTAGCGTATTGCTAGCGGTAATTTACCGAGGGTTTCAGCATTAAAACAGAACGAACGGATTTTACTTTCCTTATTTTTATCATCTTCTTTGACTCATTACTTTTATCAGCAATAAATATGGTTGCACCTCTTTCAAACATGACCTGTTTACATTTTGTATTCTATCATCAATTATAGTCATTTATCTAAACATTACATTATAATACAGCCAACGACATAACTTTAGCGATTTAACCTACTTAAATACCCTGTCTCTAGTGTTGATGTTCCGTGGTAATAAGCATCAAGACGCATATAACATTGTGCACTTACATCTGTAATTTTTCTTCTACGACTCTTTAAACACCAGCTGATACGGTAACATTTCTTTCGCACTCGACGTGTTTCTGCATTTTGTATTCTTTCACATCAATAGCAGTCAATTATCTTAACATTACATTTTAATACAAGCGATGACATCCGTGAATGATCAAACCAACTTTACAAAAGTCAGATTGTCTGGGGATAAGAAAGCCATCAACACGAACGTTCTGATAAATGGTGTGCTTGCTTCGTATATAAATCTCAGATCGCTTCGTTGTCCCAACAGAGCAATAATAATGTCTGATTTCAAATGGGGAGCCGGATCAATCAACACTTGGAAAAATAATCTTAAGCAGCCTGAGCTGTTCATCGAATCACATCCTCGATATTTTTGTTATATATGCTATGTTTGATAAAATTGTTATGCCTATGGGAGATTCGAGAAATACGACTTCGCACACGCGGTAAATAAAGTCGTATTATACTTTTCCTTTATTCGATCAAGTTTTGAATGAAGGCATTTCTACTGACAGAAATTATTTCTCAAAAAGCATTTAGATGATTCAATATTCGTTCATAAATACTTCTTAATACTTCTAAAGAAACAATGTTCAATATTGCAATTTTCTGTAGAACGAGTTCAAAGGTTACTGTTCGATTACGTTTATTTATGCAGAATTTGATTTACTTTTAGGAGCATGATCAAGTAAATGACAGCTAGATGTTGTCAAACTTGTTTCAGTTTGTTTTAATTAATTTACACCTAAAATATATATTTTCTGTTTTCATTTTCTCTTGTCGACCCCATTCTCATTAATTAAAACACATACTCACAGAGAAATATGTAACTGTGTTGTTCTTCGATATCATAACCTATCAATCATTGAATGTTTATTAGCTGGAATAAGTGATCTTATATACCTCTAATGATCATGAAAAAGTATATCCATTATAGCTTGCTAGTTTCCTTATAAAGAATATTATTATGCCAACTGACTGGTAAAAAATACAAGCTACGTTTCAAACTTTGCTTCATCATCGTTATTCGTGCACTTAAAAAGTCTCCCCGTACGTCCCTTCAGTGCTGTAATCAATTATGCCCTTCGAAAACCATTGAGCACGATACATTTATCGGAGACAGTAAATATTAAGTTGCGCTCTACCAGGTGCTTAGCAGCGTGGACAGTAATATGCATTGCTCATGAACGGAGGTGATATGTGCTGTGTTCAGTGACTTTCTAAGTTCCCTTTTCGGAAAAGGTACATTTGGTCATATTTTTAGACATTTTAGTTGTTACTATATTTGGAAAGAAATTACAACTATCTTCTAGTTTTTCATAACTAAGAAGTGATTTTCTTACTCATCTCGGCAATAAAATGATATTTTTACCGCGAGATGAATAATAATTTATGTAGTCTGCTAAACTTTATGACGTCATTTCAATGATTAACGTCAATTGTCCGAAGGTACCTTATCCCGTGAAGCGCCCCAATTGACGTTGACATTACGGTTTTCAAGAAGCCAGTATTCAGTACCGATCAATTTCAGTGCTCTGAGCGCTTTGATTTATCATATACAGGTAGCTCTGCCTTATATATTTCTGGCTCTATGCTGCCGTATCTTACACTGTAATATCAATAATTTACACACTGGTCATTTACTTCTGATAGCCTTCTGTTTTATACAATTGTCTTGTGAAGGAGATATCATCTCGTGTTTGAACTACATGTTTACCTTTTTATACTTTGAGTATGTTTCCCATATTTGATACACATAGTGTCGATATTAATCATGTTTTCCGCCTACATGTAGTTAAACTTGTTTCAATTCCGGTAGGACCACGAGTTGTCGACTTAATGTTCACATTCAGTTTATATAACATTTGTACACGCCATTGTATTGAACAAAAATTTAGTTAATAAAGCTAAAGCGTCAAACAATGCTACATTCAATTCCTGCTGTGAACTTTTTCTCGAAAAGAACCATTACTTAGTTATTTTCCCTTGCCTAACGTTGATAAACAAGAGGGAGAAAAAAACTAGAAAAGAGTGTTTGAAGATCGGAAACATTTCCACTAGATATTCAAGATATAGATAGTTAGTCCCGAAAAAGGACATCGCCATCTCGCCAGATTATTATACTTGTGGCTAATATCGCGCTGTATATATTAATGAACAAGTCAATTTTCTGGTAAACCGAAGGCTTTCAAATAAAATGAATACGCGATTGTGCAAAACTGTCTACACTAAAAGGGAATGATAAAATAGACCAAGTTCTCATTTTCATCAGAGATGTACGCCACTTAACAACTTTCAAGAAATTCTGAGCTGTCAATGATCCGTTGCTACAATTGATTGCTGCACGATATTGTTACGTTGGTAACCCCAAGGGGACGCTTTTTATCGTTAATCGTTTGCAGTGTTTTAATTGTAAAATTGATCGTTTTTAAAAGCTGAAACTCGCTCTTTCTCATTTGCCTCTATAGGGAGACAGTGTTTTCTGACTCAGTGTAAGTTTGCGTACCAAAGTAAAGCTACGTCTCACGGGACCTAGCATACATTTTAAGGTTTTTGGAAGAAAAGTTGTATTCGAAAACATAGTCGAAATAACTAATAGTGAAATACATATGAATGATGAAAGGGACCTATTAAACCCACCGCACACAATCGTTTGCAGTGTTTTAATTGTGAAATTGATCGTTTTTTAAAGCTGAAACTCGCTCTTTCTCATTTGGCTCTATCGGAAGACAGTGTTTTCTGAGTTTGGATTGAGTTCCAAAGTAAAGATTCGTCTCGCTGTAAATAGCATACATTTAAAGGTTTGTGGAAGAAAAATTGTGAAATTATATGCAAAAAAATAGTTAAAATAACTAAAAGTTAAATACATATGAATGATGAAAGGGACATTTGAAACCCACCGAACACTACTAATTGCTCTGTTGAAAAAATTCAGTTGATGATAATAATTCATTTTGCTCCACACGCCGCTTAGCATCGGAATAAGCGTAACCCACAATTTGCACAGTCATGAAATCAGAACCAAATCTAATTTATCCCAGACGATGGCGAGCATATGACGGTGCACATCCGCGTAAATGTTTATGACTATAAACAAATAAGAATGAAAATAAAAAATATTACATTAAGTTACATGAAAACATATTTAATTCTAGCAACATTTTCATGAAAGAATATTTAATAGTTGTCAACTGCGAGCGCACGAGAAAAAAAAAACAATGTTCTAAAATTTAGTTTTATAGTCGTTATATTAAAATTTTTGGATTTAACTGGTGATAGTGGTATATACACAAAGTACACTACTCAATAACAACCGATTCAAAAATACTCATTTTGCCAACAGGACTGATTCCGATCGGAACCGTGAAATTCCGACGGGAAAAACATGTTTTCCTATCGGAAGCATTTTCGTTCCGGTCGGAATGGCATGTTTTTAACTATGTTTTTCGGCAATATTTCTGTTAATTTTCAAAGTTCCGCAATGAAAAAAGTCTGTCATCTTGGCAAACATTGCAGGCTTTGTTTGTGGTGCCTATTTTGAAATTACCCATGCTCTCGTTTCCTCTCTACCTGTTGGTTGTGTGGCTTATGTATGTGTCCATTCCTGATATGTACATTTCATTTTTCTATAATGCGTATGAAGTTAATCTACTGAATAGTATTCACGCATGCGTGGTAAATTTGAAAGCATGTTATTAAGTTAACAAGTGACACATCTGCGAATGGAACACAGTGTTGTTTTGGGGATTTTTAATTTAAAATATAAATGATTAGTGTGTAGATTTCCATTATATTTTTCGGTACATTATTTCTTAGGATAACAATATTCTGTGGCTGTTTCCTTGAATATTTAATGCTGCCCTTTCACAGTTCAGAGCGGAATACTGCAATATCTAAGAATCGGTTATTTTTATTTTCTGATATAAAATTAGGCTATAAATATCTAATCACCCGTAAATTGGCTGTGAAAGAATATAATATCACATTTACTTTGTTTACTATGTCATCTACAGTTCAAGTTATAAATTATGTTATTTGAAAACACTTAATATATTGCTCCTGATACGTGACCAGGCGCCCTTAAGATTAAAAAGAAAACATTGTGTTAAGTATACTTAAAGTGTTTTATTCATTTATAAAGAAAGATAATACTATCCCACAGTCAAATATTAAATACAAAAGCTCATGATGTTACTAGAATGTACGTTCAAATTATTGGGGTCGACTACTTCGGAGCGAATAAACGCTAATTAATAGTCTGTGTGCCACGTGATAATTTTCAACAACAAACACCATGACGGATACCGAAGCGACAAAGCGTATGAAAAAATGAGGTAAGAGAGATCTATTTAAAAAAGGAAATGTATTGTCGTTCGTCATGTTCATTCTTCCTTGACGTTTTATTTGTTTCTATTCCGGCGGTACGGTGATTATTTCATTCTGCTTACGTTAGATTATAGTAAAACGGCCTCATTTTCATTTCTCGCGATGAGGCATCAATTTTCGTACTTGATAACTATATCCGTGTAAAGTAATTTAACGAGTTAGATCTCTTTATTCTATTTTGTGTTTCCGTCTGTGGCGTTTAAATTCTGCCAATTTATGCAAAAATTTAATTTTCATTAATAGTTTTTACATAATGTATAGAAATTCACTTTAAGTCTTGAGTATATCTTTATTGTAAGTAAAATTAGGTCTGATGGCAAATGTTAGAAACGATATAGTGGGTGAGAATGTAGTTGACTGGGTAATAGTTTTTTTTTTATTCAAAGTTTGCAATGTTTACGATGACACAGAGAGAGATGAAATTTAGCGATTGCTTTGCATAATATTATTATAATATTCTTCTTGTTAATTAATTGGGAGGCGTACATGTAAGACATAAGCTGTTATTTATTGATGATGCAATGAATTACAATCCCCATTTATCGTGAATTTTATCTTATAGCTTCAGCAGTGCACATTTCCTAATATTATCAACATGTGTTTGTGAATATCTGAGGTAGACTTATTTACTGAACAACACACACGTCAGACTAAACAAGATCATTTTATTACATGAACAATTTATACTAGCATTTGTAATTGCTTTACTAAATTTATAAAGAGTAACTTCAAATTTTCGTTTGTGATGGATCAAAATTGTACTGTTTATTGGTGTAAATATTGTGTTGCGCTCAACCTGGGGCTATGCGGCGTGGGCAGTTATAAGTATGCATTAAATTTTCCATTAACATTTTGCGGGATTATACCATGTTATATGTTGCACCAACCTCCCACATGCCACAGCAGGCTCTTAAATGAACAAACAGGTACAAGATGAATTTACTCCAACTCAAGGCAGTTAAATGTTTGTAAGAATAAATTTTGTTTTATATTAGACACCTTAAGTCAAAATATTGGAAAGAACGATTATCTCGTAATGTCTTATAACCAGAAGGTAGTTTTAGTTCCCCTTTTAGACTTAATAATGTGAACTTTACACGAAATGCATAACAAGTAATGTATTTTGCACAAGATATTGACCTCATTTCGATGAAATACGACAACTTACCGAATACATTTTTCCCGTAATCTCAAGTCCGATACTTTCTCATATTACCGTCAATGACATTTATTTAATATTCTTGTCTGAAAACAGATCATAGATTTTGTTAGGGTGATCTAATACTCCTACACATCTCTTTCTTTCGGAACCTAATATATGTTATCTTTGTTCTTCACACATCATATTATTTGATAAAAGCAGTGCGTAATTGAAAATATGTGTTTCTAATGACTTCAAAATCAAGTTAGCTGTCATGACAAAACTCATTTCTCTAAACAGTTCTGTCTGGTGCCATATTGTTCTCCAAAGGACAATGACACAGAAAAGATATAGCTCAGTCTGACCCAAACAATCCTAAATTTTCTTTCGATTTTTTTAAAATAAAGGTACGACAACATAAATATATGAACTTCCATGCGCCCTAAACTCCAACCATTGTCTTCAAATTCACATTAACGCCATATGTGCAGCGAGACTGCCGTAAAAAGTATCCCTTACATATAGTCAGTACTGTCATTATTAAAATAACATGTTACAGGGGCATGCAGTGATGATATCGTATATCAGGGCTATCCGATCAACCTTTTATGGTGTTGTCCCGGCTAGCTCAATCGGTTGCGTTGTTGGAATAATTGCTAGGCTGGCGCTGTCGCCGTGATTTTAGAGTTCGCTCCCAGATAGAGGCAACATTATTTTATTTTAAATATAAACATCAAATTTAGTTCAAGACTAGCTACTTGTAAAATCAATGTGCCGAAGGTTGTCTTTATATGGCATCACCTCTTTCCGTACGCCGATGATCATGTTATTGTATTATTCTGAAAATACCGCATTACATGCCATGCTTCAGGTGTCTTTTCTTTTCATTAATCATTATGTAATCAAGTTTTTAAAACGGAGATGGCCCAGTTTCTGAATTGCCTGACAGATAACTTAAAAAATCGACATTTTAAGTGTAGCAACTATTGGGTTAAATCGTGTTCTTTATAGCTCTCCATAAATTTGCAAAAGTGATCTGCATTTTAACTTCAGATAATCAATGTGAGAACATGACAGGGTCAAATCTCACTATGGTTCCTGCTAATATGATGAAAAAATGCGGACTCGAGCAAGGATAACAATGTTGCTGTACTACTACTTAGCATTGACCGTTTATTTCCAACCTTGATAATCCTGATTCTAATGTTACTGTTATGCAACACCAAACTAAATACCCTAACATGCTGTCGGATGGTGTGTTTAATAATTTTGTGGGATATATCTCATAAGAAAATCCGAAAACTGACAAACACTTAAATATATGGGTTATCACATATATCTTGTTTTACTAAATGTGTCCAATTATATTTTCTTATTACCACACACACCTGACGGACTCAATTACCATGATGATCACTTTGCACACTCAAAATATATCATAGGATTCTTATTGAAAAACCATCTAAAGACGATCATTGTTCTTTCGGCATTGCAATGTTGATACAGGTTAAAATAACAATAAAGATGTTTAGGGAGATTCAATCCTGCTTCCTAGGTGGGGTAATGCACATTTTTGGAAGGAGTTTTGCTTATAATTAAAAGTTAAGTTATTTTCAAAGTAAAAAAGTATTTCCTTACAAACACAATTCAATATTAAATTGTTGCTATTATTGTGAATTGCACAACAAAAAAGATTAACGCACGTGGAGTTGACAGGTAAAATCATCTGCATATATTTACCATACTGAACAGTTTATGAGCAAAGTAACATTTGCAACAGCTGAACAATATATCCAACTGCAATAATTTATTGAGATAATAATGAAATTAAAAACCAACTTTAAGAAATTCGAGACAGCCTCCCATCATTTTTTCCTTTGGTTAAAAATGCAAATCGTTTCAAGCTCGACGTAAATACTCAGTACCCGCCAACTAAAAGTGAAGAAATGTAGTGTCCTGTCACTGTTTTGTAGTTTTGATGCTTAAGTTGTATTAACGACTGCTTCATTTACATACCAAAGACAGAAACAAAAATACTGTCTGCGTAAGAACTCTGGGATTGCTGTATGAACGGTTACATAGTAAAATTGATACCGATATCGTTTAATCACTTGTCTATAATATGTTGCGGTCATTTGTCAAAATATTGTCAGGTTTATGAATAATACAGCAAACTGTTTTGACCCTTGAATAAATGTTCTGTAAATATCCTTGAACAATCACAAATTTCTCTGATGCTATGTAACTTAAACAAACCATAAAGCCAAGGCAAAATAGACATCAATTGATTATCTCGGATTACGAAACCAATTGCAGGCCTATTTCTTTATGGAGTTGTCTGTTAGTCGGTCTCTCTTTCCTTTCACACAATGTTTAATAAATTGTCCTAGTCTTTCTAACACTTGAACATTTCAACTAAAACTTAAAACAAATTATTTCAATTCATCAATTTGATTACATTAAATAATTATATCATAACTACTTAAATTTTCATTCACTGCTATACCCTTTGATGATTATATAATAAAACCATATAATTGTATGTCTAACTAACTAACTTATGTAAAGAATTCTTACAAGTGATCCTCTAACAGGCTCAAACCGAGTCTTCAATATTTTCATATTTGTCGTGTTCGGTTGCTTTCAAAGTGTCCCGTTTATCTATTCCTCATAATAACTTCAACATATCATTTCAAGCAATGATTCAAAGTGGATTTAACAGCGCTGAGCCTTTGAAAAGTATTTGCATTGTAAACATTTCCGAACACATTTTATAACGAATAGCTGACTGGCTAAATGACTGACTTAACTGACTGGCTGAATAACTGTAAAATTAAAAAAAAAAAAAACTTTTAAATTATAACCTATAAAACGTGGATGGGGTTTTATTAATATTTTGATAACTCTGGTACTTAAACATTTTATATCTCATAATTAAACATACATCTCGCTGTTTCATTCCAAATACTTATTACAGAAGCGCATGGACAATTAGCTTTTTTTCTATTTGAAACATCTGTGCCAGTCATGCCTGAGTCTTCATTCACTGAGACATGATTCGTCGTAGTAGCCTTACGTTCATTTTTCAGACTCGCCTATACAGTTTTAACGCATTCGCATTATAATACAATAAATAACTTGTTTTAATTTATTTCTGTTTAACTGAATAGTTTGCACCTCACCTTTTTTGTTTTCGGCGAAGTTATTGTAACATAATATTAATAGCTCGTTTTTCATTTGGCAGTGTATCTAAAACTGAAAAAAAGTTTGACATTCATATTGGAAAAACTAAAAACTGAAAACACGGACTCCTCACATAGCAAACCAGTAAACAGAACATGAAAATCGAAATTTAGAATATGTACATTTTTAAATGCGCCTAAGCTTCTAAAGACAACGTGAACCCGATGTTTAACGGCCTTGGAACGATCAGTGGCAAAATATTTATAAAGCTGACTTGACACATAATTGTAACTCCTCTTAAGTTAAACTGTAACTTCGCATTAATCTAATACCAGCTTAATAATACAAGCAAGTTAAAGCTACAAGTAAAAAGAATAGTCTTTAAATAAGCGTGGCTGTTCGTTGGGTTAAACTGTCACAACTTAACTTATCCTTCGTGTTATTGACATGCGTTAAGTGTTGCTTAAGGAGTTGTAAGAAAACAGGAGCGTTTCGATCAGACAATCGCTTCCATTTGCTGGCAAGCAATCTAACATTTTTGATAAATGGTTATTGGGGCCTTTTCAGACGTGATATATTCTATTAGGTCTTGCTAATACAGTCTTTTATCATGGCCCTTCTACAGTGTATCTGGACCATCGGCATTAATATAATTCCGTCATGATTATATATCCTGTCGAAATATGATGGTATCAGTGAACACTTGAAATGATATATTAATATGGATATTGAAGGAAACAGTAATAAGACTACTGTTTTTGTGGGGGCACGTTACGGAAAAGGGTACCTTCTCTTATATTTCGTGACATTTAGGTTGCTACTATATTTATAAATAACTTACAACTATCTGTTATTTCCTCATAACTAAAAAACTGTGTTACACATTTTTGACTTTAACAATGGTATTATACCGCGAAATGCATAGTAATTGATGTGGTCTGATCCACATTAATCCGATATTTCATTGACCGCCGTCTACTGTCCGAGTGAGCCTTTTTCAATGACGAACACCGTTTAATGTTCTATCCGTAGAAAAAATTAATTACTGGTAAAAAGGTTTACAATCTGATCATATTATCTTAAATCATAGTTGTTTTAACGATCTAGTCTAAACAAATAAGCTGACTCACATAAAATTTAAACTCTTCTAAAAACCCTTTTAAAACTGTAATTTTCGCATGAATGTAATACAAGCTTATATATGCAAGTTCAAGCTACACGTGAAAAGATTAGTCTTTAAATAAGCGTGGCTTTGCATTGGGTTAAACTGTTAAAACTTAACATTTATCCTGCGTGCTATTGACATGCGTTAAGTGTTGCTTAAGGAATTGTAAGAAAACAGGATCGTTTCAATCAGACAATCGCTTCCATTTGCTGGCAAGCGATCTAACATTTTTGATAAATGGTTATTGGGGCCTTTTGTACCAGATGTCAGACGTGATATATTCTATTAGGTCGAGCTAATACAGTCTATTTTCATCGCCCTTCTACACTGTATCTTGACCATAGACATTAATATAATTCCGTCATGATTATATTTCTTGTCGAAATATGATGATATCAGTGAACACTTGAAATGATATATTAATATGGATATTGAAACGAATATTAATAAGACTATTGCTTATTTAGGGCACGTCACGAAAAAGAGAACCTTCGGTCATATTTTGTGACATTTTAGTTGCTACAATTTTTATAAAGAATTTACAACTAATTAATTTCTCTTACTTTCTCATTATTAACTTGTTTTTAAAAAGAACAGATTTTGTACACTTTTTGACTATAAAATGGTATTTTTACCGCGAAATGTATAGTTATCAATGTCGTCTGATCAATTTTACTACGTCATTTTAAGGACCGACGTCAACTGCCTGGAGATATCTTTTCCATGGTGCGCCCTATTAAATGTTTAGCTCTCGAAAAAAAAATTCTGATTGAATCCATTGAAACTTTGGGTCATCTATAATAAGCGTATACAAGGTTCATTTTATCAAATTAAAACTTGAAATCACAACATGTTTTACTTTTAAGTTTTCTATTTGGTGATGATTATTATCATAAAATACACCCGTCCGTCATTTTTTGTACGTGCACTTTGTTGATACAACCCAGAAGTACATTTTGGAAATCATCAAGAGTACTAGACTCTTGACAGAATCAAGTCCGTACACGATCGCACAGTAACACATTTTGGTTAATTTGTAGACATTATATCATTTGTTATAAGACCTATAACAGACTAGGCGGTTGCTGTCAAATGATATTGAACTTAATCCCGGTCCAGACACAGACACACAGTTACAATAAAGGAGATTAGCCTGTGTGCACTTAGAATATCAGTAATATTAGCAACAAGATCGATCAAAACGTGTTCTTACTTTGATATGTGCATTCCTAAAGTGAGTCTTTATCAAACGATTATTCATTAATCGTCTTCTTTACAGTAATTTACGGTAAATATACTTTCCAATTCTCCTCTATTATTTTAAATTGCGTACAGTAATTTACAATAAAACACTTCCATGCCTTTCTCAATTTGACTTAATTATCTTGTTTATTCCAATTATACGGATTTAATTCAACTGTCATTTATACTTAACAAGGCATACAGGAATAACGACCTACATAAACATGTACATGCACATCAGTTAAAATCAATTTACTTAACGTCGAAATTTTAAACAGTTTTGAAACATATGATGCCAGCTGGTTATAAATCAGAAATAACACTTACTGCAGAAATTATATTACAACTTTTAATCGTTCTTGTTGTTTTTTTTGGATAAATTTAAGCAAAGCGCTTCAAGTTTATTTCTCTCTGAAAGTAAGCAAACATGGAACTGAATCACCTAGACACTTATAAAACTGAAGCCAGTCAAAGTATTTCCAATATAACCTTAAAGTAAATAATATTGCCCAGAGAAATTCCGGCAGACTAAATGATCATATTTGCATATTTTACATCGTTAAAAGACTGTAGACAGCACATTACCTGTATGTTTCTATACCGAGTTAATGTGATAAAATAAACGAGAAGGAATATATCATCATTATGTCACGCTACATCATGACAATATGCTAGACAAATTTCACCCAATATCAGTTTGAATCAACGAATTGGTCGACACAACCTTTCATGCAATATTTTAATGATTGTGTTCCCTTAACGCATATGGGATTTCGCAGTAATTTTACAGAATCATAAAAAAACATTATTTATATTATATAGTAAATGACAACTAAATTTAGATAGCACAATAACGTAAACATCGAAGAGTGATATGGGTTTCTTATAGTTAACAGTTCATATAAAAGCTCAAGCCGAAATCAGATCATTTGGGAACTTTTCTTTTTGACCTCATTTGACTTACCTCTTAGACGTTTCCCCTTAAATGAGTGGCACAGAAGTCCAGACACTCGAGAAGTGCTGTTTTTTTTTTTTTGGTATTCGTGATCTATCTAACTTTAAATCTTTTAGGGGAGTTATCCGAGAAATTTCTAGGAGGCTTAAAAGCAATTCGTTCTAGAACATGATTAGTTGTGAAGTTATTTTTTCACAATCGTAAGGTTTAACCCTGTACTCTGTATATGTATATACAGATTTTATCTCATGTGCGAAAAGAGTTGATCCGTGCTGTCTGATAAGGACTACACTGTTCGATATTTCGTGAGACAAAAGCCTATTAAATCCAAGAGCGTGCAGATCCCGATCGGACGGAAAGATGTGCCGGATGATCTGCATCTACACTGTCCTTACACGGATGAAGCCATATCCAGTGGAGTAAAGGTTTTACAAGAAAAGAAGATTAAACTCCTTCATAATAAGCTTTTTCTGACTGAGTCAGAGTCTAACGAAATACACGTGTAGTTTTAAACTGCGTCAGCCATTATGAATTACGCAAAACTTATTCAAGACCCTGGGAGCAGATAGTCAATGATATATTACCCCTTTTGAAAACAGGCAACCGTTCAGTTGTGTTTTTTTATTTAAACAGATAGAAAATGTACTTTTGTAAACCAACAAACATTACAAATATCAAAATATTTGCAGGTTCGGTTTGATTGATTAAAATCTGTTTCATGTTATAGAAACATATAACTTGTGATATAACTGAAAAATGTATCATAGAAAAAGAAATATATCAAACACATTTCACATTTGAACAGAAAGTGCAATAACCTAATGACAAAAATCATGGAAAATGTAGTAAATCAAACACATTTCATATTTGAACAGGAAGTTAAACAACCTCATGACGGAGCGAGTCGCATTAATAAATTCTATTTCTATCAATTTCTTTAAACCAAGCAGCGATGACAATACAATGATTAAAATTATATAAACGCATGCGATTTACTAAACATGTCTCTCTCGGGCCATACAAGCTATCAAATGCCGCCAAAATGCAAATACTGGGACTATTTAGATGCTGTAATTGCCCAAGTATAAACAACCGGTGAAGTTACATGTATTAGGTTATTAGCCTCAAAATAGGACGGATTCCAGCTAACCTTACACTTTTTAAAAGTTAGAACTATATTTTGTAATAATGCCCTGTTTTTAATATCCGTTTCACTAATTAACCATTGTATTCATGTTTATTACACAATAGCAATTTTCTTTATTACTATCGTTGTCTTGGAAGTATCAACGGTTTGAAAATTAGTTCTGCCTTTTGCCCTTAAGCATATATTTTCTATTTTGTGGATTATTAAAGTGTCGCCAAGGCTCATAAAATGTAAGAAATAATTTTAACAAACTATACTGTAATTACATATATACAAAAGTCCAAATAATTCTCCAAGAAAATTTAGAGTTTCTGTCAAAAGCGCTTGCGTCAAGAGATTTACGACCCGCTAAACTAATAAGTTTTCGGAAGAAAACACAATAAATAAAAAGAATTCAGCTCACTTTAAACGAAACGCAAATTCATAACTTTTAAATTCATGACTTAGTTATAATATCTACAGCCAATATTAATAGTTAATGAAAAACATTAAAATAAGAGTTAGTAATACATTGTCCCAAAAATCAGAAACATGTATTGTATTAAGTGTTACGGTTTTGCATTTGAAACAGCAACATTGTTCTAAACTGCCTTTACGTTTACAATGCTTTGAATACAAATGTGATAAAATATGTTTATATTATAAACCGTTTACAGTTCAGGTAAATTAAATTTACAGCCATTTACACGTCCGATAAGTAAAAAAGAAAACATTAACGCGTGAATAATAAAGCTAACTGATCAAACAATTTAACAAAGCCCAGGCAAATCCTGTATTTTGTTTTGAAGACTTGTAAGCTAGAAAGTTAAGCTGGCATACCCAGCCTAGCACCCCAAAACAACAAAAAAAATAACAAAAGAAGGTCACCGTAGCATTTCATCAATAACGCGGAGTTTTATGTCTACAAGCCACACGAGTTTTAGTATCTTAATAGTACGGTAACATTATGAAAACAATACGTCAAACCTAGACAAAATTGCAACAGAAATGAATTTTTCACCACTAATCACATTTAATATAAACTGAATCATATAAAAAATTGGACAAAATCGGACCATCGGAAATCCATAAATTGAAAGGTTGAAATATGATAAGTTGAAAACAACAATTAATGATTAATAGCTGGCTTTGAGCAATTATCGACACTTTTTCTATACATTCTTTGAAATTCTAGTCTTAAAACCAACTTCTATAAAATATTATTTGTAAATGAACATCAATTCTCTTAAAATTTAAATATTTTCGGTCATTTTTTAAACCAACATTTCTTAATGTTGAATTACCCCATCCATTCAAAACTGCTTGTTCACAAACGGTCGATTTTTATATAAATGCTATCTATACAACTCAATACTACTCAAAGTTTGCTAAGCACCAATACTATTACATATGACAGGCAAGTACTTTTAATTTTTTCAAATTGAATTGCAATGTTTTTTTTTCAACAACTGATTGACAACAGCTTCAAATTGAATTGCAATGGTTACTTTTGAATCTTCAAATTGAATTGCAATGTTTTTTCAACAACTGATTGACAACAGCTTCAAATTGAATTGCAATGGTTACTTTTGAATCTTCAAATTGAATTGCAATGGTTACTTTTGAATTTTCAAATTGAATTGCAATGGTTACTTTTGAATCTTCAAACTGAATTGCAATGGTTTGTTTTCAACAACAGCTAGATAACAGCAGCTGTATTGTATTTTACAACGTTCCACCACAATTTGATTAAACAGAAATGACATGTGTTTATCTTAGAACAAGATAACATGGGAAGTGCGAGCAATATGAATTATTAATAGGAACAGAAATTTGAATGTTTTTATCTTTGTTTCTATCACATTTAGCAGAAAACGAAATTTACAGAATCTGTGACATCGTTTTTCGTTCACCAGCGCAGAATGGCGTGAGAAAGACAGTGAATCTATTCCGAGAAAAATGTAATATGTAAAATGTATACACGTTAATTCAAATTTTCGGACACTTGTATTTGTCAAGATAATTATAGAATTTTCTAACATTGAATGTTAATTTATATTTTCAATATCTTTCCATGACAACAACATGAATGATATTTACAAGGGCGTACCTTTAGTTATAGAAAATTCTGTATTGTTACTGATAAAGGAAAAGTATAGAAACATTTGCAATGAAAGAGTATAATTCTACATGGAGTTGCAATGTATTAGTGACTTCCCTTTTGGAAGATTTTATGCATTTGTGAAAACATAAATATTCCCAGATAGTCCCTCATAGGTAGATGATATACTTTGAAGGTAGATATACTTTGAAGGCACGACATCTTGAGATCATCTATGTTATTCGGAATATGAATTCTGAAAGAACCTGAATAATTGCTCTTCCTTATCTTGTAACAACAATACAATTTTATTATGCAACGACGTTTAGGAAAAAACATTCCATGTCAATGTCATTTTTTTTCCTTACTAGAAACAATTTCTCTGGAGAGACGAATTTAATTTCGCTTATCTTTTGTTAAAAGGTTATTTCCGATTGAGTTGAATTTTATAAAGAAAAGTTCTGTCTTAGTTTTTATATGTACACAAGCGGAAAACATTCTGTTACATACTTAATTCAAATTTCGATTTCAGTTAGAATTTGGCTTGCAACCAAAACACGATGCGCGGCGACTGATTTTTTCGTTGTTCATTGTAAATCACGCTTTATGTTGCTTTACTTTAAGCCACACTTTTTGTTATAGTTTCAAAATCAGAAAAGAGAATGAATCTACAGAGATAAAAATTTGATTAACACCAAAATCAAGGTGGAAGTAAAATACAGCGTTTTTATATTGGAGCGGCAGTTCCTACAGTCGTCGCATGACAAAACATGGTCGGCATCTTGTGAAGTGCTGCAGTGCAACAGGTGTTTTCGCGGTTGCTCGCTGGGTCAATGTGCAATTGAAATCGAAATTGGTAGTACATGTAATAGAAAGATTTGTGCACGCTAAAGCTTGTAGATTACGTGGATGTGATTAAGTTTAATTAAACTTTATGTATGTTAATTTGAGAACCCGGCTGTACAGATATGAACTTGTTTTCCTTAGAGCCCGGTAAGACAATGTTTCAGGATATCAGATTCGTTAATTCTTTGTGGTGTCTTTTGAAATGTAAATTAATAATATTATAAACTCTCTCTCTCTCTCTCTCTCTCTCTCTCTCTCTCTCTCTTCCCTCTCTTTCTGTGTCTTTCTCTCGCTTTCACTCTTTCCGAAATAAATATATTTGAAGCCAGTGTTTTCTGAGTGAGAATTCAAAATATGTGTATTTAACATTTTGGCTGTGTTTCTGTATTGTTTCTGAAATGTTGCTTTAAGGACTTCGATGATGATTCAAATCATCTGCGATTGTATGAATCTTTAATTAAAATTAAACCATTTAAAACTTATGGTTGCGTTTCCATTATTCGGAAATCACTATCGTAAAAAACGGCAAAATATAATACACACTTATTTTGGAATTCTTCTGTCTGAAAAATGATAGGCGTTTAATTCCCAATAGATTCTTTGCAATCGAAGATATGCGCTTTTATTTATACAAGTGTGATGAAATTATCTTTGCGGCTGCTTAAAATGCATGGAGGATTTTATAAACCTAAAATATTCAATATATATTGGGCGCATCTGCGCTCCGCTACATAAAATTGTCTAAATTATTGTTACTTCAATGATGTTACTTACATCCTGTGATAATAAGACTTGAAATTGTCTTTAAGTAGGAGTTTTGATGATTCCCTAGCTTTAAGTCTGCATGCAATATGATTTTGTTGTATGTGAAATGCAGCATTTTTCCCGGCACTTTAATCTTGTTTAACTTATTGTTTCTTAAATCTAAATTATTGCTTCAGCTTTTATTTTGTTACGATGATAAAATTATAGTATGTAAATCCATTTAATAATATGCAAAGCATTGTCTATCAATGGCAATTGCGATTTCTTGGGAGAAATAATTCTCCGCCGAATAAGAATTTGCTAACTTTCGTTAAAAGTGGATGACCGATTAAGTTGAATTTAATTTTTTACTTTTGTTTTAAGTTTTTTACATGATAATGTGCACATGTGGAATATAAACTGAATTAAACTTCCAACTCAATAGCATGAACCTTATTTTGATATATTTTATGACAAATTTTGAAAAAAAAATCTCAAAATGAAATCGTGAAAAAATGTCATGATTTGATCCTTATCGGATCGCAAATCGATCTAGGTAGGAGAGCAATCAAAGTGGAATCAAATCTGAAACGGAGTGGAATTGAAACGACCGGATCGCTACTATAAACAGGTTATTGGTTATTTATAGCTGAGCTTATACTCGCGTCTTTCGCTTAAAAATGAACGTTTCTTTGCGGAGCATTAGGAACTAAAATAGAGAAGGGAACGGTGAGTATAAATCGTTTGGAGCAAATCACTAAGAGGGAAGTTTTGGACTGCAAACAAAGTGGGACATGTTTAAAGATGGAATGAAATCTGCCCAAATGCGAGTAAGGGATCGGAACTTTTTTTTAGTTATGTAACCATTGTATCTGCAAAATCAAATTATCGATTAAAATATGTTGTTGATATACAATGACTGCTGTGTTATTAAATATAATATTCCGCTTTGGTTTGATTATCGAGTATTTCGCGCTTTGGAAAGTGCGCGAAATCAAACCCAAGCAAAAATAAACTTTTGAATGTCAAATCTTATGAGAAAAGTACATGTTCAAGTGCGCCCATTAATCACCGCGTGAAAATGTTATTCATGTTTTCCTCGCGAAACTCAATACCCGCGAAAGTAAATGCTACCACAGTATGACACTGTGTTATTAATTTTCAATCGATACAAAGTGTAAACCGTTCTGTAAAATAGATGGAAAAACGTTGCTCTAACATTTATTTAAATAGAAAAGAAGTTGCATACTGGGCATTTTTTGGCAAGTTATACCTACTACAGTTCCAAAAAAAGAAGTTTTTTTGTGATCTGATACTAATTTGTAACAAGGGACCCTTGGGTCTAACAAACCATTCAACCCCTCCGGAAATACTTTGCCATCCTATTAACGACCGTAATTGAATTTGACAACCGTGTTTTCGCTTACTGACATTTGGTGAGTTTTTATTGATTTGCTATACTCTTTAGAATTAATAGCTTATGAGTCCCGCGGGTCGAATTGAACCACAAATATCATTCACCATCACCATCAATGTGCTCGTAATGTCTCCTTCATACAGCATGAGGTTAAGCCATTATCATCCTAGACATGAGAAACTATCAACATTTAGAAAGAATGACTGACTGTCAACTTATAATTAGATAATGTTCAAGCCGACAACACTAACTACTAGGCTCCTTTAAAAATGTTTTCGTCAAAAACAACAACAACAATTTCGGGAAGTGAACATGGTTTTGAGAAGTCGTATAATTTTTTTTATACAATTACGTACCCCTCCACGAAGACCAGCAGAAAGGCAGACTAATAACACAGCGTTAAAATTCAATAACAAAGATCACTGACTAAAGGACAGTAGCCGAAAACGGCGACACATGGACGAAACAACTAGAACAAGATACCGCCTTGAAACGGTTAGTGGAAATAAAATATAGACATGACGGAAGACGATTTAAAACAGGACTGTGGCTAGCCCTTTATTTATGTGGATTCATAGCTATGCTAGTGAAGTCCGGGATCATGTCTCGGAGGAAAGTTTTGAAAACAGCGAGGCAATCTGGTGCATTTTGAGGGTTTCATGTGGGTTCAACCGCGTATTCGCGTATTGGCAGCTACGCGCCAGAGGAGTATGCTGATTCTACAATCTATATTGTTGCAATTAATAATATACAGTGATGAATTATATAGCTTCATTCCAAAATGGCAATACAATGAAAACATTAAATCGGGTGACCTTTACAGGCAATAAAATAAATCATGAGTAAAAAAGCACTTACAATAATGACACAAGTAAATCAAGGTATCTAGAGACTAATAATGTCATATATACTGCTATTAAAAATTGAACAATTTATTAAGTTTTCTACATTAATCTTTTTTCCTAATTGCTTGACATAACGAAATTCCTGATCATTTTAACAGAAATTTCATTTTCACATAGAATTGGATTTAAACGCTGCGTTTACCCTCAAATCCACTTCAAACAACTCAATATAGAAAACTTAAGAGCGACAGACAGACAGACGGACAAACATACAGACACAAAGACAGAGGTTAGCGTAATTTGATTAAGACTTTCATTAACTTGACCCTCAGAACCCCTTCAAACAATCCAATATTAGAGAAATTTAGAGCGACAGACAGACGGACAGACAAACAGACATACAGAAAGGTGAGCGGAGAGAGGGTCATTGACAAAGCATATTTACCACTATGTAATCCTTAACCTCCCACCTACTAGATGACAATGCATAATTTTATAGAGTTACCAATTAACAGTAAATCGTATTTTCTTACATTAAATAATTGGGTTATCGTGATTACGGTTGGTTCAAATAGATAAGATAGATAGATGACATTTGACAATTCATGTCAAGGAGATCTTTAAATTCATTTAAACCTTTATTGCTTCGAAAGCATCTATCTAAACACGAAATCTTTTTCATTAATCATTAATCAGCTTTCAATTAAATGTCCATTTATTATTAACGAAATTCATTAAAATTTTAATAATATAGCACCGGGAAAGAAAGAGTTCGTTCCATTTCTTTTACAAAGGTCAATTGTGTTAAAGCTGTTAAATATGTATTGGTCTGTAAATCTTAAAAAAAATGGGGTGGCCCAAAAAGTAGAGATTTTTTGTTTTATGTGAACGTTAAACGTTAATATCCTTTGATGATTTTTCTAATGTTGTACGCTAACAGATTATTATTTACTGAAACAGTGTTTTATTATCATAAATAAAACTTCCATTAGATACAAAAACACGAAAATTCCAGTTAATGGATGACTTTTATGTTAACTTATCAATCAAAACTTATCGAAAAACCCTTAATAAAGTGATGTTTACCGTCATAAAAAGGGCAAAGAACAGTTACATACAAGAAAATCAATCAACCTAACCCTCATAAACTAATACAAAATGAAAACAATTGGTTAGAAACAAATCCTATAAACTTCACCCTTGAAAATGTTAAGTCGGCACGTGTTTTGATATCAATTGTTATCGCCGATTTGCTTTATGTAACTTCTGTGAAAACAACATAACAGACAAGTGTTTATTCAAAATCAAATAGTTACAAGAATTTTTTATCGGACACTCACTGTGCAGTGTGATGACTTGGTCTGTTTTCAAACAATAAATGTCAATTATGTATTTAAAGATTTGTGTAATAACTTATCTATATAACTATAAATGTATATTTATCTCAAAAATCAATGATAACATTATATAAATCGAAATTACATGACCAACAGTGTTATGTATCCTTGTACTACCTCTAACTCATATTGATATGCAATTGAATCGTCTGACGTGCTGTCTATACGTTGCGTGATAATTTTGATGATATTATCATAGTCGATTTCTTTTATCTATATCAAAATGTTTTTCACACCAGAAATGTGAAAAAGGCCGTGTCGATTCTGATTTGTTCCAAGGCCAAAATAGAAAATAGATCCATGCGAGAATGCCTCTTTCAAAAAGAGAAGATACAATTTGAACTTCTATTATGCATAAGAACTAATTTTAAAGTTGCCTTGACGCCAAATAAGTTTACCGTCACTTAAGTCATACAAGACTGGATAAGATAGCTGCTGACCCTAAGTGGGAAAAAAGAACCGTATCTATAATAATTATCCCACTATAATCATGATAATAAAGATATTTCGACATGTTTACAATATACGCTGGTGTTTTAGGAGGCATCCTATAACAAGCCTTCTATTTTGTAATTGGTTTTATATCCCTTGCTCTCTTTTTCTGTTCTTTTTTGGCTATGATTAGAGGCGATGTAACCATTCCTAATATGCATATTTAATGTTTTTTAAAGGCTTGTCCTTTCATGAAGGTAGGCGGTAACGGTTGATTTGTATTCCGAAATGTCATTAAAACTTACACAGTTATCGCCACTGACGGTTCAAAGGCGATAATCACACATTTCTGTTGTCAGTTATACGACGTTATATTTAGAAAACCAAGAACTTCACACACAACCTGCTGACAGAGTGACAGAGACACCATTAGTTTATGTGGTAACACCCTGAATTTTTTCTAAGTTTGGCTGTTATTGTTACATGTATGCACAATTTATCTTTCTTTTTACGTGTTAAAACAATTTCTACACGATTTAATGTTTCATCCCATACTAGTTAACAATCACTGCATAAATAAAGCGGAAGCTATTTTCATCACTAATATGAAAAAAAAAACAAAATGTTAAGGCAAATAAAGCCAACACTAACTTTATTAATCTTATTTTTTAAATCTAGACCATAATGCATAACCGTCTCTTGTTGCATAATCCTTTATTGACTTCCTTTCTCTTTGATTGTGAATATTTTAATATTGACCAGGAAACTACCGACAAAAGTTATTGTTGTATTCGCTCACATTCAAAATAAACTCATTTATTTTTATTAAAGTTTTGATGATATAAGAAAATCTTGCGATAACGAAATTATATTATCGGCGTCTGAATTTAGCATGTAAAATATTGCGTGTAATGAAGATGGAACTTTGAAAGACCCTGAATACGATAAATAAGCAAAATGTTGCAGGTTTGGTTTGATTGAACCTGTTCATGGACAGTAATGTTTATGCATATAAAGGTTCATAACGCATAGCCTTGTAAAAGGCGAAATTGATAACACGGAGATTGAATGTATGGCGAAACTTTTACACGGCACAAACAACGAAGAAGGAGTACTCCACCGAAACTGAAAGTGCTCACAATAAAGACGTTGGTATTCGTCTATTTTTCATAACTAAATTCGACGAAGAAATAAAGTGCTTAAAGTTATGTGGCTATCTGTTGTCGACAAACGTGTAAGGTTCCATGTGTGGGCTTATACTGATTTTCTTTTTTTAGTAGCACTTATTGTGCAAAGTTTCAGCTGTGGAAAGTCTAGCTGTGCACAGGAGTCAGTACTGTTATAATATGTAAGTATAAAATTCGGTTGTCGGCGTAATGATTGTCACGTTAATCAGGGCTGTGCGCGCAGTTGCAAGGGAGTTGTCCCTCCAAGCTCAGTCGGTAGAGTACTAGGGGTTATTTGACTCGGCGCTGTCGCCCTATGGGTTTGATTCCCGGTGTGGGCTTTTTTCCTTAAATGGCGATTTATGTAACCATCAATTCTCAGATTGGCGACTCAAAATATCTCCGACAACATATCTCAGTATACGAAGATTACAGACAAATTAATCAGAGTTCTCTGGCAGTAAAAATATTAATTTTTCGGATTTTATGAATTCTTAGCTATATTAGAAGAAAGTACACGAATTCAAGCTAATAGCGAACAAAAGATTAATTTCCACAAACCTGGAGCCAAACGCAAAGAGTATTATATATGTTGGAAAATGTTTAAACCATCGATTTTGTATAAAAAGTCAAATTGATCTTACTATTTAAATGATGCTTTCTCTGTCTTTCTACCAGGTGGATGCGGGTAGAGGAGGATGTGTGTTCTACGCGTCGCTTTCTTTACAAGCATATTTTACTACTCAAACGTGCAATCTTAATTTAAACCAGGGCTGAATGGCTGGTCGCCATTTCAGCCAATCAGATGCTTGAGATTTGAGACTGGTTTCCATGCTCAGTTTTATAACCTTGGGCACCGATCTAAATTCAGGTGTTCGAAACAGGACCATTGTGACTCTCTTATTTACTAGAGTGACTCAATTCAGAAGTCCTTCCATAGAAGTATAAGCACGTCTGATATTTCCATCGTTTATTTTTTCAGCAATGTTAGCAATGTCCAGAAAGAATGCTTTAAAGTTTCTTCATTCTCCTTCGACCTTCACCTTTTAAAACAGACTGCAAATTTGATCAAGAACATATGTCGGACAAATTCGTGTTCACCTAATTTGGCTAATAAAGAAGTCTGTCAGTGACAAAAAGCAAAACAAAAATGATTATAGGATATAGTCGACGCATTGAATCAATTAGAACCGCGTCATAAAACATACAAGCAATTTCATCGTTTCGTGATATTCAAACATTTGTTGTCGTTCAGTTTAAGTTGAGAGCAAAACTATTGTAAATATATAGTAATAAAGAAGGCAGTTGCAACTGTTTTACACTCAACTCACGTATTATTCTTACTAAGTACATTCTAGACAAACTGTTAAATATTTGGAAATTTTAAATAGAATAAACACATTTTTATTGAAATATAAAGGAACATTTAAGGAATGATTCTTATTTTGGTGCGGTTCATGCAGATTGGACGTGCACGCGAGAGCTGGCAAATCCATAAAGCGCGCTAGCGCTTTATGGTAAATTTGCCAGCTTTCGCGTGCACGTCCAATCTGCATGAACAGCACCAAAATAAGAATCATTACTTATATTTACATTTTATTCATTTTTTTCTTTAAATAAACCTAAGTCGAACGCTTTCAAAAATTAGTATTAAGTGAAAAGGGGGAGTAATACGTGGGAGTTTTCAATAGTAACAGCCATGACGTTACTGACGTCATTACGGGTCATGCGGTTCATGCAAAATGAACCGAATTTTTTTAAACGAAAAAATCAATAGGAATGTAAATATATGATGTTGATTACGATTGAAATCATTTTAGACAAGATTTGTAAAAAGGCATTCTGTTCATTGTTTTCTTATTGAAACAAAAAGTAAATAAAAGTAGCTTTTAATTTATGTTTTTCATCAAAGTATAACTGTTAAACTATATTCAATGAATTTAAAGCGGTAGTCCTCTGTTTGAAATGGTTCACAAACACAGATAATAATATTCTGAATGAGAACGTTAAGAAAACGAGTTCAAGTGTAGGAATAATGAGTCCATGACGTAACATCATAAATAAACGTTTTAAGCGTAATAAGGCAATTAGTTTTAGAAGTATTCTGCTTCCATCGTTTTGTTTATTTATGAGGAATTCTTAAATATAATCCAAAAATGATTATTTTTATACAATGGACACATTTGTCTTATTATCGAGCAAGATATGAAAAACACACTCTTTCCGGTTGTTCATTCAATCAAAAATTCATTGGACGAAACGTTTTTCTGCGCTCCAAGTGTTGATTTATTTGTTTTCTTTCTTGCATGATGAAAGAATGTGAAAACAATGTGAAAGTTAATGGCACACGATAGAGAGTTGTACATCGATTTCATGAGAAAATCGTTTAAGAGCAAACAGAAATTAGGATATAGTTTTTTTGTTTCACCATGTGTAAAGAGGTTCATGTAACTGTTTCCATTCCTTTGCAAATTTGTGTTTTTCGTCATAGTTTTCAGAAAAAAATATTTATTAAATGTTTTCCAAATTCTTCTTTTGGAAGCTTCGCAAGATATTGTCAATACTGGAAATCAATATCCCTGCCGATTAGGCAAGAAAATCGGAACACGCTGCCGACGGAGCTAGCCGGAACAACCCCTAAATGATGTTGCGCGCCTAACCTTGATAAACGTAATCATTATTAGATGATATCGGTTACCGATTAATATTTACTGATAACAGTACTGACTTTGTGTATGGCTTTGACAGCCGCCACACTGCACAATAAGAGCTACTGTGAATTTCAAATGATACTCTCCGTATTGAGAATCGAACCCGTACCAAACGTAAATTATAATGCCAAGTATAATGAAGAAACACGTTCTTGATTTTCTAAATGAACACACTTTTTCAAGTAAGGAAATTATAATGCCAAGTATAATGAAGAAACACGTTCTTAGTTTTCTAAATGAACACACCTTTTCAAGTAAGGATATTGCAAAGTGCAATGTAACTAGTTTACACGTCTTACCCCTTCAATAGATTATGGCTTAGCCTACCTCTATTTACGCTACGGTGGTAGAAGTTAAACCAATTTATGAAACAGGACTTTAAAGCTCGATCATTGTATTTCTTTCTGCTTTCGTGTTCTTGCTAATTTACGATCAGGTGCTCTGGTCACTGTAAGGTGCTCTGGTCACTGTAAAGTGAACGAGTACCTTAGATATCAGGCATATGTCATTAGCTTCCTTGTTCCTTGTTAAGTTGTCGCGAAATAATTGGGCAAAGGCATCTTATACGTAATAGTTCATAGGAGAACCTGTAGGCCTTGGGCCAGTATTAGGCTGTTCATCTAGGACGTTGGTTTGAACCCGAAGTGGTAAAATATTTTGTTACTGATCGTATTTATGCAATAACGAATCCGTTTTTTTAATTAAATGTTTATGTTTGTGATGTCTTTTGGAAATAAATCGTATTATAAATACGTATATACACTCGTTTCATGTATGTTTTTTGACTGTGTGAAAAGGCTGTGTTTTCAGAAAGTGTTTTTTTTCTAAATAAGTATATTTTAATTTTACGTTATTTATAAAATCGTTAACAAGTTACACGTTACACGTGTGTAATGTTTATTAAATATCATGTTAAGAAAATAACATCAAATAAAATACAATCTGTTTTATATAGTTCATTTCAACATACATGTGTGCTTGTTGGGTTAGGTAAAGGTGCTAGGTGACGTTTGGGGACAAACATATTATTATTAAGTGTTTTCAATACAAATATCAAAATTTATAATAATAAACTGTAGAAGACATGTAAACACAAGAAATGCGATCTCATATTTTTTTTCACAGTAAACGTACTAGAGAGTAAAGGTCAGGCCAAAGTCGGTATAGCGAACTAACGAAGTAAACTTCACTCATAACTAGTCCTAAAATGTACCGATAAGTCCCGGTTTTCGTCGATTTTGCTCTTGTTCAATCATTTAAAGCCAACATATAGTACAACTGAATACCACAATAAAATGTGAATATGCAGCTTTCAACATAACGATCAAATGGGGCACGCCACGGGAAAAGGTACTTTCGGTCATATTTGGTGACATTTTAGTTGTTACTATATTTATAAAGAACTTAAAACTATCTATTATTTTCTAATAACTAATAAGTCATTTTGCTACACATTTTGACAATTAAATGTTATTTTTTACCGCGAAATGCATATCAAGTAATGTCGTCTGTTCAACTTTATGACGTCATTTCAAGGATTGACGTCAACTGTCCGAAGATACCTTTTCCTGTGACGCGCCCCAAATAATAACAAAGCCTGCAGTTTGTAAGTCGTCTAAAAGTCTTCATACGTGTCAATGTTGTTCAACGTTGCGCAGAAAGTAAGCCTTACTTATTCTAACTTATTGAATTTTGGTCTATGGGGACCACTCAACCAGCCAATACAGTAAAAATCATGTAAAAGCAACATAAAATGTATGTGTTTATGGCTGTGAGAATTGAAAATAATTGATGAGGCCTGTCTGGTTCTTATTATTAAACCACATGTGCAAATGTGCGGTAGCTGAAACTGCCAAATATGTATTTGTGGTGCTTTAAAATTTAATTATTTGTTAAGAATGATGTATTGCCATATTTAGTTACATAACGTGTCTAGAAAGAACGTTGTCCCTAAAACCAGAAAAATAGCGGTTTAACAACGGGATTATTAAATGCAAAAACTCTCCATAAACACCGTCAAGAAGCGTGTTAAAACATCTAACTAATGCAAAATAATCGTTAATATTATTAAATATTGAGAAAATTAGGCACATTTTGAAAGTCATTTACACTAAACTTTCTTTAAAGTACATCGATTTGCAGTAAGTGTTTGAAAAAGCCAAACCTTTCAAACAGTTTGGTTACAACAGACATCTCATAAAGAGAGAGTAAAACATTAACGTGGCTAAAAACTTATAGTATACAGTGATATAATATGTATACTGAATTAGTATTAATAAGGCGTCAAAGTTTAGTTATTTCCAGAGAATAGTATTTAAACTCCAGAAATTGTAGGGTGAAAACTGTACTAGTCTTGTTGGTTTCTTACAACAAAATACTTGAAAACTTAAGGCTACTTCTTCATCTAATTAATTCTTGATAACTAACAAATTATTGTCAGGCAGCTTCCTACATGATACACATGTATGTAACTATTGGCTTCTTAACAATAAATGTTTGATAACAAGGTGTTTTAATACATTTTGTATATAGAAAACACTTAACATAAAAGAATCAAAGATAGGTGAATCAAGGGATTAATAGCTTGGTAAAAGCACACTATGCCAATTTATTCTAGCCGATTCTTACAACAAATACTTGATAACTACGGCTTCTCGCTAATTATGCTTGATAAATAGGTGATTTTCTCAAATTATTTATATAATACCAGGAAAATAACTAAATCAACACAAGTGAATCAAAGGATTGATTACTTCGAAATATCACTAAGTGCACATCATAACTATTTGGCAGTTTCTTACAAAAACTGTTTGACACCTAGGTGTTATTTTATTAGTTCGTTTACTTAGAAAACACTCAATCATGTTAATGTCAATAGTATCAATGGCTTTATTACCTGATGTCATAAAATGCACAGTACAAATAACATTTGTGTTGAAGTAAATGATTTAAAACTTGGTTTTCCTGCTCCAAATGGTATAAAAGCTGTTAAGTTTTGAAGTAGTTGTTTAACTGTTTGTAAACAGTTCTCTTAAATACATTATTTATAAACGCATTTGACCATATAGCATAAATTTGAGTTAATGTTTGTTGTAAATTAATTTTACTTTGACCTTCGTTATCCAGCAACTTCACATTTCGGTATTGACTAACCTTAAGACAATTTCTCTGGCTGAAATTATCGTATCGGCTAGATTGAATATTGATCTTCATATTTGAATGAAAGACGTCTGTTCTATTGGCTGACTTTCATGTAATGAAACGTAATTTGTCCATTAGTCAGTCGTCAAAGTTAATGCATATTGTATGATTTATTGATTTAATTATTCTTTTAAATGCGCAAAAATGTGTTCACTCATATGTTTCACTTCCATAATTTTTCAAAGGATTTCAGCCGAGACTCCCACTTCATAGCAATACCGCTTGTTTTTTGCTTAGTATGCACGGTGTACAATAAAATGTTTGTATTTTCCTAACTAAACAAGCAGCTCTCATCTCACGAAAACGTTCAAGTTACAATGAAAATATAGATAGTGACCTCGGGACACTGATGCCCACACTGCTACAACAACATTTGTAACAAAGGGCCATAACTCTTGTAAAACTGATCGCAAGAAAACATTTCTTTCAAGATCATCTACACATCCTGCTTGATCACCTTTGAATGTTTGAAAGAAATCCACCCAATAGTTCATGAGAATTTGGGGGACGTACGGACAGGCATAAAATTTGACTACACTGTACTGATAACCTCGCAAACTCATCCAACATAGACTTATAACGTATGCGTTAATTGTATTATTCATTTTCAGATTATGATTTGTTTAACCTTTTCTTTTACATTGATCGATTCGGCTGAAAGGTAATGAAATGTTGATTAAGTATTTTACATTAATTTAGTTGTATGGAGAAAGGAGAGCATGGTTTATAAAATTGTATACCACAAGCAGTAAGCGAAAATAAAAAACCGCCTTGAATGGTATATGGCAAAAACCGTTTGACACTAGGGGTTTAAACCGGGTTCTCGGCTGCATAATCATCCCACTTGCCCATAACAGGTAAAAGTACAACTTGTCTTGAATTTTCACAAATCCACCTATCTACATGAAAATGCAAAAGTACACAGACTATCAATTAAGAAAATAATTGGCAACGGAAAATATCTCTACAAAAGCTGTTTTAGCGCAAAGTACAGTCTTTTTTCTCATTTCCGGTCTGAAAAAAATCTGATCAGTCTGCGCGGTTGCAATTCACGATCTTCACGGTTGGTTACATGTATTCCGTAAACAAATTCAAGCAATTTCTGAAATATTTTTTAAAATCTGTGAACAATAATTGAATGTGCTACTTTATGAAAAAGGTTAACCCTTTTTCATAAATTCAGATAGACTATGAAATTTCCGGCCTGATATTGTATAAAACGTCTAATGAACCCAATAAGAGTATTACAGGATCTATCGTCTAGCCATGTATTAAAGCAGAATCATAAGTGCCAATTTACAACTGGCCTTTCTTGAAATATCTACTGTTATTTAGTTTAGTAACACTATTGATTGTATTCTTTTTTGTGTTGGTATTGCTCTGACACGATGGAGCGTTTTTTGTTTGTATTGTCCGAATGTTTCGACAGGAAGGAGCGTTTGTATTGTCCCTATGCTCTGACATGATGGAGCGCTCTTTGTTTGTATTGTCGAAAATTAAGAGTTAAAAATATCATAAGTATTACGATAATATTATGATTAATTTAAGAAAAGAAAAAAAGGAGAAAATAATTTCTTGTGTTTTCCAAAGATGAGAATTCCCAAGGTGGACACTCCTTGTTCAATAAAACACTAATTCCACTTTCGGGCAATCCTAAACTTTAACAATTATCGACTTGAATGCATAATAATAAATATAAAGTTGTTCGTCGAGTTATTAAATTCAATTGAAACACAGTCGATATGATAAAATTTGATTTAAAAGAATGTTTCAACCGAACCGACTAGGCAGGGGGATATGACGTACATTCAATAACAAATGGGGCACGTCACAGGAAAATAAGTATTCGGACAGATGACAATCGTCGGAGTGACATCAGAGGGTTGAACAGACAACATTCATTATTATGCATTAAGCGGCAATAACTTTTTGTTGTCAAACTGTGTTATTAAATCCATTTTTATAAATGAGAAAATCATAAGTAATTGTATTACGCGGTTTCTTTCCAAATACAGTAACTACTAAAATGTCCAAACATATGACCGAAGACAACTTTTCCGTGACGTGCAACACATATGAGGCACACCACGGGAAAAGGTACCTTCGGTCATTTTTTGTGTCATTTTTGTTGTTACTATATTTAGAAAGTACTTTCAAATTTCTATTATTTTCTAATAACTAACCAATGATTTTGTTACACATTTTGACATTGAACTGGTATTTTTACCGCGCATTGCAAAATAATTAATGTCGTCTGCTCAACTTTGTGATGTCGTTCCAAGGATTGACGTCAACTGTTCGAAGGTACCTTTTCCCGTGACGCGCCCCATATAATGATGTTGTTAGAGTCAATTACATTTTCAATAAGCTTGGGATTAATATAAATAATTGTTTTAACATTCAATCTAGTCCATGTGACGAACTGATCATTATAACGTTATAGTTAGTGAGATGAAAACATTTTATGACTTTGGGGACATTGTTTTATTGCACCCGAAAGACAACTACATGACTATGAACTGTTTTTATCATGTTTATCATGTTAGGATCTCAAAACAAGCCATGAAGCACCAAACGTTGACATATCTAAAGATGCCCGATCACGTTTTCGGAAGAAACTGTTATGTGTTTTCGGATAACAAAATTTATAACGTAAACTGTAGATGACCTGAAAACAAAGTAAATGTCATGCAATATTCTTACAATTCTTACACAATTAACGAACGAGTGAACACATTTAAAAACAAAGTTGTTAGTTCACTCCTAAGAGGTCCTAAAATCTCAATAGAAATGTGCTCTTGTTCAGTCATTTATAGGCCTTTATAAGTGTTGTACAGTTAATATGATCCACATATGAAGCATTAAAGTATTCCATCACAAACTGTTAATTGTAATAGAGAGCCTTAAACACTTTCAAAAACGTTTTGGCCTATAAGCTGTTCTCAAAGGCCGGATTTCCCTACCCGAAAACAAATACTTGATAGTTACTTTAATGTGCATACCATTTATCTATTTTTCTATCTTGTTGAACAATTTTCGTTTGAATTTTCTTGTAAAGGAGCACAGTAAATTACGCTGAAACTTTTTCTGATCAATAATCGTACATACATATATACATATACGTCGCAGCGCCATGATACTTCTTAAAGGGGCCGTCACACTTTGACGTTCTGGTCAACGTTCTCAGAACGTTTCAATCGTTCAATTTTTGAGCGTTCTAGAATGAGGATGACAGATCTGGCGTGTTAATAACTTTTAGTCTTACGCATCACTAGCTTGTGTCTCACGCAATAGAAGCGTGCAACAGTGACCAAGTAAGAACATACTAAAAATATTAGAATGCTCTCACGTGCCACTCGCGCGCGAAGAACCTTAGTAATTACCAAAAATTATCCAATTGTTTTGACAATGAAAAAATGGAAAAAAACATTCACAAAATAAATATACAAAGTTCACGCGTCGCAACGTATATTTAACAATTTTTGCTTGAATTATTTTGTAAAGGAGCACAGTAATTTACGCTGAATCTTTTTCTCATCAATAATCCTGCATACATATATACATGTACATATACGTCGCAGCGCCATGATACTTCTTAAAGGGGCCGTCACACTACGACGTTCTGGTCAGAACGTTTCAATCGTTCAATGTTTGAGCGTTCTAGAATGAGGATGACAGATCTGGCGTGTTAATAACGTTTAGTCTAACGCACCACTAGCTTGTGTCTCACGCAATAGAAGCGTGCAACAGTGACCAAGTAAGAAAATACTATTAGCATGCTCTCACGTGCGCGAAGAACGATTTTTCAACAGACGAGCGTGCTGAGGCATTGACAATCGGGTAACGCTTGAATGACTCTCAATAGACGCAAAAAGGACGTTCGTTTCACTTAAGTCACACGCTGCGTGCGCTACGGGACCGTTCATCGGTCGTTGACAGGCCGCCAGGGAGTCATTCACAGCAAAGCAAACGACTTGTTACAACAAAGTAACGCCTGAGTAACGACTGACCCACGATAGCCATACGCGTGCACCGCTCGGTGAACGTTAGTTAAACGTTCCAAGAACGTTCTCAAACGTTCTTCAGCGTCTAAAATTAAACTTTGAAGAACGCTGGTCTCATTGAAAATTTTTGTGCATGTTCAAAAATTTTTCCGGACCAGCGTTCTCCGCCGATTCCCGGCGATCAGCGACGTTCATCGACGTTCACTAGCGTTCACACAAAGCACTTCTGGCGCTATCCCAACAAACATGGACGACTAACAACGTTTTCTCAAACGTCGTAGAACGCTGGCCAGAACGTCATAGTGTGACGGCCTCATAAGAATGGTGTATAAAATGACTTTTTCAAGCACCATTGAAATACGAGAAATCCGATTTGTTATGCAGGAAAAACTATTCGGCTCATTACGATATTATTTACATGATCTAGCCCGTCAATACAGAGGTTTTGCTGCAAACAATTCTTTTAAACAAGTATTCTAGCATTTCGACTAATGGCATTACCGAAGGAAATGATAAATTCAATGACGCTCTTAATAATTTAGGTGTTTTTAACATGCAACACCCCAAGATCATAGAGGGGATGCATGAATTAGTTATCCGGTAGTGTATGATTCAGTTCTTCTAAACACGCATATCGAAAATGATGTATTTCATATTTTACGAACAAATAAAAAAATGTTATTGCAAACGTATTCATTACTTGGATGAATTATTGAGGTTTTGTAACACGCATAACAAAAATCAGACGTAATAAATATGATGTATTTGATATTTTACGCAAATATGAAGTTGCAATGTTTATGGATACTGTCTCATTAAGACAAAATAAAAGTGAAGGGCTTCAAGGATGGTCGAATCATATATTGCTAAAAGTACAGTATGGATACTGTTTTATTCTTGTGATTAACTTTGAATATTTATTATGTGAATGTTTTTTTCGCGTTTTACACTGTCAAAACAATTGGATAATGTTTGGTAATTACTGAGGCCGAAACAGCATCAACGCTCTAAGGAAAAATAGATTTAATGCAATCCAAATAGTGTGTAAAGCATACGATGGTACATAAAAAATGATATCTTGCCGAACAGTATACAAGTACTTCCAAATGGCACATTAAAAATACATTACAAAATACATGTTTAAATGAAGGTTTAAATGAAGATATATTTAATGTATAACGAATTTAAACGTTGGAGGTTATTTCTAATTCATACATTTAAGTTATTTTTTTTCTAATTTACCGAAACGACATAAAATATTTTCTGAAGTATTGTTGTGTTTTATAAGCGGCCAAATGCTGCTTTTGCAAAGTTTACCGGGTTAAACCAATCAATCTTAGATTAACCACAGTCATCTGTAATGAGTACATGCTCTCTAATGTGCATGTCCCTATGTCGAACCTGGCCTGAATCAACCATGTATTACCCCAGGAAACAATAAACAAATGGCCAACACTTCATTTAACCTTCTAAATAATAAATTAACCCAATCCCATTTTGAGATCAATCGTTTAATGACGAATGCCTGTATTTAAATATTAATTAGATTCCTACCGTGTCTCCCATATTAGCTTGTTTAAATGAAATGTTACGTTCAAGTGCACGCGAGACAGTCTCATCAAGAAAAACACTTTATATGCCTTGTTCCATTTGAGCGGTGACATTCAAAATCTCGTGTGTTATATTTTAAAAGGTTCGATAGTGAATCATGTATTCTATATAACCAAGACTGCTTATGAAAGTTCTTAAGTGAAGATGGTGTTCTATAAATTTTTGACTGCCACTAAAAGTTCTATAGTTTTGTGTATTATCAGAATGACTCGTACCAGAAATCCAGTCTGATGTTTCAACTTCTTTCCTTAATATGCGATGATCCTTTTCTTTCAAGTTCTACATGTATTACATTACATGTGTTAAAACATTGGTCTATCTTGTTTTATCAGTCATAATTCACGTGAATAAAAAGAAAAATACAAATAATAACCGGCACACACCAGAAGACATGTAAAAATATACTTGGTGCTTAGCAATATTTATTTAAACCTCGATTTCAGTTAGATTACAACACAGATGCTATGTGCATTTTGTATATTTCGATATACCGAATAACTAACAAAATATATAGCCGACAAATGTTTATAATTTATCTATGAACATTTATTTCTGAAAGCGTGAATTATTTCCGAACGGCGGATTCAGATTTGCTCATGGATAACGCAAGTTATGTGCGTATAAATTGAAATTCTGTGAAAAAAGGCTATCTCGTATAAATATCTTCTAAAATCGATTGAAAAAAAACTTTTCAAAGTGCTTTTAACGACTTGGTGATAGAACAATAATTAATATTCACGATTACTTAATAAGAATTGGGTCGGTTTATCAGTAAAACGTGCGAATTGTCATAATTAGCAAACATTGATAGTATTAAACTATTTCTGCTATGGGATGTTCTATTGTTGATGATTAACTTATTTTAAATTCATCTTATATAGTCAGAAATGATTAGTCGGGACGATGGAATTGACTCCAGGATGAATCGTAATTTAATAGAAACTTAAGCCCATGGTTATACACCAGCCGTTTCTGGGTCCAAAGTTAACATTATTAGTTGTTCCTAATTGCAGAGAGTTCTATTTCATTAGGGGAAAATTGATTCGATTTCGGAGACTATTAATCGTTTAAAGGAAAAGACACGCAATACTTGACTTAACACGAAAATAGAATTGTAGGTTTAATCACATTTAAGAATAAGATTATTCGAACTGCCAGTCTTTACCAGCGCAAGAAAAAGTTGGCACTAAGGCAGAGTTTGCCGTATGTTTAATCTGTTTAAATGAGGTTATTCTAGGTTAACATTCTGATATTAGGGTGTAATAGGTAACAATCGTATTGCCTATTTCTTTAGGTACAATTGAAGTTATTTCAGATAACTGCATGACTGTTTGTATTTTCATCAAAGACTTAGTGTTTTTAGTTTCAAAGGTAAATAATAAAATATATAAAATATCGGGTTTTGTGCTTTCTGTGCACGTTTTCACTGAGATCGTTTATTTTAGATCTGAACATTTTAACAATGTTTGGTATAGAAATATGATCTAGATAGATTGTACAGCACAATATTTTCTTAAGTTTTATCAGGTTAGATAATTAAAAAAAACAATGAAATAGTATAATGACATTAAAGGACATTGTTAAACGTACATGAAATAGGTACTTCGTTGTAAAATAGGAATATCTCTGACTCCTTGTGTAATATGTTATATGGTCTTACAGTTAAATGTGAAAATTTAATTTTGTATGTTAATCGCAGTTTTAAAAAGTTATTGCTGAATATTTCTCAGACATGTTTCACGTTAAGATAACATATGTCGGCAATGATATTTACAACATTATAGTTGTCACGTTTTTCATTAAAAAATTTTAATTTTCTATTTTTTCCCCATATTGAATAGAGAACTTCATACACATGTTGATTATAAACTGTCATTTCTACACAAACATGCAAAAAAGTGGTGGAATCTACTCAAATATATTACAGTACTGTGAACGTTTAAGGTTACAAACGAAACGCACGATACACGAAAAACGGACGCACGATAAACGATAGACGGACTCACGATACGCGATAGACAGACGCACAATACACGGTATACGCACGATACACGATACTGCCGATTCATATAATTTGTGTACGAGATATCTAAAAATTTGAAAATGCTTTGAAAATATAAGATGAATAGTTGAAATTCAATGATTTTATTGAATATGTAAGTAACTTATTCACGTTGTACGATAAAATTAAAGACACATGATGCACGATACACGATATACGGACGCACGATGCACGTTAGACGGACGCACGATACACGTTAAACGGACGCACGATACACGATAGACGGACGCACGATAGACGCAAATTTTGTAACATTAAACGTTCACAGTACTGTAAAGCATTTTAAAGATTTGACCTCGGCTGATCAAAGACGACTTTTATTATCGTAAAGTGCCTAAAATATCTCTTATGCTAAATCATACCTTCTTTTAAGGAAAACAGCAGAATCATCAAATATATCGTAATATCCATGTAAGAAGCCATTATTCCATTGAATCCTCGTTAAAATTGGTTATTCCCACTTTTTACTTCAAACTAATCCGTGAGTTGATCTTCAAAAATACTGATATTGGTTTTCCTCTCGTCTTCGTTTTTCAAACTAAATGATTTTTTCTGTCGTCATCACACATAGTTGCTCATTATCCATGCTCGTATTGTTTATTTCGCCGAAACACTAACATTAAATAACACACATTCCACATAACATTAAAATAGTCCCTTATTTCCTCGAGAGTTTGTGTCCAGTGCGAAAACAATAGTAGTTGTCAAAAATGATCAGTGGTCACAAATCTTCTAAGTAACTTCGCATTCACTAGACCTCTAGCCGGTTCTGCAGTTTAAATAACTGTTGGCATAAAATTGGTCCATTTCAGTTGTTATGCTCCGCTAAACCTGAAAACATACAATTACTCTATAAAAGTATTATAACTGACTGGCATGCCGTTTTTTTCGGTTGCAGACAAGTCATCTATTGCAAAAAGTGTACAAGGTTTACATATAGAATAACAAAACAATGAAAAATGCATATCAGGAATGGCAACAACCAGTAGACACAGCCTCCCCACACAGGCAAAAAACTGTATTCGTAACTGACAATTTCAATCGTTAAACCATGAAATAATATTGACCTTGGAAGGTCAGACTGTTAATCCTTTATATCCTTTATCTTGGTTAGCTTGCATTTGAAACAAAAGCTGGGATGGTTCAATGCATTGACTGTCTTCATTTCTATGGCATTTACACTGAAACAAGATTTGTTCAGTTTCTTAAAAGTCAATAGGCAGACAACTGATACCTTATCTGGATATCCCGTGATCGCCTTAAGACAGAGACAAATACATTTCTCACAAATGTAGCGTGTGCAGTGAGACTGTTATCGCAGAGATAAACGTAAAAGCGCGTACATCATGAATCTTTTTGCGAATGTTTCTCTTTTTCAAAATTGCAAATGGTATGATTGAGTTTTATAATAACATGTGACGTTTTAATTGTGTCCTATGATTATGGTTCAACCGTATTACCAGAAAAGCATTTTACAATTTCTGACTGTTCACTTAATATGCAATTTTGATACCTGCCATATAACCTAAGCAAGTTTGAATTAGTGCATATATAATTGTATCGTCAGGTTTTCAATAATTTTATAATAACTGAACGGTGGTTAATTAATCTTACATGAAACGTGGCGAGCATTTCTCCCACCTCCTTAGAGACACATACAAATACACAAGTAAAACCGCTTAGATCTGAAGGTTATAAAGCTGAGATTGGAAACCAGTCTCAAATCTCAAGCATCTGATTGGCTGAAATGGCGACTTGTCGCAATTTCAGCCTATCAGATGCTTGAGATTTGAGACTGGTTTCCATGCTCAGTTTTATAACCTTTGGCACTTGTTATTTTCAGTTAATATCTTATTCAAGTTCCCTTTGATTTGGGTCAAATTCATTCCGTCAACTCACTATGAAACACCAGTTTCGAACAATTCACTGTTGATTATCAGCATACATTTATCACTATCACATACATATATTATTAATTACAGTATTATATAAACAACACATCTGGAAAATGCATTCGTTATTATAGTCAGTATCAGTAAGTCTGTTACTTTTCTTAAATTATGTCGGTAATATTCGTAAAATATAAAAGTATAATTTTAATTGTAAACAATATGATATTGCGCTCGACCTGTGCTTGGGAGCGTATGCAGCGGAGTGGCCTCAAGTCCTGCCATCAAATCTAGTAATTTTGTCGCCTTTGGTGACTTTCAAAACTACCTGTTCAGGTACACCAAAGAAGACTCAATGCTTCGAATTTTTGGTGTTCAACTTAATTAAATCATTTCCTGAACTCATATTGATATATAACATTGTTTTCTGATTAATATCATTACTTCATGTAATGATTACTATATCCACCAATTAACATAATTACATAATAAACATACATTTATAAAAAAATCAACACACTGACATCACCTTTTTTCAGCGATATCTCTTAGATCTCTTGCAGATAAAATGAGACACCATGATGCTAATTAAGCAGTATATAATATAATCCCATCAGAAAATGAAACAACTTTCCATCTTTCGATCTTAAAACTCACAGATTGAAAACCTTGATAAAAACAGTTTCACAATTGCACCGCTGACTGTTATCGCAGATGAACAATATCCGATATGGTGAACGCTGAATTGAAAACTGTTTTTCTCGACAATCAGCCTAGATAGATGGTCGCTCAAAACTTTCCAATAGCATTATAAGCTGTCTGGTGTTTCCGATTCAAGCAGATTTGAGGCTTGAATTGATGTTGTCGCGATTTAAGGCATCTTGTTAAACTGTTAAATAATAAAATATGCTGTTTTTTCTGAAATGAGTGAGGATACATGTTTTGTTTCGAAATATAACTTTATCACCTTATTATCCTGGCAACTCGCTTTTTGGTTATATTTTAATTACTTTGAATAATGATTTTACCATATTTGTTTAATTGAGTTCTTATGTCATTTTCTAAATTCAATCAGACCATCTATCTAGGTAAATACAGGAAAATGAAGTGCATGTAGGAGTTTTTTTTTATAATTTTTGAATGACATGGAAACATATTGAACATAGGGGAGTGAGTCCGTCTACCTTATTGCATATATAAACTTCTTTTAAATGTAAACTACAGGTATCTAAGGCTACAGTCGAAAGATCTCTATAATTCTAATGAAAAGTACGTTTCAAGAAATTTACGTTTGAACCAAATATGAACGCCGAAAACCAAAATTTGACGCATTAAAAATTATAAAAATATCATTAAATTGAAACTGAAACATCTTGACAATTGATCATGTTTCTGTTTTTGATATATTATAAATTGTTCTGTCAGTTTGTTAATATCCACGTGTAATTTTGCGAACATTATTATGGTCTATTCAATCTTAAAAACTACTATTCACAGTTTATGATGATAAACGTCAATATTTCAAACATGTTTATTTATTTATTATTTGCACCAGTGCTATGTAATGCCTATAACATATTGATTTTGTCGAAAGTTTGGACTAATCAGTAAATTTAAGGAACTGCTGTTAATTTTTTTTAACGCCTAGTAGATTAAGTAACGTTTTAACAATTTTGGCTTTAAATATAGTGCTCATTATCATTATCTGACTACATCAATTTATTTTATGCTTTTAAGTGAATAATAGAATTTTCCCGGTGAAATAAAAGTGGTATTTCACTGTTTTCAAACAGCGGAATATCATTTTTATTTTTACTGATTTTTTCACGTTGGTACCCAAACGCACATAACATACCAAATGAGAACGTTTAGAAAACGGGCTTAAATTTGTATAGTTTGACGTCATGACGTCACGTCATAAACACGCGGTTTTGGCACCGTCTCTTGCAACTTTTCAGTCAAATTCACGCACATTTTGCACGAAAAGCATAAAATAAAAAGAAAATTTGCTTTTACCATTGAAAGATAGAAATATATTTCTCTCATGAACTCCGGGATTATATATTTTCACTCGTGGCTTCGCCACTCGTGAAAATACGAATTCCGGAGTTCACTCTGTGAAATATATTTCTATTTTACAAAAACAAATATCCTCTATATATTACAACACAGACACTTTGTTTACAGGTCTTCTACAGTTTAGGTAATAAAGTTTGATATTCGAGTATAACATTTTGATATTTGACAACACTTTATATTTTCGTCCTAATACGGGACCAGGCACATTTAACGGTGGCCATCTATAGATCTTTTAACCGAAAACTTTAAAAAGACCCGCTCTAAATTATCAAGCTGAAAGACAAAACTGCAACATACGTTTAGAGATAAAGTACCTTAAGATAAGTATCAGGATCATTTGTCAAAGCCATCATTTGTTAAGGCAACTCATATAGCATGGTACAATAAATATTACTGTAAAATTATGCCTTCTCGCTAATGTTTTCTTGAAAAATGTTTAATTGAATTCGTGTTTATTAAATGGTAAATTATATATAACTATATATCCGAACGTAATACTTTTTTTTCAAAAGACTGAAGATATCGCGGAACTAGTTGGAAAAGGCGTTGCAGCATATGACGCTTAGCTGAAATTGAGCGGTTTGAAAGTTAAATTCATCCATAAAACACTCTAACAAAAGAAGCTAATGACGTGGTAAATGAATCCAACAAAATTTGCATTTCGAAATCAATATCCTATGCATATAAATTAGTTAAAGGATACAAAGATGAGAAACCGTTATCTGAGTTAACCAAATAAGTCAAGGCAATGCAATATATGGAAAATGATCTTTGACAAACACGTAGCCAGGATTCTAGGTGATGAGAAGTATTTTGTTTTCTCTCATTTCCAATAGATAATTTTAAGTAAGTCTACATCCGTCTCCTAACTTCATCCAGACCAATGCATTGGGAAAGAAAACAGACTGGCTACAATAAACATTTTGTAATAATTAAAAAAATGAAAAGATAAATAAACTTATTATCAGACTAGTGGATAGTCTAAGAAATACTGAAGAATACAAACTTAAGTTACTTTATATGAAAACGCTGCAGTCTCGGTTTGATTATGCCTGCTCATTTGAAGTAATAGAAGTGCTATTATCTGCTCACATTGCTTATTTCGGTTTGAAAACACATGACAAATATATCCAAACAAGTAAACAGTACACTTTTTCATTCCGTACAAACTGTGCACATTGAACCTGCAATGCGGTATTTTAAGATTAATACCATTCCATAAACAACAACATATGGTGCCCTAGATTAAAGAATGGGCTTTCCCTAAACTAGGAAACTGGACTGGAAATTAACCAAACAGAAATTTGACAGTTGATCATCTCGTATATATTACAGAACGCACCAAAATAAATAATTAAACAAACAGGAGGTTAATGACAAGAATTATTGTAGGGATCAAAAAGCTTTTATGTTAACCCATATAAAAATCTGTCCGAAATATTGAAACAAAACTAAACAATGTTTTAAGGTTTTGGTACCAGAGTACTTTTAAACTGTTACAGTAGCAGTATGATGCTTAATGGAGGTGAAATTTTTTTCACTGACTTTCATTTACAAGCACATTTAACTTTAACAATGCTCTGAAAATATATACATTCAAATTGTTAAAAATATCCAGATTCAGAATTGCGAATATTTTCCCAGAACAAATAAAACGATGATATGATGCTGTTTTGAAACAGAAATAGTCAGTGTTAACAGAGAGAAACCATTGGTACGCGCACAATCTCTTGTTTATCGTACGCAAAATTTAAAGACATCAAGCGCTAATGTGTTACACTAACATTCAATGTTACCGCAGAGCAAAGCAAATTATCACACTGTCATTTTAAATATGATTGATGTTCACTGGCTAGACTAGTTTACACGAAAAGCTTCTTACCTATATTAATAATAATGCTCCGAATTAAGATTGAGATAAACTGTAATATGAGCATCGACATGGGAAATGTGTTTCGGAAAAGTCGGAGTCGTTCGTTACAATGACCTCAAAAATTATCGCAAGACATTACGCAATAAGTTTTCAACGGAAAAATATATATAACGTAATAAACATATTTAATATAATTGCACATTATTATGTAACTGTAGAAATAGATGAAAAGGGAACTTTGAAAGCCGACCAACACGACAAATATTAAAATATTGCAGGCTCGGTTTGATTACTGGGCAGTAATGGAAATGTATATTACTACCCACGCCGCCTAGCCCCGGGTTGAGCGCAACTCAATATTTACACCAATTAACAGTACAATTTTGATCCATCCCAAACGATGGAATGCATATGTCGGTGAACATGGAACTTGCAATGCGGTATTTTCAGATTTATACCATTCCAAGTTCAGCGGCGTATGGTCCCCAGATAAAAGAATGGGTTTGCCCTTAACGAGAAAACAATGGGCGGAACTACACAGAATAGAATTTTGACAGGGGAATGACAAAAAGAAAAGAAAATATACATGTAATGTTCAGCTGTTTCTGAGTATTACGAAGGCTGAAATTATCAGAAGCATCACAACCTACACACTTGCCGTAACAAAGAGTATTTCGGGATGCAGTAACTTTTCCCGTAACTGTGTTTTAGAAATATTTATATACTCAAGAGGTAAAGAAATGCAGCGAACGCGTTGATTAAAACAATGAAAATCTGCCGATGAACTCTTGGTTACAGGGCAAGGTGCAATCTCCTTTGCAGAGTTGTCGCTCCTTACACTCACTTTACATCTCTGCGAAAGGCACAATTTCGAGATTTTTGACATAACTCGACAGCCTTATTTTATACAATCATAATTATGGTTATGAGCTTGCGGATAAACAAATGACAGATATCTTCTCTATCTTTCATTCAAACCAAAGAAACCCAAGCACTTTAGAATGTAATTGGTGAACTATTTTTGAGTTAAAGTATAAGAAGTTGAAAGTATTCCCAGCCTATAACAGATGTGAATGTAATGAGCCGATAGTGTAAGAGAGTGGGCAAGTTGTACTCTCTCGAATTTCGAAATGGGATTGCGTACCGATGTGTGTTGGTAAAAGAAGGAAGCGGGAATAATTTAGATTTATCTTCGAAGTTTTCTCTGCGTTTTTTATCATTGAATATATAAAAGTGCTTTTAAAGACATTCCAATAGTAACCATAAAATGTTCGTTAACAGTCTCTTTTTATTGTGGTATCATTACTTTTCGGAATTGAAATTTTTTCTCAGAGGCCGCAAATGTTTGCATGGATAAATATTCGCGCAAATTAATGATAGCACATAATTTAATATGATACCAATATAATAATAATAAATCTTATACATCAAACGGCACAATGGCCTGATCCGCCCAATTTCTAGTTTTAAACTACATGTATATATGTGACGCGGTAAGTTTATTCCTGCTACCATCTTGTCCGTGATTATAAAATTAATGTATTTTTTCCATTAAAGAGTTGCGGTCATGCAAGGAAGTGTTAATAAATTATTAACGATCAAATTTCGATCTCTTGTAAAAAGATGTCCCATGATATTGGACATTCATGCCACGTGAAGCCGGGCAAAGTATATTCGGGTCAACAAAACACATGGAAAATGCAGCATAATTCACATATTTCAACAAAACACGTGGACAATTCAACATTATTCACATATTTCAACAAAACACGTGGACAATGCAGCATTATTCATATATTTCAACAAAACACGTGGACAATGCTACATTATTCACATATTTCAACAAAACACGTGGACAATATAACAATATAAACACATTTCAACAAAAACACATGGACTATGCAAAATTTTTCACATAATTATTATTTCAACACAAACACATAGACAATGCTTCTTTATATCTCAGCCTGGACGAATAAATGTCCGTTTTAGAAACGCCACTGTTTCCTGTAAATGAAGATTTATGATTGGCTCATTACGAAATAGTGTCCGTGATTACGTTCAGTTTTTTTCGGTTAGACTGAAATAAGGCGGCAGTTAAATAGGACATATTCTGCTAGGAAATAAGCCTGTCAAATAGTTTCTTTGTTTGGGCCATACTGGCATACTGGGAATTGACTTATTGAGTAAATGCGTCATAAAACTGACCAAGGTTACTTGATTTATTGAATCATTGTTCAGAAACTACCCACATTGTAACTCTATTTGGTTTGAGATAATCTCAAGTATATATAGTTCAAAATTGGTATTATATTTTACAGATATTGCTAAAAAGGTTTAATTGTGCTTCGGCCTGACAATCAGTACTGTTATAACTAAAATTATCCGTTTCTGATGTCATCAGTGATGAGCACGTTTATCATGGCTATTAAATCAATCATTTTGGGGGTTTTCGCGACAAGCTCAGTCGGTAGCGTTGTCAGAATCGCATAGCTAGGCGTTATCGCCATGACGGAGCGGGTTCGCTCCCCAGAAGATGCAATATCATTTGTTCCAATAAATTGTATGAACAAACAAGTACAAGTTGTCTTGTTTAACAAGCTCTATTCCATCCATACACTACCTAATGTACAAAGCTAATGACATTGTCGAGCATAATAGTACTCACTAACCTTAATGTGACCAGTGCACCTGAAGTCAAATCAGCAAGAACACGAATGCAGGAACAAAAAAAACTATTTAATAACAGATTAATAATTGGAGTCTAATGAGTCCCCTTACAAGTCATAACCATACAGCAACATAAACATATTTGGCAATTGGATGTATGCCATCATGAAGTTGGAAATACTGAATGTATTCTCGGTGGAAATTATAGTAAACGAATGTCCTACGGAAAACTGTATAACAAAATTTAATAGCTCGATTACTGTCATGTAGTTCTTCTGTCTTTTTTTGCGAAAGCTCAAATATCACTAACATTTTGATGCGTAAGTTTTAACTCACTCGAACGAACTAAATATAACTCTCTGAGTACAGGTAGGTTATTTACTTTGAGCTTGACACAAATAAATTAAACCTTCCTACTGTCAAGGAAATATGTAAAACACCTCGAAGAAATTCCAAGATATTCTATAATATGCGTTTAAGTTCACATATTTTATTAAATGGAACATCTACTCAAAGAGATGAAATCGCAATGTATAGGCAAAACATTTTCAAAACGGAACAAGATATTATGTTCATGTATAATAACGTATTCGTGAAAACTTAATCTATCAATTAAGCTGGTTATGGTCATTATTTACTTTGGAAAAAAACTCTTATAATGAGTTTTATCAGGGTTATTTGGTCAACCTTTTGTGGCGTTGTCCCGCTTAGCTCAATAGGTAGCGTACTTGGCATTGGCATTGCATGGCTAGGCGCTGTCGCCGTGCGGGTTCGCTCCCTGGTAGGGGCAATACTATTTTTAATCCAACTACGTTTATGGTGAGACTGGGATCCGGTCTCAGAACAGCCATACGACATCAGTCTACTTTCACCGAGATGACCACTGTGTTTATTTTTATGCACCTATACAATTTACATGAAATGATGTAAGTAAGCTAGGAGATTTGTTCGAGAACAAATCGTTATGGTATACATATGTTTTCTCCGTAAATTCAGTAAGCGTATTTACGATACAATCGGTTTATCCATTTGTTCGATAATTTCGTAATCTTATTTCCTCAATAGATCTAGTTTACCAGATTACGAACTTTCTCGTGAGCTTTACAATGTGACACGAGCGTACATCTGCAAGCATTCAGACACTTTATTCAATTATTACTGATTTGTCCATCTCTATAAAACAGTTAAGAACATCGTTAGGTACTCCAGAATATGTAAAAGCACAGCATTACATATCAATAAAGTGTCACTGGATATAGGAAACGCAAGTTACATGAATAAAAGTAGAGTAGTGTAGCATTTATTTCGTCTATAAAAACTGATAATTTACAGAAATACAACATTGTAACATATTTGCCCTAACATGTGGAATTTCGCTCTAGTTTTGCCGGAAGACAGTTTGTCAAAGAGTTTTTTGATAACTTGAGAGATACACTCTTCATCCCATCATAGATTAGGGAGGGAGGGAGGGAGGGAGGGAGCAGGGAAATGCAAAATAAAAATAGGAGATCGATATAAGAAGTAAGATATAACGCTGATGAAACCTTCAGCTCCGGTTGACAATCGAGGCTAGAAGAGAGAGCCGACTTTGACAAATCAACAACAACAGAAAACCACACATTTATGAAAATATTGCCGATGTGCTTTGACTTAGCTTGTTCATTAGCCTGATCCTGAGCAGTAATGGAAATACATATTAAAGATGTTTTGTTGTCAGTGAACCATGTTTTGTTTCGAACAAATACAGTGCTCTTAATATAGGTTAAGATATATCCGATAAAACGAAAGAACGAACACAGTATTAATTGGTCATTCCCAGCGTTGATATTTATCTCTATCTAAATTGTCAGGGGTATTGTAGAATGAATTGCTTCAGTAATGTATATGATTGCTTTTTTGAATCTATCTTGGGACAGTAATTTCACATTCATGTTTGGTGAATAAAACGCTATCTTTAAATAGAAATAGAACAATAACAACATTAAAGTTACTAGTTACTCTAATGGTGTATCTTTCACATGTGATGTGAAGATGGAAAAGTCCGACCCTTGGGCGGTTATTAATTTGGTTCCCTGTCAGTGTGCCTGACTTTTCTTATCTGAGTCGAGCACATACGTAATAAGACATACTTTCTCTTGAATACCATACAATTATTTAATTATACCTTTTTTGGAAATTTCCGAAATGGGCTTATAGTAGCGGAAGGAATAAGATCTTATTCATAAGAAATGTCATAGCACGTGATTCGTCTTACTTGTCATGTATGAATACTTTTTCCACAAGTTAAAAGTTAGGAACACCGATACGTTATGCATGAAGACATTTTAAACATTTAAAGATGAAAGCTAGATAGCTAAGACTATGGAATTCCGCCATACACTTTGAAATAAATTATGTTAAACTTTCGTGATACATGTAATTATTTGTCTATTCGTGTTGTAACGCTAGCATCCATATTTTTTCTAGGAAGTAAAATAAAAATTACAATGGGCTATTGCTTTCTGTGTGGCTAAGTCTCGGGATGGGAAACCGGCGACAGCGCCAAATCCGAGCAAGCCCCCGACAGAGTTAAATGGAACAGCCAACACAAAGGTTAAGTAGAAGTTGCTGTTTAACGCGACCGTTGTTTTGTGATATTGGTAATCGATTTACTGGCTTATATTGCTATTTAAGTTTGCATTACGTTTTTATCGTTTTTCTCCGCTCCGATTAGTGTTTGCTCCGCTCTGATAATTCCTTTCAGGTTCATTGGCATCCAGTATTAATGTCTTTTATTAACCGATTAGTGTTTGCTCCGCTCTGATGATTCCTTGCAGGTTCATTGGCATCCAGCATTAATGTCTTATATTAACCGTGAACGGTTTTATAAATTATTTATTTTAGAAACGTTTTGCCTATGTTATTGTTAAAAAGCTTGTCTTATTCGCTACTTTACCTTAGGGCAATTAAATGTTGTTTTTTTCTGCTTCAAAAGTATAAATTGTATACATCTCCATATCTTTTCTTTATGCAGCGTATGGGATTAGATGTGAACTGTCGAGTATATCATTGGTATAAAAATAATTTTATTAAGTTATAATTCACTTTTTGTTCAACGTAAGACATGTGGCTGAGATTGACAAAAGACCAAAACTCATGCTTTAAGGCCTAAATAAATAGGTTTGTTTCTGGTTACATCTTTGAAAAATCAATGGGTCGGTAGTTAGGCTTTTTTTAGGGGAAGGAACCCAAGTCAAGGTATATACCATCTTGGGCGTAAGTAAGCACATCAAAGATTAAAATTGTTAAATTAGTATCTATCTTTTTTTGTCGAGGTATCTTTGAAGGTACTGAAGTGTAGAAAAGGGAAAACTCGCTATCTTTATACTGTAATTCCAAACTAATAAACCAGTGTTTCAACTTAAAGTTAAATTGTTTTGCTTAACATGTAATATTATTTTGTTTCTTTTAATTACAATTAATTGTGTAATGCCGTAATGTGGTTAAATGCATGGATATTGTTGATTTGTTCATGGCCATTTTTGTTAAAAAATATGTTGGATATACTTACATGTACCTTAATACCTACCACTTCTTCCGACCATTGTGCCTCCCTTTCAAATCGTATTAAGTCGTTTTTAGCTTTACATTCGTGATATTGTTGCAATTAACACATAATCAAATATATACATAGCCCTTCAATGATGGTAAAAGTTTATCACTACCACCAAAGCAGATTTTAATAATTTGATCAGTGCTGTTTATTTCACTCATTTTACGATACAAATATCAGTATATAATTGTTCACTCATAAAGCCGTTATTCAAAGATTCTGCATTTACACCGTACCACGTGAGCACTTCGAACAGAAATCTTAATCTATTTGCTTCCTTCAATGAAGTCGTCGGTGGATCAAAAAGAATATTTTTACTAGCTCGCCGAACGTTGACACCCATGATTGTTTACCTCGGCGAATTCAATTACGGAATAAGCAACCTTGACCTGAAAACACACGCAACGGGGTATACATATAATGATACATGGACAAAAATCACGCGTTTAACAGTTAAAAATAGCACAGGAGAAGAAAGTGAAAGTAAATTTTCCAAAAATTGAACCGGTGCTGGCTGTTATGTTGCTTCGGAGATTGTGTCCGACAATAACAGAATTTTTCGTTGGTCAAAAACCCGTTCGGCTTTTCGTACAATTTTTTTGGGGTGGGCTGAAAAAAAGTTACGGTCGGCGCTAAAAAGGGACGATCGGTCGGGTAACCATAAACAAACCTATTTTTAGGCCAAAGTCCTACATTGTATTATAAAATTGTGAAATCTCTAAGGTACTGTTATGGTAACTATGATTTAAAAATAAAAGCCAAACGCATCGTTGTCTATCGTGACGTTTGTAACTTCAAAACATAACTTTTGTCGTTAGTGTAAATGGCATCATATAAGGTCATATTACACTGAATCTTTATTTTTTGCGACTGTTCCTTTATTTTTAGTGTTGTTTTTTTCATTCGAATATGAAATAACAAATGGTTGGTAAGGTAAAGTGATCAGGATTTGACATCAGTGCACTTAAAAACACATTGAAAGTATGCATTTAATAATAACATCTTGTCAGCATTTTACTAGCAGTCAAACTTTTAAAAACTGGAATTTTCTTTCAATACGTTTTCGCAATATTCAGTCATTTCATATGTGGTTTGGGAACAGTCAAATTGTTGGCCCGAGGTGGATGGGATAGTGTTTTGAACTGTCCAAAACACTAACTCAGACACAGAGGGACAGCTGGTTTACTGTTCCAAAATAATATATGAAATAACTGTGTTTTTACCTGATAGATTGCTGTTTTAACAGTAGAACAGAAAAAAGAAAGAAGCAAATTGTTTTTTAAATATGTTAATAATTAAACTTTCTCAATTTAACCATCCTTTATCTATGCCACATCGCCAACACTTAATTTGTCTGCAAGTTTTCATATTGTTTTTCTTTGTTGTTTTGTCAAAAAACTTAAGGAAAAAGTCATTTTGCTATTATCAATTGATAAGTTATTATTTATGACGTCGAGGGAAACAGTTTAAACTACTAAATGGTCAACAGTTCGCGAACGTGGACATTTTTACAATTTTAAATAACAGTAAAACTGTAAAAAAAATACCAGATTACATTTATATAAGGTACCAGGTAATAATAATTACTATTAAACCAAAAGTTCCAATTTTTTGTCACAGCTAAACATGATGACTGTTTAAACCATTAAAATGAGTTTCATTAATTTAGTAAAATTCTTAATGCTCTCGTTTGTGTATAAAATAATTCACTTGTAGATATTATTTCATTTTGTAAACTAATATTTTTGTGTTTAGTTGCTATTTTGCAAATTTAAGTCCATAAATACTATAAAAATAACTAAATTACAAATTATCAGTACGGAAAGAAAACAAAAAGGTTTTAAACTAATTATGTAAATATCGTTCTCAATGTTGGAACGAAGGTAAGCTTGTTCGTGTAACAACTCTACTCCACGGTTAGAAGTAGTACCAAGTAAATCTGTGAGCTAATGCTCACTAGTGATATCCCCGTTGTGTGAAATATGACTTTCAAAAGGTAATTTGAATTTTTTAGTAAAGATGCCTTTCGGTTTATGTAATGCACCTATATAGTGATAAAGATGCCCCTTGGATTGTGTAGCACACCTGTATAGTAACAAAATCTACAAATAGTCGGTAACCAGGAAAAAGAGTAGCAAGGAGCATCAAATTGCTTAACACCATATTCGGCTATAGGATAAAGTTATGAGCAAAATATCAGGCTGCTGCATGTTATAGTTGCTTCTTCGAAGCGGAGGTAAAGTATTAAAATGTTGTATTGATATCACAGGAAAATGTGATGCATGTATGTAACAAGTAGTTCACTCCAACTTAATATGAATATAACATTGAAATAGTATTTCATATTCATTTAGATAAAAAAAAAACATTATTAGCTGTGGGCAAGTGTCTACAAAAAGCATATATTAGCTTTAGGCAAGTGCCTGTAAACCTTTGTACACTTATGAAGAAAAACTGAAGCGTTTTGGAAATTTTCTTTCAAAAGAACAATATCGTCGAGTGAGTCTCGCCGGTTAAATAATCAGTAATGTAATCAAATTGAATACAAATCTGTCACAGATTTCGCATTTAATCACCTCCGATATCAGAATTTACCTAAACATTTTGAAGTACGTGACACTACGCGTAGTTTGATAGCGTGCTCGGAGGAATTAATTACATTAAAATTAGATCCTCAATCCATCTATGAAATAAAAATGAGATAAAACGCACTAGAGGTCATGTCAATGTGATACAATCCGATGAAATGCAACAGCAAACCAATCGAAACGATTATTAAAAACAACTAAACCAATCGAAACGATTACAACATGTACAAACAGCTAAATCAATCGAAACGATTATTACAAATAGCTAACATTGTCAAAACGATTATTACAAACAACTGAAACAATCGAGACGATATTTGCAAACGTACTTTAATGTAGTTATCTATTCACCGTTATTTATAATACGAATGATTTACCTTGGAAATCTTGTTCTTTGATCATTGTCATGCCCTGGGAACGAACACACGCGTTGAATTGTCAGTTCAATCATGATCAACCTTATATGACCATAAACGCGGTCCAGTCTTAACTTACACTCTATCAGAGCTTTTTAATATACTACGAGATATTAAATGTCTTACTTTAGTGAGTCTGGGATTCATTTGTTGAAGTACTTTTTGAATTTGTTTGTTCACAGTCATCGTTAGGGATTGATAAAAAAAATGTGTACTGTTACCTGTGTAAATATTGGGTTGCGCTCAAACCGGTTCTAGGCCACAATGGCAGTAATGGGAATTCATGTCCATTACTGTCCATGATCAGGATTTAACTAAATGGAACCTTCAATAAGTTGATATTTGTCGTGAACAGTGGCTTTCAATGTTATTTTTTTTATCTATTAATACACGTTAATCCCGTTGTATTTGAGTTAAAAGTTTGCTTTTTGGTTCGAGTATATTATTTTTTATCAAAAATCACAATATCATAGTGTCATATCACCTCATTTTACTTAGGGTTAATTGCCTTAGATATGTTCACACAGTTATGCATATTTTTATCCGGGCCAGAGGCAAATATATTATGGAATTGCACATTTAGATGTCAACAATCATAATTACTCACCTAAAATAATTCCCCTTTTTTAAAAATAACAGTTGGAGGAACTAAGTGCAACGCATAAAAACAACATTAATAATAGATAATATTCAATCTATCTTGTTATTGTCAGTGACGTGATCGAGCCAGAAATGTTTGCACTACCTTCTAAAATAGCACTTGGGCACAGTGTTACGGTTAAAAACGTCCTCGGTATATAACTGATATTTCACACAAATAAGACTGACATAACCGATGACGTGGTTGTACTTTTCTATGGAATAAATGACACTTCTTTGTACTATACGAAACCAGAGATTCTAAATCAAGAACAAAAAGCATTCTATAATTACATAACAAAATTATTGCGACAATATCGCTGGAAACTTATAGCAGACATATGGCCTCATACAATAAAACTGATAATAAATAAAGTTTCTTATGCCAAAATCGAATTGGTGTAAATTTAGATCAATCTATAATTAAGACCAACAAAAAGCGAGAATTATACGATTCATGCACCTTTAATCAGTTCTGGTATAATACTATTATTCATAATAGTTATCTTTTAGGTTATCGTTTTTTACATTGCAATGAAATACATTTTTTTCTTTTATTAAATGTTAAACGAGCATGTTTAACTTTTTTAAGAATGTAAGGCTTAAATTATTTAAGATTACTACTAACGAATATTGAACGAGAAAACGTCGAGCAAAATAACGGCATTGACATGCTTAGTGGCAAAACAAAAAACACCTTTGTTTAATTAGGTTCTATGATTACATGGAAAGCAAACTCGTATGCAAGTGCTTGTATTTAAAGAATTTGTCGTTTCACATAAATGTTGTCGTTTCATTAATGTCATACATTATCAACTTCACAATGTTATTGGATCTTAGTTAAATATCTTCCATTTCAGTCAGTTATTTTGTTAATTTGTATCTTTCAGTGTCGTTGAGCATGATACATTTATTAATGTGTAACACCGAGAATGGAAACCAGTCTCAAATCTCAAGCAACTGATTTCAGCCAATCAGATGCTTGAGATTTGAGACTGGTTTCTAATCTCAGCTTTATAACCTTAGGACCAGAGCTAGATGGCTTGGGCAGTACTCTGCATTTCCATTACTGACCAATAACCGGCTCAATCAACCCGGTCCTCAAATATTTTCACTTGTTGTTTTGGATGGCTTTTAAAAGTTCTTTTTTCAACTATTTGGTATTATAAAATGTGTTCTAAACATGCGAATATTATCGAAATTTTTGTAACACGATACAACATATATTCTATATATAGGTCTATTACCACTGTTTTTCCCTATTCTTAAAATTCCATTTCGATTTAATTATCAGTTTTGAAAGGGATTAGAATGCAAAATCAATAAGTATCATCATGCCAAAATTTGCCCTCTGAAAAATTGACGCTATTTAATAAAATCACACCGAACAGTTTATCCGAGAACAGGGAGAGTTTTGTTAAATATTTTGTAAAAACAATTAACACCAATTTCTAAAATTAACACAAAATAAAATTGCTTAAAATTTCTCGGGAAACACATTTCTATAACGAGGCTCAAACACATTTGTCTTAACAAAAGTACTTACCAGCACCATGACAACAAGCATTAATTTTAAAGTATATTTTCAGAAGTTAATTTAATATTTCTATTTTTCAGTCGTGTTTATTCCTCGCTTTAGAATGCAAACTTTGCTAAATTTAGTTTTGACATTTCTTTATTAAATCTTATTTTCTTTCCATAGCAAGGTGTCTGTTGTGTGGTTAAATATGTGTTGATAAGCTGCTGAAATGAACAAAATGTGGAACACATTGCCTTGTGCAAATTCAACAGCTTATTGTTCTTGAGACAGGTTACAAAAACATCATTTATTATAATCATCAGTTCATGTATGTAAGATTTTTAAAGTAATCAACGGGTATTCTGTAGGAATTCTCTTCAAAGCTTCACATTTTGAAACTGGTTATTAAATATTTAATATATAGACAAAAGTTTTGTTCTTAAAATAGTTTAATTAAAACTTGTGTGTCATTTAAAATTCTAGCACCAGTTGCAGCATCATTACATTTAATCTCTAAGGTGTCGTTAGAAATTAATTGTATTTCCACCATGGAAATTGATGGAACCAATGCTTTTGCAGAGACCATCAAAACGTTAGAAAATCGGAGATCAACCAATGCATAATTTATCGCTTGAGGTTTGAATTTTAATCAATATTAATGCAAATTATGATATCATTTTATGACTAGATGACTTGTATTTTCTAAAATCCTGTATTGAATCATGAGATAGAAAATTTTTTAAAGTGATTTATATGGTTTGTTGAAAAACAGTTTGTCGCCCTTTTAAGGTCAAAGTCTCGGATGCATTTAAATGGGAGTTTATTTTTTAGCAATATTCAGCTATAAGATCATTACGATGTTATTAAGTTGGTACAGGTTTCAAATATGTCTCAGTGAACGATGTTGTAAAATTTATTTTGTTAGTTATATTTATTTATGGTTCCGCGAAAGCAAACAATGTGTAATACAAATCAGACATTAAGTGAACAAAACAACTGATATTTTTACTCGAGATGTACTTTTTTCTTGTTAAATGCTTTTTTTCAAACAAATCTGAAGAACTGGAAAGAAAGGTAACTAATATAAAGCTGGAGTCTAAAAACAGTGAAAGTGAAAATAAAAGCAGAGAAAAAAACGCGTTTCTTTTAGTGATATATTAACATCATTTTATTGAAAACATAAATAAAAACAGTTTCTTATATTATCTTATTGTCAGCCGACTTAGAACTTAAATACTATCTACATGTGACTAAATATTTCTAGTGGGTTTTTTGTTCCAAAGAAACTTCAACCTATTTTTTACTATGTATATCAAAAAGATATAAAAATAGAACTATGTAAACTTCCGAACACAACAAATATAAAAAAAATCTGCCGCTAGCCCTGAATTCAGATGAACTCAATATATACACACAAGAAACGTGTATCTATTTTAATTCATTCCAAACGATGGTATGCATATGACATTTGAACATCCTTTAGTGCAGTGTTTTCAATGACAATCAGATTTAAAGCTTTACTTTACATATACGGGTTTTATCACATGGCCTACCAGTAAAATTATATCCAGATCATTAAGTACATCCATGCTATCAGATTTGTATCTACACTGGATGTCTGTATAGATTAGATATAACATTAATTTATTAATCTAAAAGCGAATATTGTAGATCCGGATCAAACGAATCTGGATCTGCACTGTGTGCAATAAGAAAACAGTCATATTCCATAAAATAAATTTTAATCTGAAAATGCCAAAAAAAATTCATTATAGGAATAACTTACTTGCTTTATCACTTCATCCCTTCAGTTGTTTAAATAGTTGCAATAAAGGCCATTGGTAGCGGAATATTGCCTTCATTGCATTCTGTCAAGTAACAAATGTTCTTAAATAAAAAAAAGTTTACGAACAATATAAAATCAACATAATTATAATATATTTCAAATATTAAGATCTCTGAAATGCTTTAGTAATCCATTGTTTTTGTAGTCCTAATTCTGTGAGTGTATAGATTATTCAACAACCAAATATTGTAAACGCTTCGTTAACATAGCTTTAGCACTGTTATCAGAATAAGCGTATTACCCAAGAGGTTCACATTTCTGTTTATTTGAAATGTTATAAATATTTATACAGCATGTTGTATTAGAATATACGTTCCCCATAAAAGATTTTACTGATATTGGGGATTTTCAGGAATTTCGGTAGCTATTTTGTTATGGGCACGTAATAGAAAAAAATCTTCGAACATCTGACGTCATCACAATGAGCAGATGAAATTGCACTTCATGCACTTCGCGGTTAAATTAACATTTTTAAGTCAAAATGAGTAACAAAAAATTGCATGTATCAGTTATAAGAAAATAATAGATACTTATAACTTCTGTCTTAGTATAGTAATTACTTAATTACCAATCGAAAGAATAAAACCGTACGTAAGTTTTCCGTGACGTCCCATGTACATCGTATAACAACGACTAATTTTGTGTTATGCACCTGTTAAAGGTTTTCCAGAAGTCAAAAACATACAAATTCCTTATTTCTATATTATGTTGTTTAATTAATTAACTTAATAATTAATGGAATGTTAACGTCTAGAACTGTTCAATATCATGACGAAAAAAATACATACTTGAACAGGCACAAAACGTCAGGGAATAAATAAACTAATGTGTATTCTGGATAGTCAGTCACACTTGTCTAACAGAACGAAGGATTGTCCAAAACAGTAAATGTCTGCCTGCTTTGTAACAGGAACCATTCCTAGAATCTAAATATCGACGACTTTGTGCCCATGGAATGTTCTTTGTTGTTGTACATTAGACGATTACGCTGAAATTACTGCCTTGTTGTTGCACTTGTAGAATTATTGATAGTTATTGCAAATAAAAATCAATAAAATCAATTGTTTCAAATGTGGTTTAATTGTTACATAAATTAAATAAATTCTATTTACACATTTAGTTAAGTTAAAACAGCTGTACCATTTGATCAATTACTTTGAACACCATTTAAAAACCATTTCTGCTATAACTGTAAATCGTAAATATGCTGTAAATCAATAGCATTGAAATCGCTTGGTTGGTGAGCCGATTTTGTACGTTCAACCCATAATCACTAGGTTAAAATATTTCCAGCCCCTACGCATATGACCATACGATATGACAGATGTGATTGTTAGTTTGAAGCGTTAGTTGTTTCAAGTATATACTGTCAGATAAGGATGCACGAAGGTAATGTAACATTAACGAGCATGATCTTGTAAAATAAAAATGACTGTTTTCTTGAAGCTAAGCTATGTGATTATTTACAAACAACAAATTAGATGCACTGAAATATGACATTCGTAAAAATAACCGAAAAGCAAAGGAAAACTATACTACTCAAAATTTGATAAGGATCACTATAAAGATTGTGTTTTTTCCTTACATAAGGTTGAAACGCATAAATATTTGCTGTGATTCTAAAAATTTGCTTATTTGACTTCAGCTTTGTGCCAAAGAAAGAATGAGCTGACAAACTGTTGAAGCAGAACAGCAGTTAAAACTTGGTATGGGGCAATAATTCAGATTAAAACGAAAAGGGATCCCTATCAAATTTTGAGTAGTATATTAATATTATTTGTACCAAATTGCTTTTTTTGGGGTGAAATTAAATAACCAATTGCTTTAAAAACTCTCAAAGTATAAACAAGAGCTTTAATGTTCAAATACTAGATGAAGAGAACTTTGAAAGCCACCGAACACGAAAATTATAAAAATATTGCACTGGGTTTGATTGAGCCTGCTCATGGGCAGTTATGGAAATGCATACGCATAGTCACAAATTCCATTTGTGACTGAAGTAAAATATACGTAAAAAGGGAGGGTGTAGAGGTACAGGTAGAGAGCTGTTTGCGATGTCTTTCCTCTTTCGACTGTGTGAGGCGGCTGTGTTTTCTAAATGTGGCTATTCTTGATGTGTATATTTCATTTAAAAACCAGTGTAAGAAACTCGTCAACCCAAGCCATCTTATGACAAATGCGTAAACGTTGTTGTGCTTAAAAGGTTATGTACTGGATACTGAACCACTTTCCACCTTTCAATCAATGAATACAGCTTTTTCTTTTATCCCTGTCATCGTGTTCTTGCTAATTTCACTCCATGGGCTCTGGTCTCTGTCAGATTATTGAGAACCCACCCGTTTGCTTAACAATGTTATTAAGTTCTTATGTTTTATATGTCTGTGTGCTTTTGCATGCAACATTGATGAGCCGATGGGTGGGTTGGAGTTATTTCACCAAGACAATTTGTACTTGTTTTGTGATACGAGAACCTGTTGGGGCAAGTGTGAGGTTGGTGCACCCTAGAACCTGGTTTAAACCCCCAGTGACAATTTGTTTTGCCACTGACCGTTCCAAGGCGGTATCCCCAAAGGTTCTCTTTTTCGTTAGTTGTTTGTGGCGTCCTATTTGAATTGACACACTTATAACAAACATGCTCTCTCTCTCTCTCTCTCTCTCTCTCTCTCTCTCTCTCTCTCTCTCTTCGTTTTCGCTGCGTGGGGAGGCTGTGTTTTGTGAGTGTGGCGATTCCTGATATGCATATATTACTTTTTTTGTATGCAACATTGTCGAGTTGACGGTTGAGTTGGAGTTAATAACCCAAATCAACTTGTGCTTGTTTGTTCATTTGGTTCAGGTTGGTGCATTATAGAATCTTGTTTAAACACCCAGTAGCAAATTGTTTTTTCACGGGTCTTTCCAATGCGGTAAGCTTCGGGTTCTCTTTCTCACATTTTTTGTAGTGCATATTTTGAAATAGATCATTTAATTACTCATGTTCTATTTCCTTTCCACTTGTTTGCTATGTGGGGAGGCTGTGCCTTCTGGATGTGGTCATATCTGTTATGCATATTTCACTTTTTTCTTCTATACAAAACACAGCAAACCAAGTCAAAGCTTTCTCTGAATGTGAAGGGAATTTTCTTTCCAAATAGCTCTTCTTCAGATACAAAAATAGCCTATTTACAGTAAGTTTTGAACATACCGGAAATTATCTGTAGCGAATTATTAGACAGTAAGACAAGGTCACAGTTACCGAATCTTCTATTATTTTGTCTGTGCTGGTTATCTACCACAATATGTCATTGACATAATCACACTTACTGGTATCTTTTTGGGTTAACATCAATTGTTTTATGAATTATATAGAAGCCCACACTGGGAATCGAACAAATTAGAGCAAATATCAACAGACTGGACGTCTTTCATAATATTTCAGTCCTTTATATTACTAAATCTCAACTTTACACTCAAATCTTACACTGTTCTGCAAATTCTGAATAGCTATAATTTGATTTGTACCAATAGCTTAGTTGTTAGCATGCATAATGTAAATGTTGAACTGGCAAAAGATACTAACAAAGAGACGTCATTATCAAATGTTTTTGTATAATCAGTATCAATAAAAACGAGTTGTAAACGTTTTTTTTTCTATATCAAAACAACACCACCATCATCATCATCAACAACAACAACAATGAATACTTCACAGGCAAGTTGATGTAAATAAAAGGTTATACATGTATACAAGATTACTAAACATTTGCCACGCTAATGAATATAGCTTTTCTTTCCATGACACAGAAAACCAATGAGGAATGACCTTTCATTCCAAATGAAATAACTTCTGGAATATAAAAATAGCTTGTTCATGTTGCAGAGACTATAGTGTTGATCTTACAGGAAATTATATGTAGCGAAACGTTAGAAAGTAAACCAAGGTCACAGCTGCCAAAACTTCTCACAGTTGATCTATTGTTATCGGATACTGACATAACCACACTTATAACCGTTCATATGTCGGTTTAAATACACTGTCTTAAAAGAAGAGCACGTATCGACAGGCTGTATGTCTTTTATAATATTTCAGTCTATAGTTATTGTATTTTTTTTTATAAAATCTTAAACTTTTTAATTTTTAACCGTTTATATTTTAGTTTAAATATAATGATAGCACGAAAATCATAACTTCATTATTAAATCTCACATTTTGCTTTTAAATTCATACTAAATGTTGATAATACTTGTTTCATTCAATGTTTTTAGTATATATACTGTTAAAATTCGACTGGCACAAACAAACTAACAAACAGAAATAGCATATTGTAGTTCCTATGTTAAGATAAATGTGCATTAATATTCAATATCAATCGAAACGTGTTTAAAATAAGTTGTTCTTCATTAAAACATCATCAACTACAACAATTATTTCACTTCCAGGGCTTTGACCTGCAAATACTATGGATGATATTGAGACTTTTAACCTCTAACAAAGTAAACGAGAAATACTGATTGGTAGTAATTTTTATAGCCTCGGTCTGATTAATGAAACAATCTTCTTTGAGCGGAATAGGACATTAAGTCATAAAAACCTTTTATACAAAACCTTTAATAAAAAATAGGTTTTGCTTTAGGTCTGTCATTGGCACGCTACGTACTAGGACGATACTGGTTGGTGGCAAAGATTGGGTACGGCGACTGACCGGGAATGGCAAACATCATGAAAATCTATAGCCATGGTCCGGTAAATTAATAGTTAAAAGCTATAAACATGAAGAGCTATAGCCACGGACTATGCTTAATATCAATTGTAAGAAAGGCCTACAACATACAGCACAAGTTAAAAAAGTGAAATACCCATATCAGGAATCGCCACACTCACAAAACTCTGCCTCCACACGCAGCAAGAAAGAAGATGTCAATTCAAATATGTCGCCACAATCAATTAACGAAAAAGAGAACCTTTGATCTAGGGTGCACCAACCTCACAGTTGCACCAACAGGTTCTCATATTACAAAACAAGCACAAGTTGTCCTAGTGAAATAACTCCAACCCACCCATCGGCTCAACAATTTTGCATGCAAAAGCACAAAACACGTATAAAACATAAGAAGCTAATAGCATTGAAAAGCCAAAGCGGCGGGTACTCAATGACCTTACCGAGACCAGAGCAACAATTTAACAAAATAGCTACAGTTTTGGACCGGTCAGTAAAATGCCTATTGAGAGTCTCGTATCGAACAGTTCAACGACATTTTACCTATTAATAGTAAGAGTTATATCCATGGACAGGTCAATGATTTAATGCCTATTATTGCATATACATGCAGTGCTACTCGATAGAAATACATATTTAGCGGAGAATCTTGCGCCTTCCAGAATAATGCAACAATTTCCACTGTGAGTGAGACAATACAACATTGTACTGGAAATTTGACACAAAACCTACAGAGAGAAAAATGGTTCCAGGCATGTACCGGTCAATGATATAATATCGATTGTCAGAAAGATAATTATGCAGGGTTAATTCGGTCATTGACACGTTTCCTATTAATAAAAAAGAGTTACAGCCTTAGATTTGTCAAAGTATACATGTTAAACAAAGAGCGACCGCCTTGGACTTGTTAATGCAACACCATCAACTGTTAGGAACTGTCAATGACGCACATTGACACGATTTTTAATAATTAGAAGACTTAAATGTTGTAATGTTCAAATGTTTTCACATGTTGGCATTTGAAGCAACTTTTAAATTTTCATGTTCATCATTTGAAATAAATGTACCAACTTGAAGACAGTCAATATTGTAAACATATATAATTGATGACCAAAACGAACTTTGGGTGAGTGTAAATCATTTTGTGATTGAATTGAACATGTACAAATAACGTTTCCTTTAATCAATTTTCGTTTTGTATATTTAATAGTAACTGTTTGATTGACAGGTCAATTATCTTATTGACAAAAATCCAGTTTGGTTCTATGCGTATACGTCAAACAAGAAATTAATGTCCCAACATGTTATGATAAATTAGTGACATATGCAAGAAGAAAGACGGATCCCAAATAGAATCTTAGCTTTTACTAAGCAATATACAGCTGGAAAAATAATCGTTACGATGTGTTTACTGTAGACTAAAGGAAACGCTGGAACAAGTTTTCTAGTTTTGATAGTTCTCGAAAGAGAACACTGACATGTTACTTTCTGAAACTTGATTGAACTTTGAAATGTGACCTTTATTTTGCAGGAAACTCGATGGAAAAAACAAAGAATTGATGAATTTAAACCTGTTGCCAAATAACTAACTCCAAATTAGTAAACAAATGCCACTATTTCAGTATTGAGGCACGCCACGGGAAGAGGTACCTTCGGTGATTTTTGGTGTCATTTTTGTTGTTACATCTGTACTATATTTAGAATGAACTTTCAAATTTCTATTATTTTCTCATAACAAAACAGTGACTTTGTTACACATTTTGACAATAAAATGGTATTTTTACCGCGAATTGCATAATAATTAATGTCGTCTGCTCAACTTTATGACGTCGTTTCAAGGCTTGACGTCAACTGCCCGAAGGTACCTTTTCCCATGACGCGCCCCATTTAAATATTTTTCTTCTAATTGGACTGGCTTTTCATATGACGTTTATAAACTACTATAACAGCGAGGTGTTCAGGAAAAAGTGTACTGACATAAATGGATAATCCATTGTTAAATTGTGAATTGTTTCTTCAAACTTGAATTTACTTCTTAAGAACAAATAGAAAGGAATGCAAATTTATGTCATACAATTATAATTCATCCTAAAACTCAGACAGTTAGAACGCAAGAAGCAATTAAACTTATAGCTTGTTCTTTTGGCTATGTATCATTTGATTACTAAAGCATTTCTAAAACAGACACACAAGACCGCTTCTATTAATGTTTCATCACCTATGTGTATATATCATCATACCTTTTTGAAGTCAACCACAGCAGTAATGCTTAGAGGTTTATACATATTTAATCCGCGGCCCGACATGTGCGATCATGAAACAAAACACTAACTTTTTTATACAATTATATGTTTCTTCTCGCATTGCAGTGAGGTATCTAAAGATATTATTATAGTAATACACAACATGTACTATTAGGATAAGTTTAAAGTAATCAAAGTTATAATTAATTATTTGTTAGTAAAATGCGTCAAACTTTATATACATGCATACATATATTTTTAACTGGACAAAAAGAAATAATGTTTGTTATTAAACAAGGAAGGAAACTACAACTAAAAAGTGTCAAGCGTTCTTGTATGAAACTTGCATATAACTGGTATCAATATTGCACTAATTTAATGAAATGAATGTTCATATTTATTTAAAGTTCTCAGCATGAAATCAGATTATTCATTTCAAACTTCAAAATATTAACTTTTCTTTAAGAAATAACCATAAAACTCACCTTCTCCTTATTAATTTTATGGATTTAAAAGTAACGTGGAGTAAAACTATGCAATTCGAGAATAATGCATAGCTTAAAAAGCTGAATAAGCAGTTTTAGTCGGTTTCAGAATGCTCTTTACCAAATCTGTTGTATGATGATCATCGGTCATTAACCGTTAGGGTAATGCACACTCCTTCTAACAGTGAATATGTCTATCAGTGCTGAAGAGAATAAAACTGATATTTGGACCAGTCTCAAATATCAAACATCTGCTTGGCTGACATGGCGGCCGGTCGACATTTCAGCCAATCAGATCTTTGAGGTTTGAGACTGGTTTGAATACACAGTTTTTTGATCTTGTAGTCATATTCAGAAAACAGTCTCCCAGCTGAGAGAAATAAAGGATTCCGTATCAATTATATAAATTATCTATGCATATTAATATCTGTAGAGAATAAGTGCTGGTAAGATTTATGCTGCAAACAAAATAAATGAGGAACAACCAGACAATTAACTTAAATTTGTAAGACATATGGTATTCGAATACAATGGTAATAATTGTTATTGCATTTGAAGCATGGTTTCACATTTGACATTAACATGATTTATAGCTCAAGGGAATTTTTAAAAAAAATCAAAAGGTTAGACTATTATCAAAGGGACAAAATTTTGTTAGCTAGCACTTTTTCGGAGATTTGTAGAATATTTTGTGGATTAACAAAAGACAAGGAAATGGGCGTTTTGTAGAAAACAGCAAACATTATTTCAGCATGGCGGGATTAAATAAATAGTTGAAAAGGAGACCTTAAAAGCCACAAAACACGACAAGACTATTGCAGACTCGGTTTGAAAAGCCTGTTCATGGGCAGTAATGGAAGTGCATATTACTTTCCACGCATATTACTTTCTTTCATTTTAAGACTATTTAAACTGATTAAAACCTTTAATTTGAAAACTAATTGATCTACACAGTTTGAAGACGCGGAATGTGTTATTTGCACATAATGCAAATTGTGTGTAAGCTACTTACCACACTCAATTAATTCAGTATTTCACAACAAATCTACTAAGCGTCTAGACAAGTATCAATCATTTTCTTAACAGGAGCATGTAAAAGGCAAACTATGCATATTATCTTTATGAACCCCTACAATTATATATACACAATGGATAACAAAACGCAGGGTCAACCATGACGATGATTCTTGTTTTTCTCGTCCCACGCTTTCCCTGGGGGACATTGCTGATTTTATTTTCAGGCACTTAAAATAAATTAAAAATAGTTTGTCCTATATTTCGCCATCATTATTCAATTTTTATTTTTATCTATCAGACAAAAGGGCTGGCGGGCAGGCAGGAAATAATATTTTCCTATTTTGACTGTGTCAGGCAGCTGTGTTTTCTAATATGCATGTTTCATTTTAAAACGGTTTTAGAAACTAGTCACGGCAAGCAGCCTTAAGAAAACCACGTAAAAGTCGGTGTACATTGTACTTACATGGTTATGTACCGGGTAATAAAAACTTGCCACTTTTATGAATACAACTTGACTTTTTTATGACTTAGAAAACCGAGGTTAGAATTGACCTTTTTGTTATTTCTTCTAGGATACAATAATAGAGTGTTTACAGTTAGTTTTGAACATACCGAAAATATCTGTAGCGATTTGTTGGAAAGTAAGACAAGGTCATTGTTGCCAAATCTTCTCTTATTTTGTCTGCGCTGATGATCTACCACAATTTAATATTAACACTTATTATCGTATTTTTTGGGTTAACATAAATTGTCTTATAAATAATATAGAAGCACACGCTGGGAATCGAGCAATATAGATCAACTATCGACAGGCTGGACGTTATGGAAGCATATTTGTGCCACAACTTAACCACATAAAATAACGTGAAAATAATGGAGGATTTCGCAAAAAAGGTGTGTTTTTTTTCGCGAAAACATCCATATCTTCACGACATAAAATGTTATGTTAACACGAATTTATTCCTGTTAGTGCTATAAACTGACACAACATAAAAATAAAGTTTTCATGTAAATAATGGAGGATTTCACGAAAACACACAACTTTTCACGAAAGCTTAAAAAAATCACAAAATATATTTTTGCATGAAAATAATCATGAAGAATTCATGAAAGCTGATTTCTTGAAACGAAAAACAGATAACTTTTCATGAAAGCGTAACAATTTCACGAAAGATGCCAGTAATCTAAAAATTATGGAAGCATATTTGTGCCACAACTTAACCACATAAAATAACGTGAAAATAATGGAGGATTTCGCAAAAAAGTTGTTTTTTTTTTACAAAAACATCCATATTTTCACGACAAAAAAAGGTTTGTGAAATTTTAGAGGTTTATGAAAAGTTATCTGTTTTCGAGAAAAAAATCTGTTTTCGTGAAATCCTCCATTATTTTCATGGATACTATATCTTTATGTTGAGGCAATTTAGAGCATTATCAGGAATAAATTCGTGTTTATTTCTTTCGTGTGTAATTTATCTGTTTCGCGAAAAAAACTTTATTTTGCGAAATCCTCAATTTTTTCACGTTATTTTATATGGTTATGTTGTGGCACAAATATGCTTCCATAGGACGTCTTTCATAATAATCAAGTCCCTAATATTACTAAAATCTTAACTTAATACTCAAATCTCACAGCTTGTTTGTATGCAAATTCTGAATACTGCATACTAATATTCAACTAGAGTAATGAGTTGAAAATTGGCATGCAAAAAGATCCAATCTTCCTTCCGAATAAGACTTTTGTCCATTAGCATATGTTACTTGCAAGGGCTTTGACCTGCACATGTAATGGATCATATTGAGACTTTTAACCTCTAATAAATTAACAAGTAATACTGATTGGCATTAATTTTTATAGGCTTGGTCTGATTAATGAAACAGTCTTTTTTGAGCGGAAAAGTACTTTAAGTCATAAAAAACTTAGAAAAAAGTAGGTTTTTTTTTCATAAAGTCTTTCAGTTACTCGCTACGTAGGATGATACAGGTTGGTGGCAAAGATTTATTAAGGCGACTGACTAGAAAGGGCAAACAATTATGAAATACTATAGGCATGGTTCGTTAAATAGAATAGTTATTAGCTATAAACATGAAGAGCCATCTTCTGTCAATGCCAATGGCAAAATATCCACTATTGCAGCGAGAGTACCATCCTTTGATTACATAACATCGAAAAACCTTCCAGAACCGGGCCATTCAATTCTACAATACCTAATTTCTATAAGAGGTAAAGCCACGGACTAGTATTTAGCTTAATACATGTATCAATTGTTAGAATGGCCTACAACATAGATGACTAGTTAAAGGCACACTATCTATAGCTTCAATTTTGAACCGGTCAGTATAGTACTAATTGATAAGAGCTACAGCCTCGTATCGGACAGGTAAACGACATTCCTTTTGAGAGTAAGAGTTATATCGGTGGACAGGTCAGTGCAACAATACCTACTATTCCTACTAATGTCAATTACATAACATAACATAACAATTTATGTTATGTTATAGTCAATGTTATTCCACAGAACTGGCCAGTGGCACAATACCTATTAAGCAGAAAAGCCCCAGCCTTCTAGAATAATGCAACAATAACCACTGTGAGTGAGACAATACAACATTGTACTGGAAATCTGACACACTACCAACAGACAGAAAGGGCTCCAAGCATGTACCGGTCAGTGATATATTTTCGATTACCACAAAAAATAAGGCTAGTTTCGGTCATTGACATGATTCCTATTGATAAAAAGAGCAACAGCTTTAGAATGGCCAGAGCTACATTACATACTAGTATTACAGAAAGAGCTACCGCCTTGGACAGGTCAGTGTAACAATATAGTTTGTCATGAAACGATAGCCATTACGACAAACAGTTACACAATTCTAAAAGATTACATGTCTTGTCTTGAAGCCTAAGTATTGGAACAAAAATGCTATAATATGAAAGACTTGAAATATCGTGATTTTCAAACAGTTCCACAGTCTGGCAGGGGAAGCAGTTTTTAAAGTTGTATGATTATCTTTTGAAGTAAATGTACCAAGTTAACCGATAATGTGTAAGCTTTGTTTTAATATTTAATATTAAGTATAATATACTCAGCGAAAAAAAAGTATCCACTTTCCTATACGTAATTTTGTAAAATAACAAAACGTTAACTCGTAATAATTATTCTTTCTTTGAACAAATTCGAATTTCTGTAATCATTGCAAATAATTAAAATGCTTTTAAAACTCTGCAGTCACAACTTAGTTATCTTTTCATTTATTACAATAGGGGTTTCAGGAAAAGGTCAGTGATTCCAAAAAGAAAAACATTTATTAGAATAAAATCAATTTCTCCAGTTTTTGTGGTCAATAAAATCACAAAACATTTATAAGTAAAACAACATGTCCTCGATAAACACCACTAGAAATTCCAACCATTTGCAATAACCTCCCTTTAATGTAAAAATCTTGTGTTTTTAATTCTTGTTTAGTTGTTACTCGATAAGCTGTTGTTCAGGTCTTGTTGCGGAAAATTATGTTTATGAGCAATTCAACTTAAAAAAAACAAACGTAATTAACCTACTAAAATACCATTCCAAGCGCTTATGATAAAACAAAAATATGTTAATAGGAGAAAACAAGTGAAAAAAAAGGATTACGTTTTTATTTTTGTTCAATATATACATTGTATCTCGAAATGTTTTTTATGAATGGATCGCAACAAAGTGCAGGTTTTATTTTACTGATCAGACTTTTCTTCTTTCTTAAATTCCTACAACTATTTATATATCATTCAAAATCAAGAAATTATGTTTTGTTATTAAAATTGGCATGGGATAAGTTTGGCCTCAGTTATTACTAATTTTGCTGAAAACGCATTTTCTGTTAGTAAAGATTGAGCAACTGGAAAACTACAGATAATATTCCGTTTTAATATGAACCCCAAGTAATAAAAACAAAAAAAAACACATTTTTAATATGCAACATGTAAGTTTATAAATGAGTTTTTAATTATCACATTTTCTAATAACCTCCGTTTCAGAAAAAAACTAACTTTGAGACTGCGGGTGTAAGTAAATGTTTATGAGTTGTTTTAAGAAAACAATCAAGATTAAAAAGACATTAAATAATTGATTCAAAGTTAAAAGAGTTAATTGCATACCCTCACTTCACATAGCGAAGAAATGAAGCTAGCATACACTTGTCAAAAGTTCTAAACTTTGAATATCTCAAAGTAAACGTATTCCAATTAAAATAAAGTTTGACATTATGTTAATCATGATCAAACAATAATAATGTTTTGAAAACCATTCATATGTTTTACGTATTACCTGAGCATACACGTAAGCATACGCTATTTATGCGTAATCCCCGTGCGGCAATCGAAATTTATTTTTTTTACAATCGTTTTTGTTTTCCACTGGTTAACCAACACCGGATAAACACAAAAACCACACCAACAAATTGTAACTATGGAACATGTGACGACTGAAGACAACTAAAGTACTGTCAAAATGCTTTTAGCTGGCACAACTTTAAATTTGTTATAAAACAAATCAACATTTATCAAGTGTGCACTTAGAACTTTTGAGTAGTGTACACTGTATATAATTGATGACCAAATAGAATATTGCGTGAGTGTAAATCATTTTGTGATTAAATTGAACACGTACATTTTACAAATAACGTTTCCTTTAATACATTTTCGTTTAGTATATTTAATAGTAACCGTTTGATTGACAGGTCAATTATCTTATTGACAAATATCCAGTTTGGTTCTATGCGTAGACGTCAAACAAGAAAATAATGTCCTAACATGTTATGATAAATCATTGACGTATGCAGGAAGAACGATGGATCCCAAATAGAATCTTAGCTTTTACTAAGCAATATACTGCTGGCAAAATAAATGTTACGCTGTGTTTAATGCAGGCTAAAGGAATCGCTGGAACAAGTTTCATAGTTTTGATAGGCCTCGAATAAGAACATTGAGTTGTTACTTTCTAAAACTTGATTGAACTTTTAAATGTGACCTTTATTTTGCAGGAAACTCGATGGAAAAAACAATGAATTGATGAATTTAAACCTGTTGCCAAATAACTAACTCCAAATTAGTAAACAAATGCCACTATTTCAGTATTTTCTTTTATTTGATATTTCATATTATTTAATTAAGCATCTTCGGTGAAACAAGTAATAAAAAAGCAATTTTTGATACTGTATTTACACCATGAAGTTGCTTTCGACATCGACTACACTACAGGACAACCGCTGTCTGATTCGAAATTACATTCTCGTCATTGCTTCAGTCCAAGATTGTTAGCTCGTTAGGTCTTTCAATTTCTACACTTGAAATGAATCAGATAATTCATTGTCTGTTATAAACGTAACCTTCTGTTGATAACATTTGCCCGCATATCTGAAGTCCTATAAATTAACTAAAATTAACTAGAATTCGTAGTTTATCCAATTTACATATACTATGAGGTCTTCAGAACGAAAGATATACTGATAAATTATTGTAAACTTATGAATTTTATCTTCAAACTTTCAATTTTTACGGATAAAAAAAATAAAAAAGCAACTGTCATACAATAATAATACATTCCAAAACTTAGACAATTAGAACGCAAGAAGCAATTAAACTTATAGCTTGTTCTTTCGGCTATGTATCATTTGATCTCTACAGAATTTATGAAACAGACCCACAAGAGCGCTTCTATTAATGTTTAATGACCTATATGTATATCATCATACTTTTTTTTGAAGTCAACCACCGCAGTTATGCTTGGAGGTTCTTACATATTTAATAAGGTGCACGACATGTGCGATCATGAAACTAAACACACAGTATTTTTATACAAAAATATATTCCTTCTCGCTTAGATGCATGGTTTTCAAAGATATAAAAGAATTAGGATAAGTTTAATATCATTAAAGTAATAATCATTCATTTGTTAGTACATGTACAATTGATAAAACTTAAAACACATAATTTAAACTGGATATTATAATACTTGATTTTAAACGTTAACAAAATGTCCATAAGAAATACTGTTTGTAACTTTAACAATGAAGGAAACTAAGACTAAGGACAAGGGTCTGTGCGTACATGTACGTTCGTGTATGAAACTTGCATAATACTGGCATCAATATAACATTTATACACTTAATCTATGTTCAGCATGAAATCAGATTATCCCTTTCAAACTTCAAAATATTTTCTTTATGAAATAACCATACAACTGTAAGCAGTTTTAGTCGGTTTCAGCAAATTCTAATTACCAAATCTGCTGTCGAATATGTGTCTCTTAAGATTACCTCACAACTCGATCAAAATTTAATGTCTTTTTGTAATTATGGTATGAGGGGATTTAAATGGCATTTCAAGAAAAAAGATTTAGAAATAACGTCTCTAATATTTTGAGTTTGACGAGTGGTCTAAACTTCAATGCAAAGAAAATATATGATCGGTGTAGGCAGAACATATGTAAAGTTAAACATGATTTGCTTTCGGCATTTTGTTTTCGGTTAATGAGAAAAACTTCATGAACAATTATATCTTTTGTACATCCCGAATGAAGAATGTCAGTTTATACTTTAATCTTGGTAAAATAGATGCGTTTTTGAAAATTAATAAGATATTAAGGAAAACTAAAATAGTCAGGATTGAGCGTCTTCGTGGAATGTATTACTGCTCACGCCTTCAAGCCTAAATATTGAAACAGAAATGCTACAATAAGAACTTGATTTAATTATAATATCGTTCTAATAAACCTTAAAGTTATTAAGAAATACCAGAACCGGTTACATGTACAGTGGACATGAACACAACTTATGTGATAATAAATTAAACAAGACTATAAAAATCATATTTAACCACACTTACAAAACGAATATTACTTTAGGAAACTACACACAACTACATGAACAGTGGGAACATACAACGCTTCTGTAGTATTTATTTATACCGATATTAAATCATACAAAACCCTTATAAAAACCCCATCGAAAGTCAGCGGCCCATTAGCCGTTAGGGTAATGTAACCTCCCTTAAACAGTGAAATTCAATATGTTTATCAGTGCTCAAGATGATGAAACTGATGTAAGAACCCAGTCCCAAATATCAGTACCCAAGGTTATAAAACTGAGCATGGAAACCAGTCTCAAATCTCAAGCATCTGATTGACTAATGGCGACCAGTCGCCATTTCAACCAATCAGATGCTTGAGATTTGAGACTGGTTTCCAATCTCAGTTTTATAACCTTCAACCCAGGCATCTGGCCAGTCGCCATTTCAGCCAATCAGATCCTTGAGATTTGAGACTGGTTCCATCCCTTTTTCGGCGTTAGCTGTCTAAGCTCACTTTTGACCTAGTTTTTTCGACCAATGAAATGTTGTAAAAAATACTCGTATTCTCTTATTATGCAGAGGGAAAATGAAATAAACTATTTCGATTGGTAGCTATTTACACCAGAGAGGCATCTAGCAGGCTGGAGAGGTATCTAGTGGGATTTTATTATTATGCAGCGGAAAAATCAAATAGATTAATTAGATTGGTTGTAAGTGGGTGTTGTATTGGAGGAAAAACATATTTACGATTTAAGTAACCAGTTAAGTCAATATTGATGGCTTAAATACAATATTATATGGAATATTCTTGGGTGTCACTTGCATATAATACACAGTGTAAAACGAAAGAGAAGTGTAGATATTCCTAGTTCTTACTGGTTCCTTTCTAGTTCCTTTGATACTGATTGTTAATTTCAAGTTCGTAAGATAAGTTCATTGTAGTGTAGTGGCTAACACTCTCGCCTATCAAGCGGAGGACCCGGGTTCAATACTCAGGACGGACACTTTTTTTAAACTTAATATAGTAAAAGTTGGTAGATTTCGCTCTTGCAACAGGCTGTTATTATTTATATTTATTAAATTTCAAGGACATTTATTCATCTTGAATTCTCACTCTACACGAGGTATTTTATTGAAACTGAATATTTTGCTTCTTTAACCGACTTGTTATCACTGTATGAAATTATTGCAACAGCTTCAACATTTTTTTTGAAAGACACTTTCAATAAATTTATGAGTTGTCATGATTCGGTCGCTTAATCTCTAAGTCATACTAAGAAGGCAGGGAGGGTTCATCAACAGCTATAACAAATAAAATAACTAAACTATGTCTGCTTTGCCTCTCTGTATTTCTTTCTTTCTTATATACATGTATATATAAATCTTTTCCATCAACGCCGTTTATCTTTTTTAAAGATATTTCTTGTTAATCGTGTAGTCACATTCAGAAAACAGTCTCCCAGCAAGAGAATTGGATTCCGTATCAAATATATGAAATATATATGCATATTAATATCTGCATAGAATAAATCTTTTATAATGCTATTAGGATTGGTGCTGCAAACAAAATAAATGAGGGAAAAACTAGACAATTAATTTTAATTTTTAAGGCATTTGGTGTTTGAACACAATGGTAATAATTGTTATGGCATTTTGAAGCATGGTTTCACGTTTTCATTAACATGATATAAAGCTCTAGGGAATATAAAAAATCGAAGGGTTAAACTAATGTCAAAGGGACACAATGTCGTTGGCTACAGCTTTTTTCAGAGTTTTACTGAGTTTTGTATAATATTTTATGGATTAACAAAATAACAAAGCAATGGGCGATTGGCAGAAAACTAAAAAACATTATTTCGGCATGGCTGCATTCAATAAATAGTTGAAATGTGGCCCTTAAAAGCCACAGAACACGACAAAATTATTGCAGACTCGGTTTGATTGAGTCTGTCCGTGAGCACTTAAGGAAGTGCATATTACTTTCCACGCCGCCTAGCCCCGGGTTTGGCACTATTTCATATTGATACAAATTTATGTACATGCTCAGATGCTTTTAAAGGTTTTAATTAAAATCAACACTGATTGCGGGGACTGTTTACATCAGACACAATGCAGTTCATTGCCACTTTGTTAAGCTGATGGGTGGGTTTGAGTTATTTTACTAAAACAACTTGTGCTTGTTTTGTGAAATGAGAACCTGTTGGGGCAAGTGTGAGGTTAGTGCACTCTAGAACCTGGTTTAAACCCCCAGTGGCAATTTCTTTTGCCACTGACCGTTCCAAGGCGGTATCTCCAATGGTTCTCTTTTTTCGTTAATTGTTTGTGGCGTCTTATTTGAATTGACATACTTATAACAAATATGCTCTCTCTTTCTCTCTTCGTTTTCGCTGCGTGAGGAGACTATGTTTTGTGAGTGTGGCGATTCTGATAATTATGCATATTTCACCTTTTTAATACAATTTCTTCTGGTCTTCTATAACTGCATAAATTAAGGATAAAAGTTTTAACTGTTCTAAATATTTATGTCATTTAATGCTACGTCAATAATGTGAAACATACGAGCTGCTAAAATCAAAACCCACCAACAATTTCCGTGGTCGGTTGATGTTAAACTTCCCTTTTTATTGAATTCCGTACATTTACAAACTTACTAATGTTTTCGTTTTTATTTTAACAAACATCTAAATTTGTATTCAATACAGACAGAAATGTTTCAAAATAACACAAATATGTATATGTATATATACATGTCCAATTTGCACAAATTGCTTATAATACGTATGCTACTTACCACACTCAATTAATCCAGTATATCACAACAAATCTACGACGAGTCTAGACAAGCATCAATCATTTCTTAACAGAGCATGCAAAAAGCAAAATATATCATCCAAAGCTACGTGAAGAAAACATCTTTATGAACCCCAAAAAGTTATATACAACAAGTATAACAAAACGCAAGATAAATCTAGATTTTCCCGTACCATGCTTTCCCTGGGTGACATCGCTTCGCAGTTCCATTATGCGACATTCGAAACAGTGTACACTTATTTCAAAATGACTTTCTTTTCTGTTGCTATTTTTTCTGGCACTTAAAAAAGTAAATTTTCGTGTATTTCGTTGAATTCAATCGCTATTTTTACAGACGATAAGACTGGCAAGCGGGCAGGAAATAATGTTGGGTTACCGCCTTAGATCAGTTTAATTTATCTGGGCGTTTAATCCAGGTTCTACGGTGAATGAGCTTCAAACTTACACTAAAAGTCAGTTCATACCAAAACCGAGAAATGCACGTAACACGCACTTATACAGTCAAGTTTTAATTAAAACCAATAAAGACTCTACACGAATCCTCACTTTACAATCTTTAACAGTTCTTAAAGTTTGCAATATCTAGGGATTCTTAGAAAATATATATCTATGATTGACTGGCATATCAATTATCTTTTTGACACACAAATTGTTGTCTTTCGTGCAGACACGTCAAACTTTGATATATTAAAAAGTTTAACTTAAAAAAAGTTTTAAAACAATTTCTTTCTCATCGAAATTTGAAACAACTTCTTTGTTTTGGAATTTACTTTTAAGAATTTGGAAATCGGTTGGCTACAAATGAACTTAGTATACCTTTTACATAGTGACACTATGCAATCGTATAAGCTAAAATGCAAATTACTGTAGCTTACACGCTTAATATGCAGTTATTAAAATAATACACAGTTAGTATACACAGAAAAAAGGTGTGCACGAGTTTTACAAGAATGGTAATTTAAAATAAAATCAATTAAAGTGGTTGTACCAGGATTTGACCTGACATGTATGAGTTAACGTCTTTATTCTTGAATAAAAAAACCTTTATCGGCTGCGCTAAGCGTGCTTCTTAAGTTCGGCCGATTAAAAGTTTACATTAATTCGTTTTAAAAGTAGATTGTAACGTTTACGATATTTGCCGTCTATATAGGGTCAAATGCGAGAGTGCCAGGTCAATATTGTTGGACAATATCATACAAATCATTCATAAACAAGGAAAACATTGAAATACATTGGCTCATTACCAGTTATGCAAATGCACACTCCTGAAATCAGTGAGTATGTACATCAGTGCTGAAGATTATAAAACTGAGACTTGAAATTCTTAAATATCAAGCATCTTATTGGCTATAATGGCGAGCAGTCACCATTTCAGCCAATCAGATCATTGGCATTTGAGACTAGATTCGATACTCAGCTGTCTAATCTTGGTGCCAGGAAAACTAGTAGTCACATTCAGAAAACAGTGCCCAAGGTTATAAAACTGTAAACCAGTCGCCATTTCAGCCAATCAGATGCTTGAGATTTGAGACTCGTTTCCAATCTCAGCTTCATAACCCTCATTCCAGTCTTCCAGCAGAGAGAATTGAAGGATTCCGCATCAATTATATAAAATACCTATGCATATTAATATCCGTAGAGAATAAATGATGTTAGGATTTGTGCTGCATACAAAACGAATGAGGGAAGAACCAGACACTTAACTTTGATTTATAAGGCATTTGGTATTCGAGTACGATGGCTAATATTGTTGTGGTATTTTGGAACCAAGTGTCACTTCTGTTATTAACATGAATTATAACACAAGGGAAATATACAAAAAACTTTCGAAAGGTTAAAAAAATATCAAAGGGACACAGTTTTGTTAGCTATTTGTTAAAGAGATTTGTACAATATTTTGCCGAATTAAATAGAAAAGTAACTGGATTTCCTGGATTTCCTTTTTGAGAAAAGGCATTTTAATTTCAGCATGATAAATAGTTAAAATGGGTCTTTCAAATCCGCAGAACACGACACAAAATAGTGCAGACTCGGTTGTATTGATTCTGTCAATGAGCAGTAATGGAAGTGCATATTATATTCCACCCCGCCTAGCCCCGAGTTGGGCGCTACTTAAGATTTACACAAATTTATGTACATGCTCGGTGGCCTTAAAAGGTGGAACATTTATATGGGGCACGTCTTAGATAAATGTACCTTTGGTCAGTTTAAGTGATATTTTAGTTTTTACTAATTTAGAAAGAACATATAACTATCAATCAATTTCTTATAACTTAAATGTGATTTTGTTACACATTTTAACAATGAAATGGTATTTTACCGCGAAATGGATTATAAGTAATGTGGTCTGCTCAAATTTATGACGTCGTTTCAAAGATTGACGTCAACTGTCCGATGGTACATTTTCCCATTGACGCGCCCCATATAGTAAAATCACTGACTGCATGTCCGCGGAGTCTTTTTTACAGCAGCCACACGGCAATCCAATTAATTCCTAATGGTATTCTTAAACTGAAAAATGAAAATCGAGATACAAGTTGAAACTGTTCTAAATATTAACGTTTTTTAAGGCTACGTCAAAAATTTTAAACATACGAGCTGCTGAGATCGAAACCCACCAACAATACTCGTGGTCGGTGGATTTAAAATTCCCCCTTAGTGAATTTCGTACAATTACACAATAACGTCCTTGTTTAACTTAAACAATCTACCGATTCCGTTCTCAGTATAGACATACATATTTCAAAACGACGAAAGTAGGTAAAATCGATTAAATGGGAACTTTAAAAGCCACCGAAGGACGACAAATATGAAAATATTGCTCGCTGGGTTTGATTGAGCCTGTTCATGGACAGTAATGAAAATGCATATTACTGCCCACGCCGCCTAGCTCCGGGTTTAGGGCAACTTAATATTTACACCAACAAACAGCAAAATTTTGATCCATCCCAAACGATGGAATGTATATGACGGTGAACATGGAACCTTCAATGCGGTATTATCAAGGCCATTGATATTAATTAGTGGGTTACTATTTTCGTTGGTTTCGTGGGCAGAGCGACTAACAAGAATAATAGAATATCTTAAAATTTATGTATTCGTTATTTACCTTTAAACAAAAATCAGAAAACTGTTTCGTTATCATACATTTCAACCTTCCTCAAGTTACGACCATTTATATACCTGTTGAAACTTTCAAACATAATTCAACTTCTCTATTTGTAGTTGCGAATGCTACTTACGCACTCAATTAATCCAGTATAGCACATCAAATCTACGAAGCGTGAGTATCAATCATTTCTTAACAGGAGCATGTAAGTAGCAAAATATGCGTATCATCAAAAGCAACATGAAGAAAACATCTATACGAAGCCAAATATTATTTACTCAAAAGGTAAGAAAGGCAGGGTAAACTGAGTTTTCCCGTTCCACTTTTTTGCCGTGTGAAATCGTTATGAAATCCCAGTAGCGACGTTCGCTACCACGTGCGCGTAACATATAGAGTTTCTTGGCAGATTTTTTTTCAACGGGTCCGCAAAAATCTTTCACCCTGCGGTTCTTTATCCCTCAAGTATAGACTTGAATCATTAGATAATCAATGAAGAACCTTTACATTAAATTATCATTAATACGCATGTACATTAAAGTATATATATATATTTACATCCATATTTTTCAGATAAAATTGGGTTTCGGTTTTTGCCGTATTCAATTTATGTCATTTTTAAGAAAGTTTTACACGTGAAACTACTAGATGAACACAAGAAAGAGGAATAGAAAAAGTTAAATTTGAAAAACATCGAATATGAAAAATATTGAAATGTTTTAGAAAATACAGCCTTCATATGTCTACTTCTTTGGCGCATTTTAAGAATTACATGTACATGTAAACGGTCGTCTCAATAGCTCTTTTCGTAATGTTACATGTAAAAGGTCGACTCACTGGCTCTTTTCGTAATATTTCATTTCTGTTTAGTAAACGCGTGTTTTCATAGTTTCACGTTGTATGTACTTTAAAGACAAAACATAGATTTTCATGTGAACATTTGAATATCCTGCCCGTAATTTCGATATGAAAATAGAAATCATCTTTTGGTATTAAGGTTATTGAATATAATCAACATCATTTATCTCAAATTTATTACGGGCCATAAACAAGTTAACTGTTTAATTAGCCATAATGCTCCACGAAACGCCAAGTGCGTGAACATCATAGCAACTATTAATTCCATCTAACATGTCTAAAAAGCCATTAATATTCTATAAAATAAAGACATTTTAAGAATTTTTTGAAAGATAATTTGCAATTAGCGAGAAAAAGTCGGCGACGAAATGGATGTAAAAGATTCTCGCAGTATGCATTATCAAATATTGTCATGAATGTTTGTATTTCTCCATTATCATAATTTTTAAAACCATTTCGCCGTTTAAAAAACACAGACACTATTTACTGTTACAGAAAATTTTATGTTGATCTAGGCAGAAGAAAAGTTATGACTTTAAGGTGTGATTGGATTTTAGTTAAGTAGAATTCTCGTAAAGTATCCAGTTAAATTACACTCGCTCCAGTCATACATTTTTTTTTCGAGATGAATTCAACGGCTTACATGCTTTCAAAGAATATTCCAAATCAAACAATATCAATTCTAGTTGGACGAGATACATATACATGTACGAGCGGTATAACATATATAATACAGTGGTATTACCGTTTTTATACTAACAAGTGTACACATGATAAAGTAATTCTTCTTCCGCGTCACCTTTCTTCTTCCAGTCCTGAAAATTCCATTTAAGCCCCCGTCATAACCCGCCGTAGTTGCAAGTGCGTGCTGTCTACGTGCAAAAACGTGGGCCAAATTTAGGGATCCGTACGTGGTGAGTACTGCCTCCGTACGGATTTGGAAGCATGCAGAGACGCCGTAGCATTTTTAGTGCATGCAAAACTTTCTCTGCGTTCGAGCTGCGTGTGGGCTACGGATTCACCACCAGCACGGGTGACTTGCCTGCCCTGTACGTCCACGAGCGCATAACGCACTCCCTCTGCGAGTCTTTGCGTGGTTCGTGCGTGGTCTGTGCTTCCTCAGTTCAACTGTCCAAAACGCGCACAGAACTCAGGCGGACCTAACGGAGCAAGTATGGCTCCGCACTTACAACGCACGGTGTGCGCACGGACCTCTGAGGAATATAAAATATATATCGAGCACCGTTAGGTCGTCCTTATGTATAACACCCAACAGCGACCGAAATAAACTCACGTTCACCGCACTTGCACGCACTTACAACGGGCGAGTACGTTGTCAGCACGTACAACTCGCCACCTACGCAACGTACGATGCAAGCAACCTTTTAACCCTGGACGTGGCGTGTGGGCCACGTACTCACACCTTGCGCAACCTTGAGTGTGAGCTTTGTTGTATTTCTGTTTAGGACAAGACGGCCCCAAACAGGAGATACATCTGGATGTTTGAACATGAAATTTTTATTAACCAGTTAAAAAAAACGCATTGAAGGTTCACTGTTCACCGCCATATGCACACCATGGTTTGGGTTGAATCAAAATTGTAAACTTACTGAGTTGCGCTAAATCCGGGGCTAGGTAGATTATGCTCCACACCAAAATAGTTGGCTTTTGAAATTAAAAGCACTTACACGGAAGAATTTTAGAGCTATTAATTAAAGTGCGGTATTATGACATCTCGCATTTTATGACTCAAGCAAGAAATGGTTCGCAGCATGCAATATTTGCATTATTCCTCTCGAATAAATGAAACGCTGAGTGATATTTAAACGCCAAAAACACATTGTAAACGAATTATCAGATTGCCGACCATGTTTACCTTTGAAGACGAAATCAATCGTATATTCGGTTATTACATAACTTTAAAAAATCGAATAAGTGAATAATTTACATAAACAGCAAAAAGAATTAAAGTCTGAGATATGTACACAATGAGACCTGCGGGTTGAACAAATAAAATTTGAAGAAAAAAAAACGGTTTCCACCATGAACAAAGCTATTTATTTTCTTGTCTAAACGTCGCAAATCATGACAGCAGAATTTATTTTAGTATAAAGTTTACAAAATTGTAAGATTGTTAATAAGGCCAATCTGATTGTTATACCACATGCCTGTATACATACCTTTATATATTTGTTCACTGTCACTTTTTACAAATTATCAACTAACAATTGCTGTTTATTTGTTCATATCGGTTTTTTTAAATCGCCAGACCTAGATATTAAATAAGTATTTACTGACTGTCTTATTTGATTATATCGAGCTCTAGCTCGGGTCGCGAAGCGACCCGAGCGTTTAGCTCGTCTTAAGGTCGCAGGAATTCCCATTCACTAAGGCTAAAATAACGATGTCACGGAAGTTTGCACTGGTTACTGGTTGTGCAAAGCATAAGGGCATGTAAACACGGGAAAAAACCTAACCGGTAAAAACTTACGGCAAAGTATTGTTTTGACAAATTTTGTTATTGGATTTATTTTTATAAATCGCTAATTGCAAAATATCTTTGAAAATTAAAACTTATTTTTCGGTAGCATTGTTATCGGACTAGCAATTTGGAAAGCAAAAAAACTAAATCGTCAGTTTAGAGAGTAGGTTGTCGTTCGTTGTAACCAATAGCAATACTAGCAATCGGCCATTTTTAGAAATTAGACTGAAGAAATCAAGTTGAAAACTACTGAATGGTAGCTTGTCAGTGGATTATTAGGCCTTTAAATTCAAAGGAGCATAAGGCCCAGTGACGGAACAATCAGGTGCATGGAGTTTTTCTTGAAAACAAGATGTAAGGCTGGTGAGAACCAACTTTTATGTGAAGTTGCATTGTGAAATGGACCTCGCAATGTTCAGTCACTCACAATGTGAGACACACTGAGCTTAGCGTAGACCAGCGCCACAATTCAGTTTTGTATAAGAGTTTTTTGTCACTGGTCATGTTCGTCATTCAGACATGTGAGCTCATGGCAGTCGAAGATATTGTTTGTGAGAGTTCTGAACACGAGGTATGAGATTTCTTTTATTTATTCACAAGAGCAAATCTACACCACAGGGGCTTTGAAGACTGACCTTGTTTTCTAAAATAAAAGAAGAAACTGGCCGCCGCCCCTCCCCCCACCCCCTAAACAATGAGGGTCTACACTGGGTCTACACTGCATAAACATAATGTTTATTGTTTTGGTTGATAGATTGGGATCGTTATCAGTCTATTCACACCAAATTTATGATCAAATACCATGGAATTGCTATATGGATTACAGTCAATAGGCCACAAACATGTCAAATGAGCCACACTTTATTTTGAAAAAAAAAACTAAAATAGGCCTCAAAAATAGGCCACATTTTTATTTTATTTATAAAGTTTTTAATATCATTGTGTTAATATGTTCTATGTCAGTTTATGATGTTTTATAAAATATTTTTCATGAACAAGTTGCTTCATAGATTGGACATTTTGTACAAAGCAACATGTACTTTTTCCGGATTTTTGTCCAAGACTATCATGACTAAGCAGGTGGGAAAACAATTAACAAAATGTTGCAACAAAAGAAAAGACATCATTTATGTGTCAATATGCTCTTTTGATCAATGACCTTAGTCTACAAAAGTCACTCGGTCTACACTAGAACAGAATCAAATATTGATGGTTGCAACATAAGCTGTGTATTTTGCATTGTCCAACATGGAAAATGGTTTAGAAATAAATTTATTTTTTTTATTAAATATGACACCTTTGATTGCATTAGCACCTCTGACTTTTACTGCAAGTGTTGTAAATTGTGATCTTATATAGGCCTAACAGTGTGACACCCTGACAAAACTGATTGAATCAACACCTTGGGTAGGTGTAGGGAAGAGATTATGACTGTAACATAAATTAATTTACTTTTTGATGACAGTCCAATTTTTAAAGCAAAAATGACAATCAGATGATGTTTTTATTTGTTCTTGGGTTTCAGGATGACAAGCACAATTTTAGATATCAATTAAACAATGATACTATTTTTTAAAAGCCTGTGTAAATCTAAAAAAAAACTAACTCTTTACAGTGATTGCCATATACAATAGACTTACAAGTACTGCCTGAATTGACTTGTTGCCTATTTGACATGGTACCTACAGAAACATTTTTTTATGTTTTGGCCAAATACATGACAGATTGTCCTAAATGTATAAAATTTCAGGTTTTATAAATTTACTAGACAATAATTTTCTCAAAGTAACTACTGAGTATTACCTTTTCAATTTTAATTCACAGTAATATGAGATTTTAAACAAAAGAGAAATTTACTCTTTATCTCTACAGACATGCCTTTTTATCCATGTGAGACCAATGTAGATCCAGATTAGCTGGCACATCTGATCAGGATCTGCACTGTTCACTTTTTGGTCAGAAATAACCTAATGATTTAAACAAATGAACATTGCAGATCCTGATCAGACATCATGGATGTGCCGGCTGATCTGAATCTACACAGTTCTTCCATGCCATAAAGGTGTTTACATGGAGGAAAGGGTTAATCTCCAATATATTATCATCAGTTGGGACCAAGAAGTTTGACCAGAAAGCAGAATACATGTGTACCAAGAATAGCATCAAATATCAAGTTAGTGCTCATTTTGGGAATTAAAAGTGTTCTATTATTACCATATTTTCTGTCATGTGCACATTTCAACATGATTTCATAATCAAAATATGTATGTGAGGTACATGTATAATCAAATACACTATTTACAAGGTGTCTGTTTTGTTTTGTTTTATTTTTGCAAATTTTTGTTAAATATTCATGGTGTCACTAAATTTGCTCAGCATCAAAAAGTTGTGTTTTAGAAAATAAAAAATCAAAGCTTTCATAATCATTTAAATTGTTGAAAAAAAGTAGATTGCTGTGAAGAGGAAGAAAAACATTTCTTGCCATGTCAGTGGGTTTTTGGCCTCTTTAAATACATGTAAAAATCTGAATATACCGGTACTTGGATCTGCTTAAGCTGGACTTTTACACAGAAAACTGGAAGTTGCACTCATAATTAAAACAATGATTTTTTTCTTTTCTATGTTTATGTTTTAGCAATTGTAACAGTAGAGAAGTTTACATTTTTTAATATATGGTACTTTTTAAAGAGAAATTTACCTATTTTAAAGTAGTTTTGCCTACATTTCTGCAATGAAAAATACAAAATCAAGAAAATACCAACTGGAATGAGCTTCAGAATTTGAAATTCACATTTTCCAGTATATATATTACATTTATAAAATATTTACCAGACAGAGATTCAAAAGTGGTTATGAATAATGGCATTTTTTATTGTTAATTGATGTGTTCATGGGTTTACTTTTTTTTGCAAACAATAATCTCTTTACATTGTTATTATACATTTTAAAAAATGGAGCAACAACATTTTAAATGCATGATTTGATTGGCAACTGCAATTCATTTATGTTATGAAAATAGATATAAAGATTCTGAAGCATTTTGTTTCAAATCAGTTACTAAGACCTGTAAAGGAGTGTTACATATGGATAATCAGACTACATGACATTGTACATGTTTATGTTTAATTGATTGAGATTATTTCATCTATTTTGGCCCAATAGCTGGACTATTTTTCAACTTAAATAAGTTATTCTATCATGCACATTCAAGTAACTTGGCTCAAATATGTACGTGTACCTTATTGTCACCAAATATGTACCATATTGTCACAATATTTTTCACACAGCATCTATAGCTTCAAATTACTGTTGTTAATAACTAAAAATTCCTATGGCATTGTCATTCCTGGAGATATTTTCAAATGACTTTGCACAAATATGCCCCAAAATCTAGGTGATGTATCACACTACATATTGAAGTCTCAATGTGGTGTTTATGTGATGTACATGTATATTAAAACAGTACTTTTTAGGTCTAGATTATAACTTTATTCATATACATGCATATATATTTTTTGAATAGCATGGGACAATTTTGTGCAATTGCAAGTTACATATGCAAGTGTAATCAAGGTAACATTTTAAAAAATAAAATTTATTTTTCTGACAATAATATATTAATTTTCATGCACATGTGACAATGTGACATAATATTTAGAAATTACATGTATCAATGAAGAATTTATCAATATTCAATATTGCATTAGTTGAGGTAATGGAAAACATTTGGGTTGTAAATTTAAGCAAGAAGCCTTTGTGTTTACACATTAAAAACCCAAATGTTTAGTAAAAGTCAGTTTGCCAGTTGTCCAGCTGAATTAAGTTGATGTAGACTTAAATTCTTTCCAAAAATCACATAATCTTATCGTGCATGAGTAGGCTAACAAATGTTAGAAACAAATTATTTTTTAATATAAATCATTATCCGAGATTATTTAAGCTAGATAAGATAAGAGACAGTGCCTTAGTTCATATTATTATTCCACTTATGAACTTTGAATGAATAATATATTACGTGTAACAGCTGTTTTTGAGTACTCGTTTCTCATTCCTAATCTGCTATATTCCATTGACTGTCAACGAAACTTAAATAATTTTCTCTTTGAATTATATTCTTTTGTACATTGAATGTGTAAAAATATTACATAACATTTACTTTGTTTACACACGGTCTACTCTAAAGGTTAAAATAAATAAATAAATAATATAACTGACTGCTCTCACAAGCCTGTGACTCAGCGTATGCACAGAAATGTAAGTAGAATAAAGCTATAATGTTATACTCTCCGTTGACGCATCTGAAGCACCGTTATAAATCCTTCGTAACCCGTATACAGATTTTATGTTATACCCTCCATTCTATCTTTGCGCAACTAAGCTCCGTCCCGTGATAAATCCTTCATAAGTCTCAGTCAGCTTTCAGGTCATCCCCTCCATCGTATCCTTACCCATTTACCCCCGCCTCGTGCTCAATACTGCAATATATCACCGGTTGCTATATTATGTATGTTTTATTGTATTTCATGACCCGTCCTAATCAGATCAATGATCGCATTATTTTAAGAAAATAATTTGTTTCACTTCACGGTGGTCAACATGATTTTATTTTGATTGAATTACCCAAATAGCTTTATATGCAACAGTGAATTATGACAAGAAATTGTCATTTTTAATAATCAAACACAAGCGAAAACAATAAATTTTGACCGTTCTTGTGATCATTTTTGAACGTATACGCCTGAAAGACAACATTGCTTGTGTCGTTAAGATAATTGACCTATCATTCAAACTAAGATAAACACTTGCGTAAAACTCTAAACGAACGCGCATCTTAAGCATAGTAATTGATTCTTAGCGTTGATAAATGTATGCGTCTGTAACCGCCATTACCAAAAGCAATAGGAGTTTTTGTTCCATTAAAGATGTTAACGAGGCCTAAAGTAAAATATCACACAGTTAAATACAAAAGCCATTTCAGTACGCATTTAATATGTGCTAAGATAATGACGATAAGTTCGGTTTATAAAACGAGATGTTTGCTAAACTTTTAAATTTTCAATTGAGTATTTTTACTAAGACAAACTAAGAGGAGGTGAAATTCAGTCTCTACTCCATTAATATTCTTAAAAACTAAACAGTCTTTGTTAGCGACATGTATGCTGTTGTCATGGTTATGAAGACCTCAATACAAAACTTGGGATAACTTCTTTGATTTTGACAGCGCCATTTTAAATTTGTTTTATGTGGGAATAATTTCGTGATAATATTTAGCGAGAGATGTGCAGGGTCGAGCAGGTGTATTCGGTAAAATCGTAAACAGATCGATCTATGTAACACTTACGTATACTTTTCACTAAACTCTACATTTCAAACCCTCCAGGAGGAAGTTTTCGGTTAATTTTACCATTTTACCGGACCGGAAAACAATCCGCTGAAGAAATACCTATACAAAAATACATTCTTTATTTAGCGATCATGGGAATGTCACGATTACTATTCGTGGTGGCCCAGGCATTTTGAAACAAATGGCGACGTCGATAGTCGGCAAGGTACACCGAATGCGTATTTTGGTTGAAGTGATCACGTGACAATCCCAAAAACCACCGCGGCTTTACGCGGGAAATACAAAAATAGGTAACCTATGCGCGTCGCATAGGATAGGAAACATCATTTATATATTTTTTTTATAAAATATTGGTTTGAAATATTTCGGGTGTAAATCAATATTTGAGCTTCAAATAATGATATTCAACTGATTAATAACCCTTTTCGCAAATTTGTTCCATTCATGAATCCTGCATATCTCCCTTTAAGCTCTCAAAGTCATGTTTATCAGGATCGCAGGCAATTTGAGTTTTATATCACTTAACCATTAGACAATCGTCAATAATGTCTCAATCATTTCAAAGGGAATGATTATTTTCTGTTATATGATAAATTTAAAACAACTTCAGAACAAGTCTTCACAAAACGTCGTGCAGTCATCGTTCTAATAATATGCCATGCTAATTATGTTGTGCAAGTCATTAACGAACATTGTCACAACTTCCACCCAAATGATCTTATCAGGTGGATAGAGTTTCATTCGTTTGATATGCATAAATACTATATTCGCATTCACTTAAACCAGAGGTATTCATTTCGAAACAGAAGCAATGTTTATCTCTGTGAAAATGTTCGGTCATAAAAAAACCCAACTTCAAATGCTTTTCCTAGTTAAATATTCATGAGCATCAAATTTTGCGGCTGTATTCAGTAATTAACTAACTATTGATTGTTGCAAAACAATGCCTTTTACACTAAATGTTATTCAAGCTAGATTTATTGTTGCTAGACACAGACTTTTGTTATGCAATCTTCAAATTAACTCAAAGAACCATCCCTTCATAGTGAAACTGTCCAAGAAATTCTAAACAGTTCATACAAATGGGACTCATACAGCATCTCATGACATGAATTTGCATCAACACTGCACTACTATTAAGAATTATTTTTAAATTATAGTTTGTTATACTCTATTTCACCATTTAAACACTGTAACATATATTGTTTTAAGCTTTTTGTAGCCTGTTTTTGAACGCAAAACTTATTGCAAACTTTAAGAAGCAGATATTTTTATGGGTCAAACATTTCCAATAGATGAAAGCGACCGACAAACCAAATATCGAAATAGTGCATGCTTGGTTTAATTTATTCTGTTCATGAGCAGTGATTGAAAATCATATTATTGTCCACGTCGCCAAGCTCAGGGTTGAGCGCAAACCAATATTTCCAACAAATATAAATATCGAGTCAACGGCTTCAGAAGGAAGTTATAAATAACAGCAATAAAAGTTAAAGAATTTCGGAAACTTTTATTCAACATTAAATACTTCTCATGCAGATTTGCTTTCCCGTGTTAGCACAATACAGTTTCAAACAACTCAGACAAAACCCTAAAAACGTAGTATCATTACGCCGTGGTAGCCTATCCTTAAAATTAAAAAGCTTAATATTTTACCGCGTGAAAATGTGCATAAATTATATGAGTTTTATACGTTAGTTTAGAAAACGTTACTTTTTGCAAAATCAGTAAACTTAAAATCACTAAAACGCGTTTTCAAATATCATTATGTATCACAAACATAGCCGGAGTTTGATCACAGAATAAGACCACAGTACCAAAAACTTCAATAATATCTAAACAGTAATTCTATATCTTCTAACAATTTTATTACTGTAATATTATATAACAGTTATAGATATAAATCATTTGCAACTGACATGTTGATAGCATAGACAAAATACAATCAAAATTGAACTTTACAAGTGCAGTATTAGACAAACAATAATTTTATCGCAAAATTTAGCAAAACTGGAGCCTGAAACCAACATTTCCAGGGGAATAACAGAAGAGAATATTATAAAAGGTGGATATCATCAAGGAAAATCATTCTATGTCATGGGTATTACACTGTATGGAATATCATGCAATGGGGAATTACAATTGAAACTAGAATTTGGTGTTCCGCGGAACACATGTGTCGCCTGCTTGCAAAAATTTAAAACGTGGGCCTATGTTTAATCATATATGCTAAAAAGACATAATCCAAGTTTATTGAAATACTAAACCATGGAACACAAGTGTCACCTTAATTGCATTTGAAATGGGCTTAACTAAATAAATGGTGAAACCTGTGTTGTCATTCTTTACCAATAGCTATGTGCATGCAGATGATATATTCCAAGTATTAAGTGAATTGGACAAGTACTTTCAATGTTACAGCCAGCATTTTCATATTAAAGTTTGAAAGGGGCATAACTCATAAAATAGTCAAACCAGAGTTTTCATTCTTTTTGTCAACAATGGCGTTGTTCATGCAGATGATATATTCCAAGTATTCGGAGAATAGGACAAGTACTTTAAAAGTTATATGCAACATAAGGTTTCATGTTAAAGTTGCACTTGAAAGGGGTATAACTCATCAAATATTGAAACAGGAGTTATCTTTCTTTTCACAGATGACGTTGTTCATGTTGATAAAATATTCTGAGTATTAAGAGAATAGGATAAGTTATTTCAAAGTTAAAGTCAACATTAAGTTTCATGTTTAAGTTGCGTTTGAAAGTGGCATAACTCAAAAAATATTGAAACAGGAGTTTTAATTTTTGTTGTCGTCGATGGCACTGTTCATGTTGATGATACAATCCAGGTATTGAAGGAATAGGACAAGTACTTTCAAATTATACGCAACATTTAGTGTCATGTGAAATTTGCATTTGAAAGGGGCATAACTCAAAAAATAGTAAAACAGGAGTTATGATACTTGTTGTAACCAATGTTTTTGTCGTTCATGAAGATGATATATTCCAAGAGTGAATATGACAAGTACTTTAAAAGTTAAAGGCAACATTAAGTTTCATGTTAAAGTTGCATATTAAAGGGACACAACTCAAAAAATAGTCAAACAGGAGTTATCATTCTTGTTCTTCGTAATGTAGTTGTTCATGAAGATGATTTATTTTAAATAGTAAGTGAATAGGACAATTACTTTCAAAGTTATAAACAACATTAAGTTTCATGTTATAGTTGCATTTGAAAGGGGCATAACTCAATATATAGTCAAACAGGAGTTATGATTCTTGTTGTTACCAATGTTGTTGTTCATGCTGATAATGTATTCCAAGTATGAAGTGAACAGGACAAGTACTTTAAAAGTTATAGGCAACATTAAGTTTCATGTTAAAGTTGCATTTGAAAGGGGCATAACTCCAAAATATTGAAACTGGAGTTATGATTCTTCTTGCAACCGCTGTTGTTGTTCATGTTAATGATATATTCCAAGTATGAAGTGAATAGGACAAGTACTTTCAAAGTTATAGGCAACATTAAGTTTCATGTTTAAGTTGCATTTGAAAGGGGCATAACTCAAAAAATATTGAAACTGGAGTTATCATTCTTGTCGTCACAGATGGCATTGTTCATGCTGATGGTATATTCCAAGTATGAAGTGAATAGGACAAGTACTTTCAAAGTTATAGGCAACATTAAGTTTCATGTTAAAGTTGTTTTTGAAAGGAGCATAACTTAAAAACATAGAAACTGGAGTTATCATTCTTGTTGTCACAGATGGCATTGTTCATAATGATGATATATTCCAAGTATGAAGTGAATAGGACAAGTACTTTCAAAGTTATAGGCAACATTAAGTTTCATGTTTAAGTTGCATTTGAAAGGGGCATAACTCAAAAATTATTGAAACTGGAGTAATCATTCTTGTCGCCATAGATGGCATTGTTCATGCTTATGATATATTCCAAGTATGAAGTAAATAGGACAAGTACTTTCAGAGTTATAGGCAACATTAAGTTTCATTTTAAAGTTGAGTGACTACCGGACGACGGCACTGCGGACGACGACGACGACGGACAATAGGATCCCTATGTGTCTACCTGCTATCGCAGGCGACAAAATAACAACTGGCGAAAGAAGAATTTCAATATGATGGCAGGGAAATTATTGTAGGGAATATTGTGTCAGAGCAATTATGAATATGAATATCATGCTATGTGAATTACAACAGGGAATGTTTGCCAGGGAAATTACAACAAAGAATGTTCTGCATGGGGAATTATTACAACAGGGAATGTAATTTCAGGGGAATTACAACAAGGAATGTTATGCCAGGGGAATTACAAAAAGGAATCTTATTCCAGGGGAATTAAATCAGGGAATGTTCTGCCAGAGGAATAATTACAACAGGGAATAAAACGCAAGGGGAAATACAGCAGGGAATCTTTTACCAGGAGAATTAAATCAGGGTATGTTCTGCCAGGGGATTAATTACAACAGGGAATGTAATGCCAGGGGAATTACAGCAGGGAATGTTATGGCAGGGGATTTATAACAAGGCTGTTATGATCATGGGATGTTCACTATGACGTTTATATCCAAGCAATGTTCAGTCCGACATCAACTGATCAGACAGAATCTCAGTAGTTGAAACAGTTGTAAAGTATTGCATTGCTTTTTACTTAGCAAATACTCATTGAGAATTGTTAAAATCTGTTTATGAATATGATTAATCAATGATTATTTAAATCCCTTGTGCATATGAGCCATTTGTTTCTCACTATCAAAAGCTTAGAGTGTTAGAAAATATTAGTGTGGCTGTCAACGATTATAATTATTTTTTCATAATATATCATCAAACACAAAATTAATTAAAATATTTTTATACGTAACTGGCAAAGTCAAAGGAATTGTATGCATACATTAATCATGAGAGAAAATTACCCTTGCGCACTGATCCCAAAGAAACCCCTTATGGAATTAATATCCGAGACATCGTGTGTTTGGTCATCTTATTAGCAAATTAAATTTTAAGCTAAGAGTAATGTAAATCAATTCAAAATGCATCAAAGGAAGCCATACGCTAGTTTATTAATTGATATTTATGCAATTAATAAAATTCCCTAGCTATGAAGTCTTAGGAAATACTTACATTATGGAGTGTAAATCAATTATTGCTTTCTAGGATATTTTATTGAATAGTACCTTAAAGACTAGAAATGTGTCCATAGGACACGGATGCCCCCGCTATGCACGTTTGTCATGGTGAACATTTACACCAAGTTATTTTAAAATCCAATAAGTAATAACAAACTCACAGCCCATACAAGAAAATTTTGGTTTTAGTAATAGTGACCTTGACCTTGGACCTACAGGCATGGGAATTGTACACAACACAACGCCTTGTCATAGTGAACATTTGTGCCAAATTATTTTGAAATCACTCTGTTAATAACGAAGTTATAGCCAGTACAAGAAATTTCAATATTTTGTAACAGTGACCTTGACCTTGGACCTACAGGCATGGGTATAGTACACAACACATCGTCTTGATATAATGAACATTTATACTAAGTTATTTTAAAATCCAATTAGAAATAACAAAGTAACAGAGCAGACAAGATTTTTATAACAAAATTCTATTTTTAGTAACAGTGACCTTGACCTTTGACCTACAGGCATGGGTGTTGTACGCGACACACCGCCTTATCATGGTGAACATTTGTGCCAAGTTATTTTGAAATCCCTCCATTCATAAGGAAGTGTCAGCCCGGACAAGAAAATTCTATTTTTAGTAACAGTGACCTTGACCTTGGACCTACAGGCATGGGTATTGTACGCGACACACCGCCTTGATATGGTGAACATTCATACCAAGTTATTTTAAAATCCAATAAGAAATAACAAAGTTACAGAGCGGACACGATTTTCGAACATACACACTGACACACTGACACACACACACACACACACACACACACACACACACACACACAGCCAGAGTGAACACTATATGCCCTTCCGCCATTACATGGCGGGGGCATAAAAATAAGGACAACCGGTGTTTGTTGAATAGTAATGCTAAAAAATCAATTAGTTTCGGAAAATAAGGGCGATTGGTCATTATTGAATAGTAATGCTAAAATAAATCAATTACTTGAGTGTAATTAGTGCGATTAGTGAAAACATGCAAGTCATATTGCACATTTAAGCTTTTACACGGTAAAGTAACAAGATCTTTAAATTAGTAGTCCTTGTAACACGTTTTACAACCTCTTCTTTCGGTTTTGGCTGTCTTAAACTGGCTTTTAGATTTTAGATCAACTTGCATGTGATCAACATGCAAATAAATTAATGCGGATAATATTTTAAATCGTTAGTATTTATGATTCACGTCCATATAATTATGCCACGTAACATACAGGCAAAAAATGATTGTACTTATTCTGAGAGGTTCAAAAGAAAATTTGGATTGAGCAAAATATTATTTTTTATACTATGAAAGTGTGGATTATAGTTAAAACACTGATAGCCGATTTAACACTATCAATAATGATCAGATATGCATATTTCACATGACTTGTTTGTCTCTTCTTCTTGTTATAATGACACAGGATGGATAAAATCTTTCTTTTTATTGCTCAATTATTTAACGATTAACCACTATCATTACTTAATATCAGATAATGTGCAGATTCACATGACTTGTTTGTATAAAGTGCTTGTAATGATACAGGAGGGAGGTATCTTTCTTTTAATTGCTAAATAAATTATTTACTGCAATTATAACACTGTAACACCGTTTTACATTACGCTAAGTTAAGCGCGAACATTGACAGCAGTTGAGATTCTTGAAAAGTTAGCTTAAAACCCCTGACGGTCAGTACGTAGTGAACGTTACACATTTGAATAATTATTGTACATGTAATGTGTAAAAAAAAATACGAAATGACTTTTTCAAGAAATCTTACCACTGGCTGGCGGTTGAGTGATTGCTTAATGAGTTTTCTTTGTTTTATTTTGTCAGTAATGATTCGTAACATTCTCCCACCTGTTCCACATGCACACAAACCTCCAAAATAATATTTATGTCATTTGTTGGTCTTGAAATCGTTAGTTTTACATGCAAAGCTCATAATTTGTGTTAATTAGATAATTGATGATCTGTCAGTCGTAGAATCCTTTTTTCTTAGAATCATACACCATAAAAAAAATTTAGTTTTGACATATAAGGGTAGGTCAGCTGGGATCTTAAACTAGAAAATATTTATATCCATTATAATCCATTTAAATAAGACTGTTACTCTAATAGCTTTTCTTTGACCTTCTGCATAACACACCGAGTATCACCTAACGCTTTCTTTCTACAAACATTTACAATTACTGATTAATTGCAAACGGAATACAACATGATATACGATAGTGCCTCTAGCTGGGAGGGAACCCGCACCGTCAAGGCGACAGCGCAGAGCCCTGCAAATCCGACGACGCAACCAACTGAGCCAGCCGGGACAACCCTAAAAGGGTTTATCGGATAGCCCCGACATACGTTACCATCACTGCATGACATTGGTGACGGGTTATGTTACTGATAAATATGTCTTTTGTTTGTTTGTACCAGAACTTATAAATTTCTTTTCCATAGAAAGTAAAAGCCGGACTTGGACCAACCAATGCTTGATCATGACATAACTGCCTTCAGAAAATAACAAAACATATACCTATGAAATCATAGTTTTGTTATATTTTTGTCTAGTTTAAGAATATCATTAAATTATAATGATATTGAGATTGAAAACAATTTCAACATTCGATATTCCATTTAAGAAGATGTCTGAAACGGTTTAAAACTGGAAATCCTTTTTAATAGTATAGAACTAAATTTCGTGGAACTTGCTTATCTATTTGCATGCTTGCCATACGACTTGATTTATCTAACATTTTTTCCGCATTTCAATGGAAACTTGCTGTTTTTCTTAAGCTGCGCAGTGTAAATGAATTTCCTGTACAAAACAACATAAAATAACTGCTGCAGGCGTTCTTAGATTGTTGCGTGCCTCAAGTGTCATCCAATTCACACATATCCGATAGTTTATTTTAGAAACCCATTATAATGTTATAAAGAGCTGACATTATCAGCAATTATCACTCACATTATTAATAAATTGATCTGTAGGAAAACTCACAAAACCCACAGTTATATGTATTAATTGTTTTCTACAGATAAAAGTATGGATGAGCTTGAGTTGGAGCTATTTCACCAAGGCAATTTGTACTTGTTTGTTCATATGAAAACCTGTTGGGACAAGTTCGAGCAGCCTAGAACCTGGTTTAAATCCCCAGAAACAAATTGTTTTACACTAACCGTTCCAAGGCGGTTACCCTTTGGGTTCGCATTTTTGTTAATTGTTTGTGGTGTCTATTTTAAAAATCAATAATTGTATTACCTATGCTCTGTTTTTCTCTCTACTGTTTGACCGTGTGGGAGGCTGTGTCTTTCAGATGAGGCCTTTAATGTTATTTTGTATAAAATTGTTATTTACAAGATCCCCATAAAGACCTCTTCAGACATAAGACAACCTCGATAATGAGATTACTATTTTATGATATATGTACATGTACCTGATAACTGTTTTTGCGCTAGTTTCTACCCCGATATTGATGCCACATAACTTTTAGGACCTTATTTGTACAGTCTCGGAGGTTGCCTTAATAGAAAGGTTCCATTGTAATATAATAAGCCTCTAGATAAAACAGATACTTAATCCGACAAGCTTTATTCCAATTTCATTGGAACTTCTGTATTCCGTTCTATGCCATTCATCATACAGTTTGGTAATTATTAGTTTAACAGACAGAGACGGTTTTAGGAAAGTAATGAGCCAGATTGCATATTGCATTTGATAATTGCCCAGTGTGCACACACTAATTAGATCAAAGGTGAAGCTTCTGTTGAACTCGAATGTACGCTGTCATTGTTGACAAGTATATTCATATATTATCTGATTACAGATACAATGTACGTAGATTGTCAAGTGATACTCTGTTAAAACATGATATATAATCAAAGGGTAAAATATGCATATCAGGAATGGCCACATTCAGAAAAAACAGCCTCCCCACACAGTCAAATAGAAGAGATAGTGAGAGAGCGCATGATTGATTGTTTTGCAGCTATGAACGAATTATAATAAATGTGTTGTTTTTTCAATGATTAATACTCATCACGATAACTTTTCGATATCAAAATTTAAAAACTTTCCTGATTAACAATTTACTTGTTTGTCACGTAACAGTCAGGTTATCGATTCCATACGTTACGTTCTGTAATATTCTGAACAATACGTATATTTCTTCTTACACTCTGCTGCATATACGGCAATAATCGACCACGTTGTTCAAAAGTATATATGAAATTAAAAAGTTTACAAATAATGTAAATAACGCCGTTTTAGCGCTCCAAAATGATCTGATTTCCCATTATCATGAAATCTCAAATTTCCAAATATTCAAAAGAAAACACAACTATCAATCAGTTTAAAACACACTCTTTATTAATGTAAAAGTGAAGTGTTCTAACATTAACAACTGAAGAAAGCCAATGGCCGAAACGTATTAATATAGTATGTGTTTTAAACTGGTTATACTCAAAATCCCTGCCAGGATAATTTAAAGGACAACTATAAATCTTCTCATTCCATAGTTACATGATTAGATGAAAGTGCGCGTGAACCTATTCTGTAATAACCTGTCTCATCAGTTATATAACATCTGATTTATACTAATGCATGTCACCTGGTTTCTACACAAATTCAATAACGTGTGATTTAATAGTAGAGCTATTCTGACAGCATATTTGCATACTAAATAACATTTAAACTTAACTCAAAAAGCTCCTTCGAGAGGCATATTAAATAATCAAAATCTCTGCTTTTAAATGTTTTCCACACAATGCTAAAAGTGCAGTTTAAATATAAACTGTTTAACCATTCGTTACGAGTACATTGTTTTGTATTTTTCTTGTTTGTAACATTTTATAAGTGCACAATCAAGTCTACAGGTTTCCTAAAATGCACTTGAAAAATTTTATAAAATGTCATCTGAAATTTAAAAAAAAATGAGGTAACGGTTAAGAATCTAGAGATTTATACTTTTTTATCACAGATGTCAAATTGGGCACGTCATAGGATGGTTCGGTCATATTTCTCACCATTTCTGTCACAATATTAGGGGATATCAATCATTTCCTTGGTATCCTAAGTTTTAGGTGATCTTGACCATCGTTTTGAATGGATCTAAATAGTACAGTAACTGTTAATTGTTGTAAATGTTGAGTCGCGCTCAACCCGGGGCTAGGCGGCGTGCTCAGCAATAGTAGATATATTTGTGACAGTTGTTTCTAAACACGAGATCTTAAGAATGTTTTAAAGAAATTACGTGAGAAAGAAGGCAATCAGTTTCAAGATTGACCAAAGCTGAAGCTTTCCAATGAACCGTAGATTGTGTCCTTATTTCAATATCAAATCTCCTTTTATATAGTTTACTTTGTTCATTACGTATTTAAGTCATGTACATATGGCAAGTTAAACTTTTGATTCCTAAGCTTTTATTTTTATATACAAAGTAAAAAGTGCAATTAAAGTAGCCAGACAAACATTGACAAATGACAAAGTAAACCTGGTTAAGAGAAGCCAAGTACAAAACAGAGTTTAACCAGCAGGAAATAATATAGGTAGAGTAACCTTCACCTTTCGCTAAACAGACACCTTCATTCATGCCTTGTTTCCTAGGTTTGTCTCGATACTAAGTCAGATAGCCCGAGTGAATCTGCATATATCTGAAAACTCGACAACGAAAATAAGAACACCCCCACCAACATAAAATGTTTTCGTTATGTTTGAAAAAATGGATTCTAAACTTCAATGAAAATGAAATGTGTTCAAATTATTCTCAATAAAATTTTGTTTTAACTTTTGTTTGAAAAAAATATCTTAAATATCGCTGAATAAGAAATCTGCTTATATTATCCTACAACTAAATACGTGAACACAAAAGAAACAATAATGCGATGAAAATCTTTAATTCTCTATATCAAATTTTGATGTGTCTGCACGAAAGACAACAATTTGTTTGTCAATAAGATAATTGGTATGTCAGTCAATCATAGATAAATATTTTCTCAGAATCCCTAGATATTGCAAACTTTAAGAACTGTTAAAGATTCTAAAATTAAGTTTCTTGCTGCGATGGTTTGGTTGTTCTTGGAGGAGCTTTTAGAGTAAAATTTAAATGTCTCTTACGAGGAAAAAGTGCTGTCAGTACAGCTCCTATTAAATTACACGTTATTGAATTTGTGTAAAAATTAGGTGCTTAGTATAAATCAAATGTTATGTAACTGATGAAACAGGCTTTTACAGAATAGGTTCGCACGCACTTTCTTGTTACTATGATGAGGTATAAGAGCAATATTTGTTGTGTTTCCTTTTTCAACGTTTGGAAAATTGCTTTGTTGATGATAAATGGAAATCAGATCATCTAGATTCGCTAAAACGGCGTTAATCAACGTTTTTTGTAAACTTTAATTTCATATAAACTTTTAAACAACCTTTTTATAGTTTGTTGTACTTTGTTTCACCATATAAACATTTTAAACCTCTTAACAAATTTTTTTTAAGCTTTTCCTTGCCTGTTTTTTGAACGCAAAACATCTTCCAAAATTTTAGACGCAGATATTTTATCAGACAAACATATTATTTAACCGTGTTTTTATCTACTTTTAACAAACAAATTGTAATTCTGAATATATTCAGAAACTGATCTTTCTGTATAAAAAGAAAAACAATAATTGCAGATAAAACTAGATGTTTTTTTATGAAAAACGCATGTCTCCCCCCTGCGCCCTATTGAAGGAAGGCAAAGGAAGAGATATCACTTTTGAAACGGAAGCCTGTGTCATTTATTATGGTATAAATAACATGCATATATATATATATATATATATATATATATATATATATATATATATATATATATATATATATATATATATATATATATATATATATATATATATATATATATATATATATATATATGTGTGTGTGTGTATGGTTATGATAGCTTCACATCAATAGGGTTCTTCTACTCAATAAGGACTATGGCCCTCTGAAGTTTTAATGCTCTGGGTCAAACGGTACTTGAGTTATTGAGTGGAAACAAAGTATGACAGACGGACAGACAGACAGACAGAAGGACAGGGCAAAAATAATATGTCTCCTCCAGATGGGGGAGACATATGAAATGATCATCTATGAATTCTGTGTTTACTGAAAACTCAAATGTCATCAATATAAAGCAGTAGGTTAATGAGTACTCAAATGTCATCAATATAACGCAGTAAGTTATTCACTCTACGGGCCCCTGTGATGTTGAATTCTGGCCTACATACCCCAAAATCAACAGGGTTCTTCAAGTCTATAACAGCAACCATTAAAAGAAGCTTGAAGGCTCTAGGTAAAATAGAACTCCAGTTAGTGAGAGGAAACCACTTTCACTCATCGGGCCCCTGTGACCTTGACCTTTGACCTACTTACCCAAAAATCAATAGGAGTCCTCTACTCAATAAGATCATCCACCGTATAAGGTTTGAAGGCTCTGGGTGAAATAGAACTCCTGTTATTGAGCGGAAACAGTTTTCACTCTTCAGGCCCCTGTTACCTTGACCTTTGACCTACTGACCCCCAATTCAAAAGTGTTCTTTTACTCAATAAGGGCTATCACCCTATGAAGTTTGAATGCTCTGGGTCAAAGGGTACTCGATATATTGAGCGGAAACTGTTTTCACTCTTCAGGCCCATGTGAGCTTGACCTTTGACCTACTGACCCCCAATTCAATAGGGTTCTTCTACTCATAAGGGCCATCACCCTGTGAAGTTTGAATGCTGTGGGACAAACGGTACCCCAGTTATTGAGCGGAAACGAAGTGTGACAGACGGACTGACGGACAGACGGACAGGGCAAAAACAATATGTCTCCCCCAGAGGGGGGAGACATAATAATTTCACACTGATGAAAGCCACGGAACATGACAAATATCGAAATAGTGCTTGGTTTTATTGAATCAGATTCTGTTCATGAGCAATGATGGAAATGCATATTATTGTCCACGTGGCCAAATCCCAGGGTCGAGCGCGAACCAATAATTCCACCAAATATGAATAGCTAATCAACAATTTTAGAAGAAAGTTAACACTGTATAAATTCAACATTAAACATTACATATTCAACATTAAATACATTTACTTTTCGTGCAGTTTTGCTTTCCCATATCAGCAGAAAACAGTTTTACACAACTCAGACATACCCCTAAAAACGTGGTGTCATTAGGCCGTGGTAGCCTTTCCTTAAAATTAAAAAGCGTAATATTTTACCGCGTGAAAATGTGCATAAATTATATGCGTTTTATACGCTAGTTTAGAATACGTTACTTTTTGCAAAATCAGTAAACTTACGTAATAAAATCACTAAAACGCGTTTTCAAATATCATTATGTATCACAAACATAGCCGGAGTTTGATCACAGAATAAGACCACAGTACCAAAAACTTCAATAATATCTAAACAGTAATTCTAGATCTTCTAACAATTTTATTACTGTTATATAGAACAGTTTTAGATATAAATCATTTGCAATTGACATTTTAATTGCATAGACAAAATCCACTCAAAATTGAACTTTACAAGTGTAGTATTAGACAATATTTATTTACAATAATTTTATCACAAACCTGGAGCCTGGGACCATGATTGCCAGGGGAATAACAGAAGAGAATAATATACCATGGGGATATCATCAAGGAATATCATTCTATGTCATGGGTATTACACTGTATGGAATATCATGCAAAAGGGAATTACAAATGGAATTACAAACCCGGGAAAGAAGTATTTCAATATGATGGCAGGGGAAATATTGTAGGGAATATTGTGTCAGGGCAATTATGAATATGAATATCATGCTATGTGAATTACAATATGGAATGTTTTGCCAGGGAAATTACAACAGGGAATGTTCATCAATGGGAATAATTACAACATGGAATGTAATGCCAGTGGAATTACAGCAAGGAATGTTATGCCAGGGGATTTATAACAAGGCTGTTATAATCATGCGATGTACACTATGACTTTATAAGCAAGCAATGTTTAGTCCGACATCAACTGATCAGACAGAAACCCAGTAGTTGAAACATATTGCATTGCTTTTTACTTGGCAAATACTCATTGAGAATTGTTAATATCTGTTTATGAATATGATTAATCAATGATTGTTAAATCCCTTGTGCATCTGAGCCATTTGTTCCTCACGATCAAAAGCTTAGAGTGTTACAAACTATCAGTTTGGCTGACAACGAGTATAATTGTAATTTTATAATATATCATGAAACACAAAATTAATTTTAAATTGTTTTTTTTTTAATTTTATTCGTAACTGGCAAAGTCAAAGGAATTGTATGAATACATGAATGATGAGAGAAAAAATACCCATGCTCACTCGTGCCATTATGGACTTACAATTATGGAATTAATATCCGAGATATCATGTGTTTAGTCATATTATTAGCAAATTATATTCCGAGCTAAGAGTAATGAAAATCATTATACTCTTGTCACAACTTCTTTATTCAAAATGCATCAAAGGAACCAATACAAGTTTAATAATTATATTTATGCATTTCATACAATTCCCTAGCAACATGCATCAGGTCTTTGAAAATACTTACATTATGGAGTGAAAATCAAGTATTTCTGTCTAAGATATTTTATTGAGTAGTACTACAAAATAAGTCAATAATGTTATTAAGGAAATAAGGGCAACCGGTGCATGTTGAAAAGTAATGCTAAAATTCAATTGTTTTTTTTTTTTTGAAAATAAGGGCGACTGGTCTTTATTGAATAGAAATGCTAACATAAATCAATTGTTGAGTGTAATTACGGCGACTAGTGAAAACATGCAATTCATAGTGCACGTTTACGCTTTTACTTAGTGAAATAAAAATATCGTAAGTAGTCCTTGAACATGTAACGCATTTCACAACCTTCGGCTTTGGCTGTCTTTACTGGCTTTTGACCTAAATTTTAGATCAACTTGCATGTGATCAACATACAAATAAATTAATGCGGATAATATTTTAAATCTTTAGTTTTTGTGATTCACGTCCATATAATTATGCCATGTAACATAAAAATGATTGTACTTATTATGTGCGGTTCAAAAGAAAATTAGGATTGAGCAAAATATTATTTTTAGACTATGAAAGTGTGAATTGTAGTTAAACACTTATAGACGATTCAACAGTATCATTAGTAATCAGATATGCATATTCACATGACTTTTTTGCCTCTTGTTCTGAAAATAATCTTTCTTTTTATTGCTCATTTATTTAACAATTAAAAACCATCATTACTTCAGACAATTAAGCATATTTCACATGACTTATTTATATAAAGTGCTTGTAATGATACAGGAAGGAGATAATTTTCTTTTAATTGCTCATTTATTTACTGTTACTATAACTGTAAGACCGTTTAAGACTGCGCTTACCTAAGCGCGAACATTGACAGCACTTAAGATGCTTGAAAAGTAAGCTTTAAACCCCAGGCGGTCAGTACGTAGTCAACGTTGCACATTTGAATAATTATTGTATATGTAATGTGGAAAAGAAAATACGAAATGAATTTTTCAAGAAATCTTACCTCTGGCTGAGGGTTGAGTGATATCTAAATGAGTTTTCTTTGCTTTATTTTGTCAGTTATATTCGTAACATTCTCCCACCTGTTCCATATGCACACAAACACCCAAAATATTATATTATGATTCTCAGTAATTGATGGTCTTGAAATCGTTTGTTTTACATTCAAAGCCCAAAGTTGACATGAACAGTTTGTTTTGTTAATTGATGATCTGTCAGTCGTTGTCGAATCCTTTCATACACCATTACAAATTTTAAGCTGGAATCTTAAACTAGAAAATATTTATATCCATTCTAACCCATTTAAATAAGACAGTTACTCTAATAACTGTTCTTTGACCTAGGACATCGAGTATCATCTAACGCTTTATTTCTAAAAGATTTACAATTACTGATTTATAAGAAATATTAGAAACACAACTTTTAAATATTCCACAATTATACATAATCAACCATTAAATCATAAATATGTTTGTGTTAGTACCAAACTTATGAATTTCTTTTCCTTAGAAAGATTAAGCCGGACTTGGCCCTAACACTGTTTGATCATGCCGTAAGTGCCTTCAGAAAATAACAAAACATATACCTATAAAACATAACTTTGTTATAATTGTTTCTAGTATAAGTATATCAATATATTATAATGATATTTGGATTTAAAACATTTTTAAAATTCGATATTCAATTTAGGAAGATGCCTTAAATGGTTTAAAACTGGAAATCATTTTAATAAAACTAAACTCGCTTATCTATTTGCATGCTTGCAAATATCTAATAATTGATTTACCGCATTTCAACGAACACTTGCTTAAAAGCTGCGCAGTGGAAATGAATTTCCTGTACAAAAACAACATAAAATAGCTGCTGCAGGCGTTCTTAGATTGTTGCGTGCCTAAAGTGCCGTCCCATTCACACATATCCGAAAGTTTATTTTAGAAACCCATTTAACCGATGTAATAAATCGCTGATAGAATTAACAATTATAGTTCACATTATTAATAACTTGATAAGAATTCACAATTATAGTTCACATTATTAATAACTTGATCTGTAGGAAAACTCACAATACCCACAGTTTCATGATATTGCTTTTTACAGATTAAAGTATTAATGCGCTTGAGTTGGAGCTATTCCAACAAGACAACTTGAACTTGTTTGTTCATATGTGAACCTGTTGGGGCAAGTGTGAGGATGGTGCAACCTTGAACCTGGTTTCAATAACATGTGGCAAATTGTTTTGCCACTGACCGTTCCAATGCGGTTACATATACCCTCCGGATTCTTATTTGTATTAATTGTTTGTGGTGTCTATTTTCAAATCAATAATTTTGTTAGCCCATGCTCTCCTTTCCTCTCTACTGTTTGTTCGTGTGTAAAGGCTGTCTATCAAAGGTGGCCGTTCATGATATTTTGTATAAAACTGTTATTTACAAGATCTTCCATAAAGACCTCTCTGAACTTAAGACAACCTCGATAATGAGATCATTATTTCATGATATATGTACATGTACCTGATAACTGTTTTTGCAATAGTTTCTACCCCAAAATTAATACCACATCACTATTAGAACCTCATTTGTACAGTCTCGAAGGTTGCCTTAATAGAAAGGTTCCATTGTAAATATTCCTCTAGATAAAACAGATACATAATCCGACAGACTTTATTCCAATAACATTGGAACTTCTGTATTCAGTTCTATGCCATTCATCATACAGTTTGGTAAATATTAGTTAACAGACTGAGGCGATTTAAGGAAAGTACATGTAGTTAGCCAGATTGCATAATGCATTTGATAGTTGCCCAGTGTGCACACACTAATTAGATCAAAGATGAAGCTTCTGCTGAACTCGAATGTATGCTGTCATTGTTGACAAGTATATTCATACATGTATATAACTGATTAAAGATACAATGTAAGTTGACAGTCAAGTGATACTCTGTTTATATAATCAAGCTTGATTGTTTTGCAAATATGAACGAATTGTAATAAATGTGTTTTTGTTTCAATGGTCAATACTCATCACGAGAACATTTCGATATCAAATTTAAAAACTTTCCTGACCAGCATAATTTAAATTAACTTGTTTGTTACATAACTGTCGGGTTATCGATTCCTTACGTTACAGTTAAAATATTCTGGACAGCACGTGTGAAAGTGTGTGCGAGCCCATTCTGTAAAAGCCTGTTCCATCAGTTATAATAACATCTGATTTATACTAATGCATGTCACCTGGTTTTACACAAATTCAATAACGTGTGATTTAATAGGAGCTATACTGACAGAGCATTTCATACTGAATGACATTTAAATTTTACTCTAAAAGCTTCTTCGAGAGGCATATTAAATACTCAACATTTCAAATTTGCAGTTGTAATCTAAACTGTTTCACCATTTGTTACGAGTACATTGTTTTAATTAGTATTTGTCAAGTATGTAAAATTTAAGAGTGCAAAATCAAGCCATCGCAGCATAAAACTCAATTTTAGAATTTTCAAGAGTTCTTTAAGTTTGCAATATCTAGAGATTCTAAGAAAATATATATCTATAATTGACTAACATAACAATTATCTTATTGACAAACAAATTGTTGTCTTTCGTGCAGACACGTCAAAATTTGAAATAGAGAATTAAAGATGTCAGTGCATTATTGTTTCTTTTGTGTTTACGAATTTAGTTGAAGGATAATTTAAACAGAGTTCTTATTCAACGATGTTTACGATATTTTTTTCAAACAAAAGTTAAAACAAAACTTTATTTGGAAAAATTTAAACACATTTCCTTTCCATCGAAGTTTAAGACCATTTTTTTCAAACACAACGAAAACAATCTATGTGGCTGTGGGTGTTCTTGTGAGGTGAAGGCCGCTAAGCCTTGTCTTCCGAAATATTGAAAGCTATTATAAATTCACAAAGAGCAAGCAATTCATTATATGTTTAAGTTTACGTTTATGTTTAACATTTCCTTTGAATAATTTTAATCTAGAACCCTTGAAGCTTGTTGTCGAGTTTTTCAGATGTATGCCGGTTCACTGGACAGATGTATGCCGGTTCACTGGACAGATGTATGCCGGTTCACTGGACTGACGTATGCCGGTTCACTGGACAGATGTATGCCGGTTCACTGGACAGATGTATGCCGGTTCACTGGACAGATGTATGCCGGTTCACTGGAGCTATCTGACTTTGTATCGAGACAAACCTAGGGAACAAGGCATGAATAAAGGTGTCTGTTTAGCGAAAGGTGAAGGTTGCTCTACGTATATTCTTTCCTGCTGGTTAAAGTATGTTTTGTATTAACCATGTTTACTTTGTCATTGTGAGTCTGGCTACTTTAATTGCCCGTTTTGTATATAAAATAAAAGCTTAGGAATCACAAGTTTAACTTGCCATAGCTACATGACTTAAATATGTAATGAACAAAGTAAACTATTTAACAGGAGATTTGATATTGAAATAAGGACCTACAGTTCATTGGAAAGCTTCAGCTTTGATCAATCCGGAAGATGACTGCCTTCTTTCTCAGACACGTGGTTTCCTTGAAACATACTTAATAATTATCTCGTTTTTGGAAACTGAACTGCCACAGCGGTATATGTATCTACTATTACTGAGAACGTCGCCTAGCACCGGGTTAAGCGCACCCTTTTACACCAATTAACAGACGAGTACAATTTGAATCCATCCAAACGATGGTCATTATCACCTATAATTTTTGAAGAAATGATTGATAATTGTAATTTTTTCCCTAATATTGTTACAAAAATGGTGAGACCGAAGAGCCATCCTATGATATGCGCTATTTGGCATCTGTGACAAAAAAGTATAAACCTTTATATTATGAACCATTTACCTCAATTATTCAAAATTTCAAGTGCATTAAAGGAAACCTGAGAACTTGATTGTGCATTTATAAAATCTAACATACTAGACAAATACAAAACAATGTACTCGCAACAATTGGTGAAACAGTTTAGATTACAACTGCACATTTGGAATTGTGTGGAAAACATTAACAAGCAGAATTTTGAGTAATTTGCCTCTCGAAGAAGCTTTTAGAGTAAAATTTAAATGTCATTTAGTATGAAATAGTGCTGTCAGTTTGGGTGGGTTGGAATTATTTCACCAAGACAACTTGTACTTGATTTGTGATACGAGAACCTGTTGGGGCAAGTGTGAGGTTAATGCTCCCTAGAACCTGGTTTAAACCCCCAGTGGCAAATTGTTTTTGCCAATGACCTTTCCAACGCGGAAACCCCTCGGGTTCTTACTTTCGCTAATTGTTCGTGGCGTCAATTTTGAAACTGATTATTGTAATACAATGCTCTCTTTTCCTCTCTACTTTTTGGCTGTGTGGAGAGGCTGTGTCTGCTAGATGTGGCCATTCCTGATATGCATATTTTTTTCCTTTTAAATCACACGTTATTGAATTTGTGTAAAAACCAGGTGACAAGCATTAGTATAAACCAGATGCAATATAACTGATGAAACAAGATATTACAGAGTTGGTTCTTTTATGTAACTATGATGAGGAATAAGAACATTATTTGTGTTTTCTTTTTGAATATTTGTAAATTTGCAATTTCATGACAAAGGAAAATCAGATCATCTTGTTTCGTTAAAAGTGCATACATCTACGTTATTTGTAAACTTTTTAATTTCATATTACCTTTTGAATAATCTGGTCAATTATGGCAGTATGTGCAGCAGAAAGTAAGGCGAAATATACGTGTTGTTCAGAATATTTTAATTGTGACGTAAGGAATCGATAACCTGACAGTTATGTAACAAACAAGTTTATTTAAACATGGTTAATCAGAAAAAAAGTTTAAAGTTTGATATCGAAAAGTTCTCGTGATGAGTATTTACCATTGAAAAAACGCTTTTATTATAATTTGTTCAAATCTGCACAAAATCAAGCTTGATTATATGAACAGAGTATCACTTGATTGTCTACTTACATTGTATCTGTAATTAGTTATATTGTATGAAATTATTTGTCAGTAATGACAGCATACATTCAAGTTTAGCAGAAGCTTCATCTGTGATCAGATTAGTGTGTGCACACTTGTCAACTGTCAAATGTATTATGCAAACTAATAATTACTTAACAGTATGATGAGTGGCATAGAACTGAATGCAGAAACGTCTCATTAAAAGTTCCAATGATATTGGAATTAAGCTGGTCGGACGATTATTATATTATAGTGGAACATTTCTATTAAGGCAACCTCCGAGACTGTACAAATGTGGTCCTGACAGAGCAGTGGTATTCATTGTGGGGTCGAAACTAGCGCAAAACAGTAAAAAAGTACATAAATCATGAAATAGTGATCTCATTATCGAATTTGTCTTAAGTTCAGTGAGGTCTTTATGGGGGATCTTGTAAATAACACTTTCATACAAAATAACATGAAAGGCCACATCTGAAAGACAGAGCCTTCCCACATGTCCAAACAGTAGAGAGGAAAAGAATCCATGGGTAATACAACTTTCGATTTTAAGGCACTGCGCCTTTCGCCTTTGATTTACCATAGACAAAAAATGAAAAATATAAAAAATCTCTCGAACGGCACAATGCAGTTCCACCAAACTTTGCACAAACCAATGTTATTAATGTTTAATTTACTTGCGCTTAGGAAGTTAGAACAGTAAAGAAAAATAGTTAAACCCCAAAAAACCCTAAAATTCTATTTGCAATTTATCACAAAAACGAAGAAACACTAAATATCAATTTAAATGTCTTGATGAGTAATTAGTTACTGAAAAGGATACCTAAATGCCCTTTGGTCTAAAAATGTTAACAATATAAGTTATTTGTTAAAGTGTGCTTGACCTTCAATATTCTGGTCGCGAAAATGGATGACATAAAATAAAAATGTTGATTTCTCTCTTCACAATTGAAAATTCTTTTCATAGCCTTTAATTAAATAGTGTTGTCAGTATCATTTCACGCATGTTGACATTTGAATTGATGTTTTCTGTTGCTTCCTTTTTGTGATAAATTGCAAATAGAATTTTAGGGATTTGTTAGGTCTAACTATTTTTCTCTACTGTTCTAATTTTTCTTAAGGTATGCAAAATAATCATACACTTAAAGCAATTATTTGTGCAAAGTTTGATGGAAGTTATTGTGCCATTTGAGAGATTTTCATATTTTTTTCTTTTTTGTCCTAGGCAAAGCAATCGCGAGGTGCGCAATAACTTAAAATAAACGCCGTCAAACAATTTACAAAAAATGAGAACCCGAAGAAATACCGCCTTCGAATGGTCAGTGGCAAAACAATTTGCAAGTATGGATGGAAACCTGGTTTTAGGGTGAACCGACCTTACATTTGCCCTACAAGTTCTCATAATTAAGAACAAACAAGTACAAGTTCTCTTGTTGAGATAGCTCCAACACAAGCGCATCCTACTTTTCTGTAAAATGAAGCAATTACATGAGAATGTGGGTATTGTGAGTTTACTTCCAGTGCAATTTATTAATAATGTGAGCGATAATAATTGATAATGTCAGCTCTTTATAACATTATAATGAGTTTCTAAAGTAAACTATCTGATATGTGTACATGGGATGGCACTTAAGGCACGCAATAATCTAAGAACGCCTGCAGCAGTTATTTTATGTTGTCTTTGTACAGAAAATTCATTTTCACTGCGCAGCTATTAAAACATCAAGTATTCATTTAAACGCGGAAAACAATTGTTAGATATTTCAAGTATTATGGCAAGCATGCAAATAGATAAGCAAGTTCTATGAAATGTTGGTCTTATCAATAAAATTATTTCCAGTTTTAAACATCTAAAAATCTTCTTTAATGTAATAAAATTTCAAATTATTTTAAATCTAAATTATAATTAAGTTATCATAAGCTTAACTAATAAGTAGATGAAAAGTGAACTTTGAAGACCACTGAACACGACGAATATGAAAAGTATTGCAGGCTCGGTTTGATTGAGCCTGTTCATGGGCAGTAATGAAAATGCCTTTTACTGCCAACGCCACCTAGCCCCGGGTTGAGCGCAACTCAATATATACACCAATAAACAGTACAATTTTGAAACATTCCAAGCGATGGCATATGGCAGTGAATATGGAACCTTCAGTGTGGTATTTTCAGATTAATGCCATTCCATGTTCAGCGGCGTATAGTCCCCATATAAAATATGTTAACCCTAAACGAGAAAAGCAATGGGTGGAACTAAACAGAATTGAAAAATATTGCAGGCTCGGTTTGATTGACTCTGTTTATAAGGTTTTAGAACAAGAAAAAAATCTAACAAAGTTTAAACTTCGTAGGTAGATTGTTTGTTATTTTCTAGTCCAAGAGGAACTTATTTAGTGATCAAGCATAGTAAGGACCAAGTCCGGCTTATATTGTTCTATGGAAAAGAAATAAAACTGTTCTGGTACAAACAAAAATATTAGTATGACTAAGAGTAAGATCATGTTAATTGTGGAAGATTCAGGTTAAAATTTTGAAATTATTTAAAGGTCTGTAGAACGAGGGGTTTATTGGTAATCGATCGGATATGCTGTAGGCAAAGTAAAGCTAAAAGAGTAACTGTTGCAAATCATCACTGACAAAACCATCAAGTATTGAGTTTTGGCAAATATTCCACCATTTAAGATTTCTTAAAAAGCCAAATGCAATTTTCTTTGACAATCATGACTCTGTGCTATGTAACTAAAGCATTGTGACTTATCGCGCTTAGTTAAGCACAATGTAAAACGGTGTAACAGTTATAAACTAGAGCTATCACTGAAGGTGATTAATACCCCCGCAATACTGCTTTGTCAGAGTATACAGAAATGATGTTTACATCTTTCATGGGTGAAAGTTGAAAAATAATTGAAATCCTGAAAATTTGCTGGGGGTCCAGGGGGCCGCTAGGGCTCCGGTAGGTCCAGAGCAAAGCCCTGGTGGGGGACAAGGGGGTCATAGCCCCCAGAAGCTTCTGGAAGATAGCAATTTATATACCATTGGGAAGTCATTTCTTAAGTGCATTTGAGCTTTTTTGAAACACAAAATTAAGACATCTGGAGGCATGGGTTTATCATTTATTGTCATTTATCTTAATCAACTATGCCTCTCAATTCAGTGAAAATTCTCCATAAACAAAAATTATAGAACTTCAAGAATATTTTCAATAATTATGAAATTGACGGTAGTTGTTTATTTCTGCTGTTGTTTGTTTGTTTGTTTTTTTTATAATAAATATCTCCAATACAAAGTATGTACATAATTTTTGCGCATTTTAGTTTCCAAAGTACATCATTGGATGGCATATTCTGATGTAGACCTACTTTCATTTTGTGTAGTCCGAGATTAAATTTTCTCGCGGCATAACAATTTTAGAAAATCAAACGTAGGACTATATCCGCCTACCGATACAAGGCCATTTCAGTTGCATGATAATTACATACATATTACTTACTACGCCGTCTCTGCGTAAGACAAAAAAACAATCGAGCATCTTCTGAGTATTGTTTTACAATCTGTATTTAATTTTACGCACACAGCTACACGACCTTCACCCGTGCACATGTTGTTATTCTTCCGAGAGGGATAAGAATAATGACGTCATTTGGAGAGCTAATGCTAACGAAACCAATCGTAGGACTATATCCGCCTACCGATACAAGTCAATTTCAGTTGCATGATAATTACATACATATTACTTACTACGCTGTCTCTGTGTCAGAAAAAAAACAATCGAGCATCTTCTGAGTATTTTTTTACAATCTGTTGATACGCACACAGCTACTCGACCTTCACCCGGGCACATGTTGTTATTCTTCCGAGAGGGATAAGAATAATGATGTCATTTGGTGAGCTAATGCTAACGCCACGTGCGTGTAAAGCAAAAGTTGTGTTAAAAAATAGCGACTTGGGTTTTCACCGGATGTAAACAAAACTGTAAAAGTAATTGACGTCACAAGGTTTTGTTGAATCGTGTTCCCCTTCTAAAAAATAATGGACTGATCCAAATGAAAAATATATGTCATGCAAATCTAATCACGAACGTATGTTAAAAGTTTGAAAACTGGAGAAGTAGTTTGTGTCATAAGATTTTGTTAAATAATGCTCCCCTCCAACCAAAAATGGACTGATCCATAAAAAATATGTCACTAACATGCGCACTTCATGCAGAACATATGATTTCAGTTTCAAGTCGATACCTTGAAAACTGTAGAAGTTTGCATAACACGATTTTGTGAAATCATGTCCCCTGCAAAAAACAATGGACTGATCCACACGAAAAATATGTCACGCACATCTACACTTCATGCCGAACATATGTTTAAAGTTTCAAGTCAATACCTTAAAACCTGTAGAAGTAGTTCGTGTCACAAGATTTTGTTGAATCATACTCCCCTGCTAAAAAATAATGGACTGATCCACATGAATCAAAGTATGTCATGGAAATCTACTCACAAACGTATGTTTAAAGTTTGAAAACTGGAGAAGTAGTTTGCGTCATAAGATTTTAAATAAAAGATTTTGTTAGATAATGCTCCCCTCCAAAAAATAATGGACTGATCCACAAAAAAATATGTCGCTTACATGCGCACTTCATGCAGAACATACAATTTTAGTTTAAAGTATTAAATCTTGAAAACTGTAGAAGTTTGCATAACACGATTTTGTTAAATCATGTCCCCTGCAAAAAATAATGGACTGATCCACACGAAAAATATGTCACGCACATCTACACTTCATGCCGAACACATGTATAAAGTTTCAAGTCAATATCTTAAAAACTGTAGAAGTAGTTCGCGTCACAAGATTTTGTTGAATCATGCTCCCTTCCGAAAAATAATGGACTGATCCACATGAAACAATGTATGTCATGGAAATCTACTCACGAACATATGTTTAAAGTTTCAAGTCGATATCTTGAAAACTGTTGACGTAGTAAGTGTAGAAGTTTGCATCACACGATTTTATTAAATCATGTCCCCTGCAAAAAATAATGGACTGATCCACACGAAAAATATGTCACGCACATCTACACTTCATGCCGAACATATGTATCAAGTTTCAAGTCAATATCTTAAAAACTGTAAAAGTAGTTCGCATCACAAGATTTAGAAGTTTGCATAACACGATTTTGTTAAATCATGTCACCTGCAAAAAATAATGGACTAATCCACACGAAAAATATGTCACGCACATCTACACTTCATGCCGAACATATGTATCAAGTTTCAAGTCAATATCTTAAAAACTGTAGAAGTAGTTCGCGTCACAAGATTTTGTTAAATCGTGCTCCCCTCCGAAAAATAATGGACTGATCCACATGAGAAAAAAAAATAATTCGCGCAAATGTACTCACGAACATATGTTTAAAGTTTCAAGTCGATATCTTGAAAACTGTTGACGCTGTAAGTGCCACAGACAGACCGCCCAACCAACCAACCAACCTACCGGATGATAACTCCTATATACCCCCTATACTTCGTATGTGGGGGTATAATAAATAAGCAATTAAAAGAAATATGCCTCCCACCTGTGTCGTTATAATAAGCACTATATACAAACAAGTCATGTCAAATATGCTTATATGATAATTAATGATACGGTTGAATAGTCTTTCGTTGTTTGTTGAAACCACAATCGAGATACATTTTCATAGTTTAAAAAAAAATAATATTTTTTCTTAAATGAAATTTTCCTTTGAACCTCTCAGAATAAGTATTTGCTACTGTCATTCTTTTTATTATTATATGGACGTGAATCATAAATACAAATGAATTACACTATTATCTGCATTAATTTATATTTACGTTTTTCACATGCAAGTTGATCTAAAATCTAGGTCAAATGCCAGTTAAGACAGCCAAAGCGAAAAGAAGAGGTTTTAAAAAGGTTACAGAGACTACTAACTATATTTTTACTTCCCCGGAATAAAGCTTAAACGTGCGAGTATTGTGTGACTAGTCAAAAGTCCCCCTAAATACACTTAACTGACTGATTTATTTTAGCATTACTATTCAATAAACTCCAGTCGCCCTTATTATCTTCAACTAATTGATTTATTTTAACAGTACTGTTCAATAAACTTTCGAAGAAAGACATTATTGATTTACAAACATAATGTAAGTATTTTCTAAGACTTCTTAGCAGGAGAATTTCATGAAATGCGTAAATATCAATTAGTAAACTTGCTTATGGCTTCCTTTGATGCATTTTGAATTAAAAAGTTGTCAAAAGAGTAGAATGAGTTACATTTCTCTTAGCTTGCAATTTAATTTGTTAATATGATGACTAAATAAATTATATCTCGGATATTAATTCTACAAGGGGTTTCTTTGTCATCAGTGTGCACGAGTTATTTTCTTTCAAGTTTCATGTTTGCAAACATTTCCCTTGACTTTGCCAGTTACATTTAAGAAAAATGTTTAATTTCAATTACTATTGAGATTGATGAGATATAATGAAATAATTATATTCGTTGTCATCCATCCATATAGTTTCTAATACTCGTAGCCTTTGATCGTGGGGTGACAAATAGTTCAAATGCACACAGGACATTAACAGTCATTGATTAATCATATTCATAAACAGAAATTATCGATTCCTATTGAGTACTTGCAAGGTGAAAAGCAATTCATTATTTAAACTTTTTTTTAACTGCCGAGCTTCTGTCCGATCAATTGATTTCGAACTGAACATTGCTTGGTCGTAAACATCATAGTGTACATAACATAATATAACATTCCCTGCTGTAATTACCCTGGCATAACATTCCTTGTTGTCATTCCCCTGTCATAACATTTCCTGATGTAATTATTCCCCTTGCAAAACATTCCTTGTTGTCAATCCCCTGGCATAACATTCCCTGCTGTAATTCCCCTGGCATAACATTCCTTGTTGTCATTCCCCTGTCATAACATTTCCTGATGTAATTATTCCCCTTGCAAAACATTCCTTATTGTAAATCCCCTGGCATAACATTCCCTGCTGTAATTCCCCTGGCATAACATTCCTTGTTGTCATTCCCCTGTCATAATATTTCCTGATGTAATTACTCCCCTTGCAAAACATTCCTTGTTGTAAATCCCCTGGCATAACATTCCCTGCTGTAATTCCCCTGGCATAACATTCCTTGTTGTCATTCCCCTGTCATAACATTTCCTGATGTAATTATTCCCCTTGCAAAACATTCCTTGTTGTAAATCCTGGCATAACATTCCCTGCTGTAATTCCCCTGGCATAATATTCCCTTCTGTAATTCCTCTGGCATAGCATTCCCTGATGTAACTATTCCGCTTGCAAAACATTCCCTGTTATCATTTCCCTGGCAAAACATTCCCGATTGTACTTCACATAGCATGATATTCATATTCGTAATTCTTGGCACAATATTACATACAGTATTTTCCCTGCCATCATATATCCTTTTGCAATTCTCTTTCCGGTATGAAATTTCTATTATAATTCCCCTTGCATGATATTCCATACAGTGTAATACCCATGACATTCAATGATATTCTTTGTTGTAATCCACCTGGTATAATACTCTCTTCTGTTATTCCCCTTGCAATGCCGGTCCCAGGCTCCAGTTTCGCAATACACTTATTATTTGCTTAGCACATGTGTAGTACACTTGTAAAATCCAATTTTACTGTATTTTGTCTTCGAAATCAAAACGTCAAATGTAAATGATTTATGTCGAAAACTGTTCTATATTGCAGTTATGAAACTTTTAGACGATCTCAAATTAGTGTTTGTTTATTATTAAAGTTTTGGAACTCTAGTCTAATTCTGCGTTCAAACACAGGCTATATTTCCGCATTACTTTACTTTCACTGCTGTTTTCAATCTCACAATTTGAAAGCCTTTGCGCACGATATTTATATTTGGTGGAAATTTTGATTTGAGCTCCACTGAGACAGCAATATTTCAATCGACATTTGTTTGTTTTTTTTGGTGGCTTTCAAAGTTCCATTTTCATCTATTCGAAATGTTTGTCGCATTGCATATCTTATGTTTTTCTTGCATACCGGATAAGTATTTCCGCGTGTTTTACCGGGGAAAGAATATCTTATCTTTTCCCTAGACTACACGCTAGTCTTCAATTATCTGACGTAATTTATTCAAGTTAGTGACGTCATTTAGAATAAGGTTTACGTTTACGTCGATATTTCAGCGTAAGGAAAGAAAATTTAGTTTGTATACATAACCACAAATGTTATGAACAGTGAAAAGTATGCAAGAAAAAGTATCTTGCATGAGACATTCGGTAAAGATAGAAAATTCTGTCACCTCGGGTGAACTGTTTTGGCGGGAACTCGGCAGAGCCTCGTTCCCGCAAAACAGTTCCCCCTCGGTGACAGATTTTTCCATCTTCACCTCACACTCATGCAAGATACTTATATGGAATATGTTATATTATAAACAAAATATAGTAAGACTAGGTAGAAAAGTTTAATGCGAATGAACTTTATGTCATGCGATACTGTCTGTGGCCCATTTGTATGAACTGCTTAGAAACTACTTTAACAGCTTTACTCTAGAGAGATGGTTGGTTCTTTAAGTTAATTTGAAGATTGCAATACAAAAGCCTACGTCTAGAAACAATAAAACTAGCTTTGAATAACATTAAGTCTAAAAGGCATTGTTTTGCAACAATCAATAGTTAGTTAATTACTGAATACTGCCGCAAATGCTCGTGAATATTTAACTAAGAAAATCATTTGAAGTTGTTTTTTTATGACCGAACATTTTCACTGAGAAAAACATTGCGTCTGTTTCAAAATGAATACCTCTGGTTTAAGTTAATGCAAATAAAGAATTAATGCATATCAAACGAATGAAACTCTATACCCCTGATAAGATCATGTGGTTGGAATTTGTTACAATGTAAGTGAATGCAATGGTCAGTGGCAAGACAAATTGCCACTGGGGATTAAAACCAGATTCTGGGGTGCACCAACCTCATACTTGCCCCAAAAGGTCCCATATCACAAACAAGCACAAGTTGCCTTAGTGAAATAACTCACACCCACTCACCCATCAACTCAACAATGTTGCATGCAAAAGCAGACAAACATATAAAATATAAGAAGCTAATAGCATTGAAAAGCCAAAGGGGCGGGTTCACATTGACCTTACCGAGACCAGCGCACCTGGCGTCAAATCAGCAAGAACACAATGACGCTGATAAAAGAAACAAAAACAGTATAAACTGAGTTAGTCGTGTTCTTTTTCTGTAGTATAAAATATCAGTTGTAATTTTGAAAGGTATCTCTACGGTTAGCAAACCATAAAGTAATATGTTTTACAGATGTATACTTAATACTCTTTTGCATAACAAACCTTTTAAGTAATATAACATCGTATATTCCCTTTAAACATGATCTCGTTTTATATACCGAACTAATGTTATCATCTTTGAACATACATCCTCACTCAGTAATAGCTTCTTTAATTAATCGTGAATTCGTTTTTATTATAAACCTTGTCCAAAACTTTAATGGATCAAAAATCCTATCACTTTTTGGTACTAGCGGTTACAGACGCATGCATTTCCCAACTCTTAATATCAATTACTGTGCTTAAGATGCGCGTTTTTTTTTGTTTTGTTTTTTTTTTGGGGGGGGGGGGAGTTCTAAGCAAGTATTTATCTTAGTTTGAATGATAGGTCAATTATCTTAACCACAAAACCAAAGTTGTCTTTCAGGCGTATACGTCCAAAAATGATCACAAGAACGACCAAGTTTTATTGTTTTCTCTTGTGTTTGAGTATTGAAAATGACAATTTCTTGTCATCATTCACTGCTTTATATAAAAACTATTAGGCAATTCAATCAAAATAACATCATGTTGACCACCGCGAAGTCAAACAAATTATTTTTTGAAAATAATGTGATCATTGTTCTTATTCGGACGGGTCATGAAACAATACAATAAAACAAATTTATGAAATAAAAAATAACCGCCGGGAATATATTGCAGGATTAAGCACGAGGCGGAGGTTCATGGGTAAGGATAAGATAATGGATGGGGATGAAATAAAAGCTTTATGTGACTTATGAAAGATTTATAACGTGGCGGAGTTCAGATTCGTAAGAATAGAAACGAGGGTATTATATAATAGCTGTTTTCGTGTTTACATGTACGTCTTACGAAGGACTTTTGAGGGCGGAGTTCAGATTCGTAAGAATAGAAACGAGGGTATTATATAAAAGCTGTTTTCGTGTTTACTATAAGTATCATGCATGAGTGTGAGGTGAAGATGGAAAAATCTGTCACCGAGGGTGAACTGTTTTGCGGGAACGAGGCCCTGCCGAGTTCCCGCCAAAACAGTTTACTCGAGGTGACAGATTTTTCTATCTTTACCGAATGTCTCATGCAAGATACTTTTTCTTGCATACCTTTTATTATTTATAAAATTTCTGTGTATGTATACAAACTAATTTATTTTCCTTATGCTGAAATATTGACATTAACGCAAACCTTTTTTTTTAAATGACGTCACTAACTTGAATATATTACGTCAGCTACTTGAAGACGTGACGTCACTCACGTGACTCATTCTACATGGGGGTGTAGGATCGAAATTTCCTACACGGGTGAAAACACCGGATGACCTGATCTGGTATGCAAGAAATGTACGTCTTACGAAGGACTTTTAAAGGGCGGAGTTCAGAATCATGAGCATAAAATGAAGAGAATGACATAAATGTTGTATACCATTTACATTTCCATGCAAAGTCACTGAATAGTGATATCAGTCAGTAATATGTGTCTCATTGTGGTTTAACATCAATCAATTTCTATTTCTGTTTCTGTTTCATCAAATTAATTTTCATTTTCAGAATACTAGGCTGATTATCTGTCAAGTTTAAAAGTACAGTGTTTTAAAATAATAGAAAACTCATTCCTCTTTCATTTACACGTTAGTGTGGGGTTCAAACGGGGTTTGCACTTTTAGAAATGCCTTGTTCGCGAACTTCAGCGTGTTTTTAGAAATCAAATTTAATTATTGAAACTTTGAAAGTAGAAAACAGGTAAACGTATTTAAACGGTTAAACTTTTCTGGATACTTAACGAGAATTCTAAAAAAAACTTATAATCAAACACACCTAAAAGAAAAAAAAACATTAGGTTTTAGATTAACAAAAAAAAACTCTACGATTAATAGTGTTTTCCTTGTTTCCATTAAAACGGGAAAATGGTTTTAAAAATGTTATGATAATGGATAAATACAGAAATCCATGTCAGTATTTGATAATACATACTGCGAGAATCTCTTATATTCATTTCGTCGACTCTTCTTCTCACTTAAATATTCTTAAAATGTGTTTATTTTAAAGAACATTAATGGCTTTTTAGATGGAATTAATCGTTACTATGATGTTCACCGATTTGGCATTTTAGGAAGGATTATGGCTAATTAAACAGTTAACTTGTTTATGGCTCGAAATAAAGTAGAGATAAATGATGTTGATAATAAACAACATACTTAATACCAAACCACGATTTCTACTTTACCATAAATCGAAAAAAATTTAAAAAATGTCAAAATGCGCCAATCAGACGTCTGTGTAATACCATAAATCATAAACATAGAAACATGTCAATATGCGTCAATGAGTCGCCTGTGTAATACTCTCAATCATCAACGTTGATACATTTATAAATGCTCTTGGACCAATGAGTCGTCTGTGACTGTATAAATCTTAAATCAGTTACACTGAAACATGTCAAAAAACAATCAATGAGGCGTCTGTTTAATACTCCCAGTCAGAAACATTGAATGGATTTAAAATGAGTCAATGAGTCATCGGTGTATAAATCTAAATCATAAACATTGAAACAGGTCAAAAAGCGCCAATGAGTCGTCTGCATAATTGTCTAATTCATTAACAATGGAATATTGTTGACAAACGTCAATGAGTCGTCTGTGTAATACTCCAAATCATTAACAATTAAACGTGTAATTTGCACCAAAGGGTCATCTATGTGATACTCTAAATCATAAACAATGAGATATTGAAAGTCCTTAGAATTTAAATTTGTAAATCACTTTGAATCCTCGCTCTTGTGGGTCGTGTTTTTAGGAAATTCACGTTATTCCTTGAAAAGATATCAAGTTTAGCAGACGACATTTCTTATTAGGCTTTATGATTTTATTTATATCAAAACTAATATTCAATAGTCCAAAAAGGTTAACAAAATCCGGTATTAAATATGAGATAAAAGTAGATGATTGTGAGTTATTTTTTAATTTATTTTTTATTATAACTCACATGACAAAGGGTATCACCGCAAAAACCTTCTCGCGAGAGGCGAGACCTTATATTAATCAGAGACAGCCGAATATGAAGTGCGAGAAAATAGATAATCATTATCTTATTTGAACCTCGTTAATGCCAGAAATAATCAATTATAAGACAACTATAAGGCACAGACATACTTTCTTCTAGAAATTGAAATGTCATATAAGAATACCCTACAGAAGAAGCAGCCAAGTGTAACTGAACAAATAGGAAAACAAGAAACTCATTACAAAATTACAGCAAGCTGCCATCAGGCTAACAATATAATTACATATGCTTATTTATGGGTCTTTAAAAAAGACCTAGTCTTGAATTTGGTGTTCCGCTGAACACATGTGTCACCTGCTTGCAAAAAGTTGACACGTGGGCCTGTCATATATCATACATTGTATAAGATAAAAAGATGTTATGTAAGAAGCATTGTAATACTATTGAAATTACTAATTTTTATTAATTGATCTTTATTGTATATTAGCAAAATTAAGTTTCATGTTAACATCATTCAAATGAGAACAACTCAAAACAGATATAACTTCATTAAAACAGATGAGATATGTCAAGTATTGTGTGAAAAGAACAACTACTTTCCAAGTTATAAGCAATTATGTTTCAGGTTAAAGAAAATTGAAAGATGCATAACTATAAAAAAAGTTCATCAGGTGTTATCATTCTCGGTGTCACATCTGCTTTGTTAATGCAGATGACATATTTAAAATATTAGGTAAACAGGACAAGTACTTTCAATGTTAAAGGCAACATTAATTACCATACTATAGTCATTTAAATAGGGAATATCTGGAAAAATAGTGAAATAGAAGTTATCATTCTTGTTGTCATCACTTGATTTGGTAATAAAGATGATATATTCCAATTATTGAGTTTAAAGGACAAGGACTTAAAATTATAGGCAACATGAAGTTCCATATTAAGAGATACTTGAAAGGGACAGAACTCCAAAAGTAGTCAAACATGAGTTATTATTCTTGTTGTCAGGATGGCTATGTTCATGAAGATGATATATTCCAACTATAGTGTTAAATAGGACAAGCACTTTCAAAATGATAGGCAACATTAAGTTTCATATTTTAGTCATTTGAAAAGGGAATAACTCAAAAAATAATTAAACAGGTGTTATCATTCTTGTTGTCAGAGATGGTTTTGTTATACAGATGATAATTAAATTCCAAGTATTTGGTTAATAGGAAATGTAATTTCAAACTTATAGGCAATATTAAGTTTCATATTAAAGTCATTTGAAAGTGGCATAACTCAAAAAAATGGTGAAACAGGAGTTATCAATCTTGTTGTCAGAGATGGTTTTGTTTATAGAGATGATATATTCCAAGTATTAAGTAAAAAGGACAATTAGTTTCAAACTTATAGGCAACATTAAGTTTCATATTAACGGCATTTGAATGGGGCATAACTCAAAAAATAGTGAAACAGCAGATATCATTCTTGTTGTCACTGATGACTTTGTTCATGCGGATGATATATTCCAAGTATTAAGTTAATAGGACTCGTACTTTTAAAGTTATTGGCAACATTAAGTTTCATACTCAAGTCATTAAAAAGGGGCAATAACTAAAAAAATACTGAAATAGGAGTTAGCATTCTTATTGTTACAGATGGCTTTGTTCATGCAGATGATATATTCCTAGCATTAAGTTAATAGGTCAAGGACTTTCAAAGTTAAAGGCAAAATTAATTTTCACATTAAAGTTTCATATTAAAGTCTTTTAAAAAGGGCATAACTGAAAAAAATAGTGAAACAGGAGTTATCGGTCTTATTGTCAGAGATGGCTTTGTTCATGTAGATGATATATTCCAAGTATTAGGTTAATAGGACAAGTACTTTCAAAGGGCTACATTAAGTTTCATATTAAAGTTGGGGGACTACAGGACGACGGCGCCGACGACAACGACGTCGCCGGACAATAGGATCCCTATGTGTCTACCTGATATCGTAGGCGACACAAAAAAAATCGTGAAAATATGCATATCAGGAATGGCCACATCATTAACAGCTATTCCCGGATTATTCCAGTATCAAGCAACATGCTAGATGATTAGATGAACATTTTGGAAGATAAGTTTACGGTAAAACGTTAAATACAAGGCTCGAAAAATGCCTTATGCGGATTGCCAGATCGCGAAAACATATTAAAATACAATACGTTAGTTAAATTGATGCACAGAAGTTATAATTCATAATTCTCACTGATTTACCTTTGAACAAAAGCGTCTGTGTTTATCCGGATGAATCACATTTCAGTTGTGATTCAAGCAGTATAAATAATCTACAAGTTGTTTTACAGAAACAAGTTCTTCTTGATACAGACGACACGAAATGAGCGCAATTCATTTTAATTACAGTAATACCCAGTTTGAACCACTTCTTCTGCTGAGTATTAGACAACCGATGGTTTTCAATAATATTGCTTCTTTACTTTGAAATCGGGTTTGTACGGATCGTGTGCGATCCATTTACTCATGCATGACGCTTGAACACTGGAGGTCATTGACAGCGCTTTGTTTCCATTGGGTAGTGTAATCCGTACAGCATTCTTATTGGCTGGTTATGGTTTTGAAAATTCCGCACAAGGAAATTTTTCCGTACAAGATTAATGCGCAAAAGTTTATAAATACTGCGAAAATCATTAAGTCAGCAGCTTCCCAGCCGCTGGATCGGCACATTAGGTCACCATAAAAGGAAATAAACAAACATCCGTACAAGAACCTCGGGTTTAATCCGCACATAATAATATCAGTATAACTTCAAACTCGTATGCTGTCAACTGTTATTGTGGGAGTAACTATTCTGCCGAGAAGTCAAAATCCGTACAAGCTGTACGGATCCGCACAAAACTTCCGCACAGAAAAAATCCGTACAGAGAAATAGTTCAAAAAATAATAGAAGCTCATCCAACTAATGATGTCTTTGGGATTGGACAAATCCGTACAAGTGTTGTAAATCCGTGCAAGCTGTTGTACGGATACGTACAAGAAGTCCAGATCTGTATTGTTCGTCTAGTCGGTAATTGTGAGCAGTCTACATGTGAAAAGTTGAGTACATGTGTGTTGTCCAGATCCGTATGAGTTGACCAAACAAGCATCAGTAAGCAGTAAAACTCCGTATAAACCGTTTAAATCCGTACAAAACCAGACAGGTTGCATTTGTGTTAATACATGCAATTTAGTTCCGTACAAGTGACTTACATCCACACAGTTTACTTGCAGATCAACTTAACAATTGTTTTATCCATGTAGACCTAGTGCTTTCAATAACAACAATACAGTCTTTAACATTTAGTAACTATAGTAAATTTTAGTTTTAACTATTGTGGCAAGTGGTTTCAATAACAACAATACAGGCTTTAACATTTAATAACACTAGTTAAACTTTCAAGCTTTACTAGAGTTGCATGTGGTTTACCTGCAATAAAAGTGTTTAAACGTTTAATTTTGGTCTACTTCTGGTAATTTCGTGGAATATGGTTCAATTCTGATAGTTCAAAATCCCTCTACCAAACCGTATCTTAAGTGCGGCGGTTAGACTTCGGTTACATAATAAATAAAAAATAATTGAAAGCGTAATAAGGTTTTCCATTCCGCCCCACCAGTCACACTAGCGTGGTATTTAGCGGAAACCTATCAGCTAGGATGGGTTTCATAAATACAAGGGATACGTAATAATTAAACGCTGTGTTAATTACGGAGTGACTGCGAGTCGAGGGCACCACACAACACTACACGATGTCTGATGCGTTTGTTAAATTGCATAGACAAAGAATTGAGCAGCGCGCCTTGTAAATATCTATCTGAAGGGTTGCTGCCCTTCTCAAAATGACGTCATTAAAGGAGGCAGACATCATTACTCTAGTGCAATTAGAGGTAAACACTATTTATTATTGCGAAAATGTTGAACAATGTCACCTTACAGAAAAAGCAAGAAACGAAAAGAATATTTAGTTTTTTTTAATTTTTGTTTAGTTCTTGTTGTTGTTATTACTGTTTTTTTAAATATTATCGAAGGCGCGGTTTGTCATCAAGAGGCTTACTTGTTGTATCAAATCCGATTTAGGTTAGTGCTTTATGTGAGCTAGAATTCCTGGTACGTTCTGGCAATATTGGTTTATCAATAAATAAAATATAAGGTATAATTATTCATTTCTTTTATCCTAATTGCCTTAATGATAACAATTTTGGTCAACAATTAGGGAGAAAGACTAGTATATAAGGTTATTTACCGATCGTCGAAAAGGTTAAAGAATATTGCTTATAACACAGAGTCAATGTTTTATCAGCTAATAACTCGGACACAATTGAAAAATGAAAATATTTAAGCAATTATAATAAAGCTGTTACACATGTGGTATTCATATTTCATGGTATAATGTATTTGGAAGCTCCCAAAGCTATAACCTAACTTTTCACGTTTGATTTTATCGATGACTTAATTATTTATGTTTTTACAATGTACGGTATAAGGTCGTAGATATGGATTTTCGACCAGAAATTATAAAACATATCACAAGTGCAACATAAATATCCTTCCTTTTGCATGCCGTATATACCTTTGAATTATCTAATATTCTTTATGATACTCTTTTGAAATGAATCACAAACAAGAAGTCCAACATATTTTTGTAGATTTCTGTAGATGATTCTTATAAACGAGTTTCTAGCGTGCAAGACGTCGTACAACCTTGATTAAACTAATGTGGATATTGCTTGAGGCGACCGCAATTTAACATTTACCGGTATAGTAATTAGAAATAATGCTAAAGTCGTGTTAGTGAAAACACACATTAATCACTTTATCAATAGTTGATTGCAACTTTGAAGACAAAAGCATGTCATTATTACTCATTTACTCAAAAAATTTAGGTAATACAGTCAGTTATGATATTGCCCCTCTCCATTTGACATTTCGTTGCGATGTAACGGTGAAATATCTTACGTTCAAACTCATTTACAGTTCTCATTTCATCAAAAGTTTAAATATGTGTAATGAAAGCATTTCCATATTGGGATTTTCTGGAAAGAAACGTCCAATATTTTATGAAATTTTCCAGTGCGAATCGTCATTGAAAATGATTAAAATGCATATCGGAAAATGCAACTCTCTGAAAACAAAGCATTGGTCACTAAAAGGAAATATCACATGTGAATAATACAATTAATTTTGTTTAAAAAATACTACAGAAACGTTTACAAAAATAAGAACCTGAGAACCAACGGACGTTAAATGGGAATGAAGTAATGTTTGCAACTCCAGGGTTCAATGCAAGACTGCCGTAAACTCTTTCATTACTTCAGTGCACTTTCGAGTCTTGCAGGCAACCCTCGAACTGCATTTGAATTCAAACGTAATAGAGTGCATCGACATAATATTTGTCCCACCAGGTTCTCATAAATATGTGAAAATATCTATATCAGGAAAAGCCACAAACAGACAAACAGTAAACTGGAAAAGAGCACTGGTTTATAATAAAAATTATTATCAATTTGAAAAGAGACACAACAATTAAAACCAGTACCCAAGACCAAACATGTACACGTGGCTTAAGGGAATCAATTTCAATCAAACCGACAACTCAACCAATCAAACGCATAAAACAAAAGAAGCTAATGATACTGCCAAACATCTGTCAGGGTGTGAATAATTTAATAAATTCATTGGTATTGTTCGTGTTTCCAAAATCAATTTTAACGCTTTAGCAGCATGGCGGCCGTAAAAAGTCACACGGTGCAAATTAGTCAGTACTGTTAAATAAGTTTAAATCTGTTATCGCTGTCACATAATAATGATCATTATATAATCAAAATAATGATACTGTATTTTAAATAATGTTAAGACATTAAAAGACCAAACACGACATAGATCAAAATATTGCAGGCCTGTTCCTGAGCAGTAATAGAAGCGCATATTACTGTTCGCGCCGCAAAGCCCGAGGTTGAGCGCAATTCAATATTCATCCACTTTTAAAATTGTCAGATAACATTTGGTGATTTTTTCCGATTGTTTAATAGAAATCCGGAGATGTTGATTGTGCACTTATAAAAACTAGAATGTTAGACATATAAAAAACTGTACTCGTAACACATGGCGAAACAGTATTACAACTGCACATTTGGCACGGTGTGGCAAATATTTTCAAGCAGAAATCTCGAGTATTTAATATGCCTCTCGAAGGAGCTTTTAGTGTAAAATTTTAAAGGCATCGACGAGGGATATATGCTGTCAGTATAGCTCTTATTAAATCACACGTTATTGACTTTGGGAAAAAATCAGGTGACATGAATTAGTATAAATCAGATGCATAACATAACTAATGAATCAGGCAATTACAGAATAGGTTCATGCGCACTTCTCTGTAACCAGATCCTTTTTTTTTTCGCTAAAACGGCGTACATCTATGTTATTTGTAATTGTGATAATTGTGTGGATTGTATTGTGGGTATTCAACAAGGCGGGCGTGTTTTTAACCGGTAAACATAAGGTAAGATACACAACCGACGAATAAAGAACATAAGTCATCTGTCATAAACATGTGTTTCCATCTACAATCCGTTTTTCAGTTACAAATCTTACTGTACCAATGTTGTAAGAATTACGCTACACTTTTGAACACTTGGCACTTTCCTCCTTGGTTGTGCCTTTATGGTATTTGCTAAAGGTGAAGGTCTAGATCAGCTGGGATATCGGTACCATCTGATGGTACTGATCTGCACTGTTCACTTTTAGATTCAAAAGGATATTTCTGACCAAGATGTGACCAGTGCAGATACAGATCTGATGGCACAGATGAGCCAGCTGATCTGGATCTGCACTCGTTGCACACACGTAAAGATGCATATATATGTAGTAAAGGTTAAGTGAAAACTTACCTTACTCCCTTAGCATAACTGCATGCAATATATAACAGAAACAGGTTCGTACATTGTAGTAAACTACACATATGAGCCGACAGTTAATTTGTTATCTGTGCTATTCCTAAAACTTATTTATAATAATTCATCCACATTTGCAAAACGATCGAGCTTGGTTATATAAACACTCAATGTCTTTAGTTTAGAAAAGCAGTGTTATGAGATAATCGAGAAATGTGGGAACATATATAGTAATGAGGTAAGTCATAAAAACCCTTATTAAATATCTTTATAATAGATATAAATAATTCCCAGTTTAAGACCTCAGTAGGCTCCTTACTGACCTACTTTTGTATAATAAAAACTTAAACTTAAATTTGTAATGCTTTATGATTCTAGAGAAATAAGGATTTGCCGACTGATAGATCCTCGTTGACGTAATTTACAAAACAAATTATCTCGTTTGATTGTGAGCTTTGCGATGTCTTTAAGCACACTAAGGCAAGACAATAAAAGAATCCTTCTATCGCGCATTGCAAAGCTGCAAATTTTATTATTTGGTTTGTGTTCATGTGGAAAAGATGGGCGAGAGTTACGAGTTATCGCTGACAAAACGAAATCAAAGCACACAGTTTAACCAAACACTTCGCATTGAGCCATGATTCTTGGAAAAGGTATATGATATTTTCATTTACATATTACAATATTAATGTGCCACGTTCACTACGTACTGCCCGCCATGGGTTTTAAAGCTAACGTTCCGGTATTTAAAGCGTTGATAATGTATCGCGCTTAGCTAAACGCAATGTAAAACGGTGTTTCAGTTATAATTAAATAAGCAAATAAAAGATAAATGACTCCATCCTGTGTTATTTTAATAAGCAATACATACAAACAAGTCATGTGAAATGTGCATATCTGATTATTAATGATACTATTGAATCGTTTATCAGTGTTGTAACCACAATCCAGATACACTTTCATAGGTTAACAAAATAATGTTTGTACAATCCAAATTTTCTTTTGAACCTCTCAGAGTAAGTACAATCATTCTTTATGTTACGTGACATAATTATATGGACGTTAATCATAAATAATCATAAATTCTAACGATTTAAAATATTATCCGCATTAATACATTTGTATGTTGATCACAAGTTTATCTAAAATCTAGGTCAAATGCCAGTTAAGACAGCCAAAGCCAAAGGAAGAGGTTGTACTCGTATAGTGGGTTACAGGGATTACTAACGATATTTTACTTCACCAGGTGAAAGCTTAAACGTGCAATATGACTTGCACGTTTTCACCAGTCCCCCTTTATTACACTTATTGATAACTTATTGATTTATTTAAGCATTACTACTCCATAAATACCATTCGCCCTTATTATTCTAAACTTATTGATTTTTGTAACCACTGCTTGCAGTTGGTTACAGTGTTACCGACTTTCTGAGCCTGGCAACTTCGCTAGGATTAATTGATTTACCGCCAGGTAATCCCTCATCCACCAAGTAAGTAGTTCCTTAGTCTATCGCGGAACCGTCTTTACTGGTTGCAATGTAATGACATACAATAAAGATACTAGGTTCACAAAACATTTTGTATGTGATACTGAATAGATACTTCCACAGCATGGCAAAATTATTATTTGTTTTTATAATGCAAATAACGCGGAGAAATACAAGATTTCGTGTATTTCCAATCTAAAAATAATCCTTTAGGAGATATTTCCATGACGTCATAGCGTAGTCACGTGATGGGGTTTTCCGCTGTGGTTGGCAAAAACATCAATAGACAACCATTGAAGAAAGTAACATGTGAATTCCATGTAAACAAAAATAAAAAATGGTCGTTTCTTGTTGTGTTACGGGATGCAGTCAAAGGTACGAAGCTGGAGTACAGATTTCATAAGAATACTACACGGAGAACTATGTGGTTAGCGGCCATAAAATGATGTAAATTTGGAGAGTAAAATTCACCGTGGGAACCAAGAGTCCACGATCGCAATTGTGGACGCCGCTTTGTCAAGGTGCGTTTCTTAGTTGATTGAATAAATATTTTGACATTGTAATAGTTATTTTAATAGAATTATCAATGCTTTCGTTTTGAAATCAAATAAAAAGTACAAATTTCCGGAGCTCAACGATTACCCCACCCACATCCTTTGGTTTCTGGTCAACTCGTACCTTAGTCAACTCGTACCTGAGTCAACTCGTACCCTTTTTTGGTCAACTCGTACCATAGTCAACTCGTACCTTAGTCAACTCGTACCCCTTTTTAGAATTAAATAGAGTTTACAGCGGCGATAATAATATTATTTTGTTAGTAATGTTAATGTTGACAGTTTTAAACAAAATACGGCTAGAGTTGACTAAGGTACGAGATAACTCAGGTACGAGTTGACCAGATACCCATCCTTTATATACCAAGAAATTATCGTGGCCGACATTACAATGGTAACGTTGTTTGTGATAAGAGTACTAAATGAAGGGTCCAGAATATTTTAATTATTTCTGTTAATCACTTTATATTTGTGTGTGTTTTAGGAAAGTGTGATGATCCCCATGATCCAGATTATGTACCAAGTGTAAACATGGGTAATATCACTACACAGAGAAGAAAAACTCAGAAGCCATGAAAAGTCAGTATGAGAGAACAGTGTTGCGGGATCCGAGAAGCAGCTTGCCTTCCTCACCCCAGATGTAAAGAAACATGAGAAAAGTTCAGAATGTGATGCTGCAGAAGACCTACCTGACCAGCTTACTCCCAGTATAGAGACACCAGTCCAGAAAAATCAGACCGGTATATTACTCAAAATCTTCTCAGGTTAAGTACATGCATGACATAAAATCATGTTATGTATTTAATGGGTGCCGATGAATTTAGAAAAACTCCGCAGAATTTTGCTCACTGTAGCGAATAACATAAAATTGTGTATGTACAAGTTGTAACGCTTTTGTGAACCTGGTAGATCAATTGACAAACCCATACTGTCCGATCATAATCTAAAATAAGTTGGCATCTTGGTAAAAAAAACAACCTTATACATGTAAAAGAGAACAGTGTAGATCCTGATTAGATGGAACAAACAAGCCAGCTGATCTGGAGCAGCACTGTTAGTTAGTCTAAGGAGATTAGTACCTTATTTTTCTGTTTTATATGTGCTTTTCATATTATTTCAGATATCCATGACCGCTGCATTCAAGCACCAGAAAGCAATGGAGGAGATTGGGCAGCTTCAGCAAGAGAACCATCGGCTGAACGAGGAGATTATGCTTCAAAAGTTCTCTGACAATATTCTGGAGGGAGAAAGAAAAGACGCTAAAACTTTATTCTTCACTGGATTACCAAATCATGCTGTGTTTTTATGGCTGGTGAATTTTACACAGGCAGTTCTACCAAAGTCCAACATACTTTCCCCAGGCTCTGTGTTAATGATCATACTCATGAAACTGAGACTAAACTTACAGAATGACGATCTTGCATTCAGGTTTAATGTTTCACGGACTGTAATGTCCAACATATTAAATGAAGGACTGCCAAAGCTTGCAAACAAAATTGGCTTTCTGGTACAGTGGCCAGATAAAGAATCTGTGTTGAGGAATCTTCCAGAGGTTTTCCGAGAAACATACCGTAAATGTAATAATTGACTGTTGTGAAGTTTTCATTGAAAGAGCAGGGAACTTGACATTACGGGCATTAACATGGTCGAATTACAAGCATCACAGTGCTGTGAAATTTTTAGTTGCCATTGTCCCAACAGGTGCGATTAGTTTCGTTTCACAAGCATTTGGTGGCAGAACGTCAGAGAAGGTCATAACTCTGCGCTTAGGCTTTCTGGATTTGATTGAAAGAGATGACCAAATACTGGCTGATCGTGGCTTTCTTATTTCGGAGGAAGTAGCGTCGCGTAATGCAACTTTAATTATGCCAGATTTTACAAGAGGAAAAAAACAGTTAAGTGCCAGAGAAGTGGAACGAAGAAGGAAAATAGCCCGTGTCAGAATACATGTGGAGCGAGCCATAGAGAGGCTGAAAAACTTTAAAATTTTAAGTTCAAAAATGAATCTTCAGATGATTCCACATGCCGACAACATAATGACAATTTGCTCTGCAGTATCTAACTTGCACCCTAGGCTTGTTAATTATAGTAGCTTTTAATACTTAACCGGCAGAGTTACCAACAAGTTTATTTATTAAGAAAGTTGTGGGAATCAGCTAAATAAAAATGTAACAAAGAGTTACCAACAAATTAGTTTTATTCACTTTAAAGAGACATTGACATGTTGTATTTTTCTGTTATGAGTGGACATTTAGCAAGGTTGACAAACACTAACCCTTTGCTACATATATATATGTATATAATATACATTTATATAGATATATTATCCCTTGTGCAACCAATGCAGATCCAGATCAGCCAGTACATTCATGCCATCTGATCAGGATCTGCACTGTTTCCTTTTGTCAGAAACCTCCTACTTAAAAGTGAAAAAGTGTAGATCCTGATCAGATGGTATGGATGTGCCAGCTGATCTGGATCTACACTGTTGCCCAGGCAATCAAGGCATATTTATAAAGCAAAGTGTTAAGGAAGCAAGCATACAACATAATGGTTTCAATGACTTATGCTAAATTTTGAACAGTTGTTATTGTTACTGAATAAACGGAGATTCTCTATCATAAAAAAATAAAAAAGCTTTCACATTCTATGCTTTGTTGTTAACATTGATAAATTATATTGTCAGATACATTTTAAAAAAAGTTTAGTAAAATCTCAAACTGGGATTCAAACCTTCACAACCATGAGTCGCTACAGAAAGTGAAATAAGAGCTCTGCACTCCTTCTGTCACAACTATCTCAGCAATGCTGAAAGAATGATTAAGTTTTTGTAACGGATTGGCTGTCCCTAATCTGGGATTGCAGGCTGCACATACTGTTCTGTTCTGTAAGGATCAAAGTCACTTTTATTATGCGGAAGTGACATCACTTTCTTGAAATACATTCAATCCTTTTTTGAATGTAATCTGAGCATTTATAATGAATGTTCAACCCTTAATGCCCGTTGCTATTCTTAATAAAAAAAATGCATTATACAATATATATGTATATATAAAACAACAAACTAAAATATGTTAAAGAATGCTTTCTTTCACTTTGACATAAAGTTGCTCTGTAAAATTAGAAATCCAATTTCATTTAACAAACAGAAATAAGTCTACAATGTCTTATTATTTCAACTTATTCCATTCCAATTCATATTGCGAACATTGTTCCTACACCACCCATTTGTTTTGTAAACGCTGATGGTACAGGCAGTGGTTACTCCAGCGCCTGCAGCGCTTTGATTACCATTACTTTTCAATAAACACCAGTCGCCCTAATTATCTCAAACTAATAGATTGATTTTGGTAGAACTATTTATTGAACTATCGAAGAAAAACAACTGATTTATTTTTCATAATGTAAGTATTTGCTAAGACTTCATAGCAGGAGAATGGGATTGCATATTACTGCCCACGCCGCCTATTTACACCAATAAACAGTACAATTTCGATCCATCCCAAACGATGGTATGCATATGGCGGTGAACATGGAATCTTCAATGAGATATTTTCAGATTAATACCATTCCATGTTCAGCGGCGTATGGTCCCCAGATGAAAGAATGGGTTTGCCCTAATCGAGAAAACAATGGGCGGAACTAAACAGAATAGAATTTTGACAGGGGATCTTAGAACATAAATCCTGCATATCACAGACAACGCCAAAGGCAAATTTAAAAAGCAGAGCTAACCGGGACAACCCCAAAAAAGGTTGATCGGATAGCCCTGATATACGTAACAATCACTGCATGACATTTCCATATTTGCTATAATGAGGATATGAAGTTGCAAGAGTGAGGCAGGTCAATCCAAGAACTTCTGTTAAACCCTCAATGGCAATACAAAATGCTTTACTGCACAGTCACATATTTGTTAATTGTTTGTAGTATCTTTTTATATAATAAAAACATGTTGCATTTCCTCTCTCATTTTTTTCTGTTATGGGAGGCTGGGTATCTTTATCTGGCTATCCCTTGTATACAATTTTCACCATTTTATTGAGAATACCTTACGAAAGTTTGCTTTTAAAAAGATGAAAAAGGGAACTTTGAAAGCCTACGAAAACGACAAATATGAAAATATTGCAGGCTCGGCTTGATTGAGCCTGTTCATGTGCAGTAATGGAAATGCATATTACTGCCCACGCCGCCTAGCCCCCGGTTGAGCGCAACTCAATATATTATGGTTTAGTAAATTAAAGCTCAAGATGCCTCCCACATTTTTGTATACATGACTTAGAGCTTATATAGTATCACGAAATTACTCCCACATTAAACAAATTTAAAATAGCTCTGTCAAAAATGAAGGAGTCATCCAACAAATTGTTAATTATATTTGGTCGTCATTTTAATGACAAAAACATACCACGATAACAAAAACTTTTTTAATTGTTCAGGATATTAATGGAGTAGATACTGAATTTATTCTCTTCCTACTTTGTCTATAGTATGAATAAAACTCAGTTAAAATTTTTACTGTTATCTGTACGGTGAGCAAACAATACACTTTTGTTCTAGCAACGTAGATATTTCATTTATTCTGGATAACAGACCTATTTTCAATCAAAAATTCGTGAACACCCTTTAAACATCTCGGTTTATCAACGGAAAGATAAATGATAATCTTTAACAAATAAAACATGGCATTGAGGGCAATATGCAAGTTTACGGACTGGTTGGTCAGACTGAGGAAGGTATATGGCCCGAAGCGCAGCTGAGGGCCATATACCTTCCGAGGTCTGACCAACCAGTCCGTAAACTTGCATATTGCCCTCAATGCCATGTTTTATTTGTTATATTATACCGAATCTAAATTCTTTCATATCTTTTGTTGCTGTCATTTTTACTATAATTTGCTTTTAAATAATAATTTGATTTGTTCAGTGTGTAAAAACTCCCATACAGAGTTTTTATTATTTACAAGCCATCAGGCATATAAAGCACGCCTTTTACTATTCCATTTTTGTTAATCAAATTAAATATTACTAGGCAACAGACCCGCACTTTATAAGATAATCATTCTTATATTAGATTCTGAAGTAATCAAAAACGGTCAATATAAGAATTATGGACCGGATAGCCGGTCAATATGCGATTTATGGACTGGATGACGTCATATTAAATACAGAAGGGCTTATGCAAATGAGGTATAATATTAGCATATATAAATGCGCAATCTGTAATTGCTTGTATAATTACATGCAACTGTGAAGACGTTTTTACTTTAAGCCTTCTTCAAAACTTTAATGGAACACAATCCTATCTCCTTTGGTGTTAGCGGTTACAGACGTATGCATTTCCTAACACTTAGAATCAATTACTGTGCTTAAGATGCGCGTTGTTTTGGAATTCTAAGCAAGTGTTTATCTTAGTTTGAATGAAAGGTCAATTACTCGACACAGGCAATGCTGTCTTTCAGGCGTATATGTCACAAAAATGATCACAAGAACGGTCAAGTTTTATTGTTTTCTCTTGTGTTGAGTATTAAAAATGACAATTTCTTGTCATAATTCACTGCTTCATATAAAGCTATTGGGTAATTCAATCAAAATAACATCATGTTGACCACCGTGAAGGCAAACAAATTATTTTTCTTAAAATAATGTGATCATTGTTCTGATTGGGACGGGTCATGAAACACAATAAAACAAAATTATGAAATAACAAATTGTCGCCGGTCATATATTTCTGTTTTATCATATTATTTTTCAGTTTCAGAACATTAAGATGATTATCTGTCAAGTTTAAAAGTACGGTGTTTTAAAATAGAACGTTTATTACTCTTTCATTTACAAGTTTGTATAAGGTTCCAAGAGAGTTTGCACTTTTAGAGGTGTGTTATTCGCGACACTATTAAGTGTTAATTTGATTATTAAAACCTTTAAAGTAGAAAGCATGTAAACAAAGAAAATGAGATATAATGTTCTTACACATTCAATGTACAAAAGAATATAATTCAAAGAGTAAATTAAATTTTCGTTGACGGTCAATGGGATGTAGCCGATTATGAATGAGAAATGCACGAAGAGTAACTCTAACACACCTGTTAATGTATTAATTTAATGATTTAATTGAGGCTCTACTGCTTAATCTATACCCAACAAAAAAGTTCTGCACACAAGTGTTCTTTTTCGTCAATTTTAAAATGTAGCAAGTAACTGGTATAAATACTTGCATTTATATCACGATTAATTGTTTGTGGAGGTAAAGACGAAAACGGAATAAAAAACGGTTGGTAAATAACCGTGAAATAACAGTTGGAATATGATAGGGGTCAACAGTCAAAAGTTGCCAAATTTGCTGTATTAAGGTAGAGGTGTGAAATCTATCAAGTCATTGTTGCCTGTTTTACAGCAATTATACGCATACAACTGTGATGCTAGAAACAGGAAGTACTTGTTATCGTAGTCGATACCAAGTAATTTCCAGATAACACTCAAACTTTAGTATTTATTAATTAAATTATCACATTGTCTCACTCACTTGCCTAAAATATGTCATAACAGTTTAGTGATGATTCGAACAATTTCATTTCTGTATTTATAAGTCGTTGCATTCTTTTAATTATGTGTATAAGAACAACCAAAAAGCAATCAAAATCTTATTTTAGCAAAACACAACTGTAATTCAAATAATTTATTTCTGATGGTCACCAAGGAGTGTTTTCCTTGTTAACTTGACCGTCATTGCAAATGTCGGACCACACCGGTCACCTAGGCGTTTTTCTTAAGAAGAAAAATCCGCGTGCAGTTGGTCAGCTAGTTGACCGAACGGGAATTTTTGTTCACGAACGGAACCTTATTCCACAATTAAAAATTCGTCAAATTTAAAATTTACCTTGTGTACTGACGTATCAAAACTTAATTTACGGAAATGAACACTTGAGCGATGACGAAAACGCATACGTATTCATAAAAGGCCAGAATTCATTATTGCCACTAAACGTTTCGCGGCATGAGCCTCTTAACCGGATTTTTCTGCGTTACTGGACGGTCGTGATGGTCGTCGTGCAAAGGAGAAATGAATAACACATTAAGATAATTATACTTAAGGACTTTGAAAACGCACCCTTGGGATAAGTGTATTTTAACTTGGAAAAGGCCTTTGAAATGAAATGTTTCACATACCTTTGTAAAGTACAATTCATTGCCGTCAGTTTGATAGTAAAATATTTAAGATTGGTCTATTTATACAAAAGATATTGCGAGTTAAAGACAGTAACCCTAAAATCAAAAGTAACACTTCACGCCTATAGAGCTTGCATTACAATTAAAGGCATATCATTGAAAACGAACGCTTGTATTGGCTAAAGTGTTACTTTTGATTTCAGGGTTACTGTCTTGAACACGCGATATTTTTATTATCAATGAACCAATTTTAAATATTTTGGTATCAAAATGACGGCAATGAGTTGTACTTTACACAGCTATATAATATGTTTGATATAAAAGGCGTCTTCTATGTTTATATACACTTATCCCAAGGGTGCGTTTTCAAAGTCCTTAAGTATATTTTCGTTTTGTTAAAACAAATATTACACGTATGTAAAAACTCTACTATAAATAGTTTAATTTTTGAACATAAAGAATAATCCTTACCAAACACAACTTAAAATCGATTTTCAAATTTTACGCTTCATTTTCATATCTTGAACATTAAATGTATGTAACCGCCTATATTTTTCTAACTTAAGATTCCTTCGGAAACTTGTTTCCAGATTCTCATACCTAATTGTGATTATATACGTTTATGTACTTGTAACATGCTATATGGTAATATTGTTTAAACTAAAAATTCGTCGGCTGATTAATTCCATGAGTCAACGCTTGGAAGAATGACGGTTTTATCGTTGTTGATAAACTCATATTAGATTAGTAATTTGTGCATCTTTTGTGCAGTAGCCCTCGGTGACTTTAAAAAATGAATTGCTGATAAGTACTGATCGGATTTTATTTCCCACTTGTTTACACTGTTAAGTTTGAATTGCTGTTTTATTTGACATGTATCATTTTGTTGTTCAGGTGAAATGAAAATTTTAAAGATATTTTATAAAATGTCCAAGTGTGCTGAACTTTTTTATCGAGTATAAAATAACATAATCAAAATTCTAAGTTCAAAAGTGAAATAATTTAATCTCGAACAAGACAATCATTTAATACTTATTTAATAACTAGGTCTGGTGACTTTAAAAAAATGGGCATGGATATATAGACTACAATTGTTAGTTGATAGTTTGTAAAAATTTACGGTGTTAACACACGCATGCGGTATCACAATCAGATGGGCCTAATGAGCAAACCAAAAATAAAATTATGTTTATATTTACGAATTCTGACAAATATGGTTTACGGCTTCAGAAAATAAAAAAAGAGCAGCGCATGTTGTTCTCATTAATTTAACCGTTATTTACGTTTTTTATTTATTAAATTTTCAGTTCTAACTTTGCACTTATCCAAGACTTTAATTTATTTTGCTGTTTATGTCAACTTTTGACTAATTTAATTTTTTTAAAGTAATGTAACAACCAAATATACAATTGGTTTTGTCTTCAAAAGCAAAAATGATCGGAAACCTGTAATTAAATTCGTTTACAATGTGCTTTTGATTTAAGAGTTTCACTCAACGTTTCATTTATTCGAGAAGAATAATGCAAATATTGCATGTTCCTAAACATTGCTTGCTTGTGTCATAAAATGTGAGATGTGAAAATACCGCTCCTTAATTAATAGCTTTAAATACATTTTCCGTGTAAGTGTTTTGATGATAAAAAAGCAGTGCCCAAGGTTATACAGCTGAGCATGGAAACCAGTCGCCATTTCAGCCAATCAGATGCTTGAGATTTGAGACTGGTTTCCAAACTCAGCTTTATAACCTTGGAGCCAGAGATTATTTTAGTGTGGAGCTCAATCTACTCCTCTTAAGCATGATGTTTTGTGAAGCTAAGTCTCGTTAATCTACACCTAGAAATTCGTGTTTAAACTTAAACATAATTCTCCTGTTGCTTATGCAAAAATATGCCAGTATATTCGAGCATTTCCTATTCAATGTTCATTTAAGGCATCATTTTCTGACATAGGTAAATGAAATTTTAGTGATCGGTACACGAATGCTGACGGGATTCATATGTGGTGTCAATATGAAAACGGACCGCTGAATTACACATGTAAGGCAATAGAAAAAATATTTTAGATTCTCATCCCCGCCCGCCCCTGTCCAAAACCACCCGCCCCAAAATATTTATTGGTAAAAAATCGAAACATATTCTGTTCCGGACAAAACGGGTTTTAGACCATCCCGAAATACCTTCTTAATGTATTTCGTTAATAAAAAATAAAAATTAAAAAGTGCCCACCCGCCCCTTTTTTCCCAAAATCCGGATGAGAATCTAATTTTTTTTTGCTCTGGCCTAACGCCCCTTATACATGTATCTTATCCCATTAAGAATTGATTCCTGAGGAATAATTTATGTACATATGTAAGCTGTTGAATACATCTCGAAAGAAATGTATGAGTGGGCACGTGAAATTTTGCTGGATATTTAACGAGAATTCTATGGAAAAAAAAATCAAAACCACCTGAAAATTATAACCTTTTATTGCTTAAATTTTCATAAAAAATCTATTACAGTTAATAGTGTGTGCATTTTTTTTAAACAGCAAAATGGATTTAAAAATGTATGATAACGGAGGAATACGAAGTCCATGACAATATTTGATAATGCACACTGCGAGAATCTCTAACAACCATTTCTTCGCTGCAAGTTTTTTACTAATTGCAAATAAGCTTTTAAAATATTCTTCAAACGTCTTCATTTTATAGAATATTAATCGCTTTTATATGGAGTTAATCGTTGCTATGATGTTCATGCACTTGGCATTATGGGGATTATGGCTTACTAAACAGTTAACTTGTTTTAGCTCGATATAAATAAGAGATCAGTAATGTTGATAATATACAAAATTCTTAATAAACTTAAACTTTCATATCGAAATTACAGGCGTGATACTCAAACTACATGTATCACATAAAAAATAGACTTGTCTTTAAAGAACATACAACATAAAACTATAAAGACACGCATGTGGGTGAACTTTACTAAGCAGAAATGAGACACGAAGAACAAGCCATTTAGTCGGCCGTTTACGTATACTCAAATTTGGTCAAAAAGTCGCGTATGTAAAACTCCAAATCATAACCACTGAACCATGTTAAAATGCGCAAAAGGGATTTCTGTTTTATACAATGTACTCTTAATCATAAACATCGAAACATGTAAAAATGCGCCAATGAGTCGTCTGTGTAATACTCAAATCATAAATAGTGAAACAAATTTAAAAATGCACAATGACTCGTACGACTGTGTCATATTCTAAATCATAAAAAATAAAACATGTAAAATGCGAAAATGAGTCGTCTGTGTAATACTCAAATCATAAATATTGAAACAAATGTCAAAATGCACAATGAGTCGTACGTCTGTGTCATATTCTAAATCATAAACAATAAAACATGTAAAATGCGAAACTGGGTCGTCTGTGTAATACTCAAATCATAAATATTAAAAAAAATGTCAAAATGCGCAATGACTCGTACGTCTGTGTCATATTCTAAATCATAAACAATAAAACATGTAAAATGCGAAAATGAGTCGTCTGTGTTATAGTCAAATCATAAATATTAAAAAAAATGTCAAAATGCGCAATGAGTCGTACGTCTGTGTCATATTCTAAATCATAAACAATAAAACATGTAAAAATACGCAAATGAGTCGTTTGTGTAATACTCAAATCATAAATATTGAAACAAATGTCAAAATGGATAATGAGTCGTCTGTGTAATAGTCTTAATCATAAACTGTTACATCGAAACATGTTAAAATGCGACATTGAGTCGTCTGTGTGATTCTTTAATTATAAATATTGAAAAAATGTCAAAATGCCCAATGAGTCGTCTGTGTAATATTCTAATTCATAAACAATAAATCATGTTAAAATGCGAAAATGAGTCTTCTTTGTATATTCTAAATCATAAATATTGAACAAAATTAATTAAAATGTGCAGTGAGTCGTCTGTGTAATACTCCAAATCATAAGCAATCAAACATGTTAAAATGCGAATATGACTCTTCTGTGTAATACCCCAAATCATGAATATTGATACATGAATAATGCGCAAATGAGTCATCTGTGTAATAGTCTAAATCATAAACAATGAGATATTGTTAAAATGCGAAAATGAGTAATCTGTGTTGTACTCTAAATTATAACAATTAAACATGCCGATGAGTAAGCTCTGCAATCTTCTCAATCATGCATGTCAGCATTTCGCGCTAACGAAAGATCAACGTAATAATATAAATCATAAACATCATTAAAAAACTGAAACAGTGGTAAATTACTACAATTTTATGCATTCTCAGCAACAATGAATAATTCACCTAATTAATATGCTTGTATTTATCAATAGGTAAACAGAGTTATCGTTACGGTATCATAGTGTTCATGTTGAATTGTTTAATGACCATTATAAGAAATTCCTAGTTCAGATGCAAACAATAATTACGTTTGTTCTTGAATGTTTCGTAATAAGAGCATTGTAACAGTTTCATCTGAATGTAGCGTGTTAATTAACAGTCCTTACAATGTAACAGTTACATAGCGTGTAGATTATTTAAAAAAGTGAAATATGCATATCAGGAATGGCTACACTCACAAAGCACAGCCTCCCCACGTAGCCAAAACGTAGAGAGGAGAAGAAAGCATGATATTACAATAATCAGTTTCAAAATAGACGCCACAAACAATTAACAAAGTGAGACATCCACAGATCCTACAATTTGGCCGGCAATGGGTACTTTCTTCAAGCACCATTTTATCTGATTTATTATCTGATTTATTATCTAATTTAGAACTAATTGCATTTCTTTTCACAAGAAAACGAAACGTAACTGAACAGTTACAATTAAGAGTGAGATTCACTATGTTATTATTGGAGTTTGTGGAACGAATTGGTGGTTCTTAAAAGTAGCATACGTATTATAAGGAAATAATTTCCTTTTTTCTTTTGTTCTTGCAGTCACTAAAGTCACACACAAAATAATTCATAAGAAAACCTTTTTCTATCATAAACACAACAAGGTTCTCTCTCGCTCTTGTAGGTAGTGTCTTGGGGAAACGTTATTCCTTGAAATGATATCATAAAGTAAAGCAGACGATATTTATAATTACGCATTTCACTTATATTTATGTAAAAATAATATTATATAGTCCAAAATGGTTAACACAATTCCGTATTAAGTATGAGATAATAATGGATAAGTGTGTGTTCTTTCCAAAATAATTATTTTCCTAATAACTAACATGACGCGAGACGCGAGATCTTATATTAATCTGAGACAGTCGAATGCGAAGTGCGAAAAAATAGATAATCATTATCTTATTTGAACCTCGTTAATGTCAGATCTAATCAATTATAAGACAACTATAAGGCACAGACATACTTTCTTCTAGAAATGGAAATGTGATGTAAGAATACCCTACAGAAGTAAGTGTAATTGAACACATAGGAAAACAAGAAACTCATTACAGAGTTACAGCAAGCTGCCGACAGGCAAACAATAAAATTAAGTATGCTAAGATATGGGTCTGATAATTAGACAACAAACGTGAAATAAGCATAAAAGGAATGACCACATCCAAAAGACACAGCCTTTTTTCAAAGCATAAATAAAGAGGAGAAGATAGCATGGGTTTTTAAAATGATCAATTTCAAACAAGACACCATAAACCAATAACGTAAATGAGAACCTGAGAGGTAACCCCATAGGAACAGGTTAACCCATGGGTTTAAACCAATTTCTAAGGTGCACCAACCCCACACTTGCCCTAACAGATTTTCGTTTAAACAAACACTTAAAAGTTGGTGATTTAGCTCTATACCTCCAATCAACATAACCATTTTGCATGCACAAAAATACAAACATATAAACAACATGGGTACCCCATGGTCTTACTGAGACCAGAGTCATGTAGTCTTATTAGTGAGAACACGATGACAGGATAAATGATAGCCTTGACTCATGAAAACAAATCAAACAAATCAAGATAGTCATTCAGATGTCAGGCAGATCGCACGATGACAGAGCAAAAGAAACAGATCGAACATCTAGGTTCTTATACAAGAATACCCTATCAAGTTTCATAAACACAGGTAGCAAACGGTTAACTGTAGATGGGTAATACATCAAGCATGCAGAGCGCTGTAGAAAGTCATGTTAGTTACCTTTTATTTTAGATTTAAAAATTGTTTTTTTTACGAAAAATGTGGAGAAATTAGCATTGCCTTTTATTTGTTTTAGTAAATAAATCAAATATTCATAAACTACTCAAAAAACACCTTGTTGCTGTAATGCTTTTAAACTGCACTTATATTTTGAAATAAATCTGGGTGTGGATGATAAAACTTGCAAATTTGTTTCCTTACTTTTTGATACCGATTACACTATTTTAAAACGTGTGTTTTTTCTGTTATGCAAAAATAAATAAATCTTCATTACAATCTTTAACATTGTTGCAAACTATAGAAACACGAAAAAGTTGTAAAATAAAAATAAAGTAAAATGCTGAAGACCAGTGATCGAGATGGTAACCCGCTAAATGTAGTCCGTGATACTAGACCAGGACCGTACAGTAACAGTCATTCGTTTACCAATAAGTGATTGAGACGTTATCGTGAGACTGAAGTATCTTAATAGTTCCCAAAGGCGAGACTGACGCGCCTATGAGAATTATTTAATTTGGGTTTGTACTGTAAGTGCAGCAGCTGCATTACTCTTAATTAGGTTAAACAATTCTCCTAGCAGGAATAGACATGAACTTTGATACCACACAATGATAAAGGTATTGTCAGCAAAGATTTCATACATAATTATTAGTATCTTATAAAATTATTATATACTTTTAAGAAACGCAACTTCTTGAAACGCGAAATACAGTTCGTGTTTACAGAAGTTGTGTTTCTCATTTATTTAAGTATAGTTTTAATTTGTTTGAATTTTTTTTGTACCTAATTTTGCAATCATCCGCCATAAGTCATTACTAATTATATTACTAACAATAAAGACAACAATAGAATCGACATGTCATGGGCTTCCTATATCGTTGACGTCATTTCTTAACAATTGTTACGAAGCACATTTTATATAATTGAAATGTTTAGATTCTAACGAAAGTAATATTCGTTGAAGAATGATTGAAAAATTGTGAAAATTTTTTATGATTTAATGATATGTTTTCTGATAGGGCATGTAAAGAAACATCGGCTGGCTTTTAATAATCCCTCGTCATTTTATTCTTCGCCAGAATAAAATATAACCTACACGGACAATGTAACCTTACATAACCTGTCATGTCGAAACCATATAACAAACTTGATTATTTTACCAAAAAATATCGGATAGCCTATTTTCTCTTGAGGCATTTATATTTTCATCCGATTAATTATTTCTCGTCTGCTAGGAAAGTCTGTTTCTTAAAATATTTACATAATGTTTCACTCCAGTCAACCGTATATTTAATTTAATGTCGTGTCTCCTCTTATGATAAAAGCAGGTCTCGAATACAGATAAAAGGTCCAACATAGCTTTGAAATAGCTTTGAAAACTGATGGATATCTGTGACCTGAAAGTTGTAGTTCGATAACAGTCGATGCATTTTAGACAAAACCGTCAGCAAAGACTGACATAACCCACTATTATTCATATTATTATTCATAAATTTCTGGGTGCATTGTTTTTTTTGTGTGAACTGTGATGACAACGATGACAACTAAAACGACTCAAATTAACATGTCACATGACATCGGTTACTGTAAGCCGATATTCGACACTATTAGTAATACTGTTATTAATAAATTTCTAGGTGCATTGTGTTTTTTGTGTGAACTGTGATGACGATGACAACAAAACGACTCAAATTAACATGTCCAATGACATCGGTTGCAGGCGATTTTTACAGTTCTAACTGAAAAGGCTCCATGATGACAGGAACCTTTCATAAAACAAACTCAAAGAAAAAATAAAAACAAGTTTGAAAGCGTCATAAGGTTTTCCCTTCCGCCCCGCCATTCATCCTAGCTTGGCTTTTAGCGGAAACCTATCAGCTAGGATGGGTTTCATAAATACAAGGGATAAGTAATAATTAAACGATGTGTTCAATTACGGAGTGACTGCGAGTCGAGGGCACCACACAACACTACACGATGTCTGATGTGATTGTAAAATTGTATAGACAAAGACCTGAGCCGCGCGCCATGCGAAAATCTATCTTAAGGAAGTTGGCGCCCTTCCTTAAAATTAATGACGTCATGAAATAAAGCAAACAACATTACTAATTATGCATTTAGAGGTTATCCTTATTTATGACTGCGAAAATGTTGAACAATATCACCTGACAGAAAAAGGAAAACGAAAGAGAATATTTAGGGTTTTTTGTTTATTTGTTGTTGGTGGTGGTGTCGTTTCAAAACTGTCAAGAATATCGCCGGAGACGCAGTTTTCTATAACGATGCTTACTTGTTGTATAAAATTCGATTAAGGTTACTGCCTTATGTGAGGCCAGACTTCCTAGTACGTCTGGCAATATTGGTTTATCAATAAATGTAATAAAAGGTATAATAATTATGCATTTCTCTATTCCTAATTGCCTTAATGATAACAATTTTGGTCAACAATTAGGAAGAAAAAATGGAATATTAGGTTATTTTCCTACCGTCGAAAAGGTTAAGGAATATTGCTTAGAGCACAGAGTCAATGTTTTATCAGATAATAACTCGGACAGAATTGAATTATAAAAATAAACAAAAACACATTATAAAGATGTTATACGTGTGGTTTATCATACTTCATCGTTTGTTTGCATTTGGACTCGCTCTTAATATTATCTATCTTTTCGCGTTTGACTTTATCGATAACAAAATTTAAGTGTTTAGATGCATTGTATGATGTCGTACATTATATAAAAGAAATATATGCATATCAGGAATCGCCACACTCAAAAAACACAGCCTCCCCACGCAGCGAAAAAGAAGAGAGGAAAAGAGAGAGAGAGAGAGAGAGAGAGAGAGAGAGAGAGAGAGAGAGAGAGAGAGAGAGAGAGAGAGAGAGAGAGAGAGCATGCTTGTTATAAGTATGTCAATTCAAAAAGGACGCCACAAACAATTAACGAAAAAGAGAACCCTTGGGGATACCGCCTTGGAACGGTCAGTGGCAAAACAAATTGCCACCGGGGGTTTAAACCAGGTTTTATGGTGCACCAAATGGATTTTTAACTTGAAATCATTATAGAATATCACAAATGCAATTACTTATCTTTCAAGTATGCATGCAGTATATACCTTTGAATTATTCAATATTCTTGTAACTTATAACTAGTCTTTTCAACTGAATCAGAAACAAGAAGTCCAACATATTTCGCTAGATGATCCTTATTAACGAGTTTCTAGCGTGCAAGACGTCGAACAACCTTGATTAAATTAATGTGGATATTGCTTGAGACGACCGCAATTATACATTAACCGGTATGATAATTAAAAATAATGCTAAAGTCTTGTTATAGAAAACACACATTAATCACTTTCCCAATAATTCGTTGCAACTTTGAAGACAAAAAACCTGTCATTATTACTCATTCATTCAACAAGAATTTAAGGAAACACAGTTATAATATTGCTCCTACCCCATAGACATAATATTGCTCCTACCCCATAGAAATAATATTGCTCCTACCCCATAGACATAATATTGCTCCTACCCCATAGACATAATATTGCTCCTACCCCATAGACATAATATTGCTCCTACCCCATAGACATAATATTGCTCCTACCCCATAGACATAATATTGCTCCTACCCCATAGACATAATATTGCTCCTACCCCATAGACATAATATTGCTCCTACCCCATAGACAATTCGTTGGGATGTTACTTTAAGGTTTAAAGACAATACATGTATAATGATGCACAGTTATTATGCTCCCCCACTTTTACCTATGTCCAAGGTTATAAAACTGAGCATGGAAACCAGTCTCAAATCTCAAGCATCTGATTGGCTGAAATGGCGACTGGTCGCCATTTCAGCCAACCAGATGCTTGAGATTTGAGACTGGTTTCCAAACTCAGTTTTATAACCTTCAGCCCTATATTGTGTTTGTTGAAAATACTTAACCAAAGCAATGGTTCAAGTTCTGATATGTTTCAAGTGCAATTGTATGAGGATCTTTATTATATTATAATGAGTAAAAAATGAACAATTAATTATCTTACGTTCAAACCTATTCACTGTTCTCATTTCATAAAAGTTTAAATCTTTGTCCTTTAAGCGCTTCAATATTGGCTTTCTTCTAGAAAGAACCGTCCAATATAATGAAATCCTCCATTGCTAATCAGCATTAAAAATGCATATCAGAAAAAGCTACAATCTGAAAACACAGCATAAGTCAGCTTTCAGGAAATAAAATTATGTGAATAATATGAGTAGTTTCGAATATAGGACACTACAACACGTTTACGAAAAGGAGAACACGAGAACCACAAGATCAGGACGATTAGAGGGACAGAATATTTGCAAATCGAGGGTTGCATGGAAAACTCATGACTGTGACGCTTTCATGACTTCAGTCTAGTGATGACAGTTGTGTGTGCAACCCTGAGTGCCGTTTCAGGAAGATGTCTTAAGATAAGACAGATATATCTTATACTTTAGCTAATTGAAAGTGATAACTGTACATATTGTTATTATCCAAAAATAGTACTTTCTAGTCCAGGGTACCGGTTTATGAAGATGTCTAAAGAAAAGACAGAAAGATGTCTAACGTTGTTCACACCTTAAGTATTTACGTTGTTCACACCTTAAGTATAATAAAACTGTCATACGAAAAAGTTAAGATAAGACAGCGTCGTAAGTGTTTGATGAAACGGCAGCCTGGAACTGCATTATATTTAAAAGTAATATAGCACTAATAATATCACACCTGCCACACTAGGTTCTCATAAAAAGTGAAATATGCATATCATGAATTGCCAGACTCAGACACACAGCCTCCCCCCTCCCCATACAGGCAAACAGTAGACTGGAAAAGAGCACACTAGTTTATAATCGGATCAATTTAAAACAAAACACACCAAACAAAACGAGAACCCGAGACCAATCATGTACACGTGGCTTAAGTGAATCAATTTTAATCAACCCAACAACTCGACCAAGCAAAGAAATAAAACAAAAAAAAGCTTATTACACTGCCAAATATCTGTCAGGGACAGAATGATTTGATAAATTCATTGGTATTGTTCGTGTTTCCAAAAACAATTTAAATGCTTTAGCAGTATGGCGGCCGTAAAAAGACTCCCGGTGCAAATAAGTCAGTACTGTAATCAGTAAAAATCTGTTATCGGTGTGACATAATGAATGTCACATTTATCAGGGTTTTTCGGTGATCCTTAATTGGGGATGTCACGGTCGTTTACTTACTCGGAGTTGTTTTGCCATGCAATGTCGCCGTATTTGTTTGATTTCTAGTGTTTGCCTTTAGCATTTGTTGTATCATGCATTAATTAATCAATTAAAACTTAAGCGTCCTTCCTGATACATGTAAGCAGACTGCATCTTGGTTTAACTCAAAACATAGGCATCCGCACATTTATACTACAGATTGTATCCTGTAATAATTAATTTGTTAAAATAAAGCGTCCTTCGAGAAACATGTCGTTGACTTAGTGCAGTAACAGTTTATCTCCTTCATATTTCAATAGTTCTTATACTGTTATTGCACTAAGGTGGTGATGTAAGCAGATTGCTTCAGGTTTCAATTAAAAAAATGGTCATGCGCACATTACAGTAAATACTGATTGTGTATTTTTTCAAATAATTTATTTAAAGAATAAGCATCCTTATAGTACATTGTTTTTCAGATTGTATTTTTGCTCAATTAATATTTCTTAAGAATAAGCATCCTTACAGTATTGCTGATTATATCATGTCTCAGTTAAAATATAAAAAGTAAACATCTTCAAGGCGCTAAGATTATATACCCTTGATGTTTTCATAAACAATCACTGAGGAAAAACTAATATTAAAGTAACTCTGCAGAAAATGCTGATGCGGAGAATGTTAATAGCATAATCGACATTATCAATTTTATCAGTGTCCGTTTTAATTAATATTTGCAATTTTCTGGTGAATTTTACAGTAAAAATTCGTTAATGAAACACAGCTAATGACAATATCTGCGATACCTGTCACTTAAATTTAGACGTTTTTACTACAGTATTATGAACGACATTTAAATAAATCAAAAAAGAGCTTGGAGCTTTCAAAACCAACTTAGTAATGGAAATGCATTTAGCTGCTGCCCAGGAAATAGCGCACATAAATAAGTTGTTCAATTTGTCTTTTTAAATTGTAAAGCATCTAAAACATTTAAACGTTTACTGACATTTATTCATTCGTCAAATTTAAACTGCAATTTTTCACAAATCGATACCTGTGCAAAATGTTATAGTAATTGAATGTTTAAAAATGTGACACACACTTTGAAATGCGTTTGTGCAAGAATGACAGTAAAATACCATATCAGTTTGATAAGGTACGGAAACCAGAATTGTGTCAAAATGAAGAATATTGCATTTCATGATTGAAGACAAAATAAGTTCGATGAACCAATGAATTTTATTTTAAAACAATAAGAGTGGCACTAAAATAACAATTAAATCAAAATAAGGCCATTAGCAATGAACATGTCAACCAATTTGTAAATCTATAATAAATGTATTACCTAGTCGCAGAAAAGTCCGAGAAATACATCAAATCAATATAACATAAATTGAGTTGCCTACAGCGTCTCATACAAAAAGAGAAAATATGATTATTTCTTCATAATGCCTATGTCTTTTATATACTATGCATTCCTTTCTAGGAATAACAAATTCCTAATAACTGAAAACATAAAGATACAGCAGACATTTACAAGAAAATATACAGTTAAGGATTGAATCGATATTTGATGGGTTTTATTTGGATATGGAAAACAGTTGGGTTGTTTAAAGCGTGTGAAGCCCGAAGGACTTCACGCGTACTTTAAACAACCCAACTGTTTTCCATACCAAAATGAAAACCATTAAATATTGATTCAATCCCTATATTTACACTCATAAAATCTCTCATTAGTACAGAAATTATGAGAAGAATTCGTGATATTACAGCTTTTTCAAAATGCTGTTGGAACAGCAATATTGACGACACAGTGAATGATGGCACGCTTTTTCGTAGCTACTCGTGGCAAAACGTGCGTGCTCGGCGACGTCACACGTCAAAACATTGTGCAACGTCCAATAAATTATGATCGGTTCTACTGTAGCCACGCCTTTTTAAATATTACGTCACACTGTTTACCAACAGAAATTATGATCCGTTTGATGAATAAGACTTTATCGTAGAGGACGAAGTTGAAGTGTAAATATACACAATAATAAACCCAGTGTTCTTTAGTTTTCTTATTGAGTGATTCAGGAGTTTGTGAAATTTAAGTGAAATAGTTGAAATAGTATGTCACAAACACAATGGCAGACCTTTTCACATAGACTAGCTGAAAGGGAAATATAAATACAAGGTTAAAACCCCAAAACAGACAACTGACATTGATTCTTATGTGGAGGAAAGGATGGATCGATAGCGCCGATGTCCCTTAAAATTATTGATCTGTTAGATTTTTCGTTAATGCATTTATTGATAAAATAAAAATCGCAGGAGTGCTTAGAAATCTACAGATCTAAATAGGCGCCATAGTCGCTGTTCTTAAATGGGTGCGCTGTTTATGCAACATCGTGTTCATGATCTAGGATTGATTCAGGCGCCATGTCGTTTGATCATAAAACCGCCTTATTTTATTTTTCTTTTACAACTCCAAGCGTTCTTTTTCTCGCAGTGGTGGTTGGTTGCCATAAAGCCGTAGAAATGATAAAGGCTAAATGATACGGTAATTTAAATCACTAAGGCGACAAGGCTTGATGATACTGTTATTGAAATCACTAACTTAAAAAATCGACAAGGCTTAATGATACGGTAATTGAAATCACTAAGGCGACAAGGCTTAATGATACGGTTATTGAAATCACTAAGGCGACAAGGCTTAATGATACGGTTATTGAAATCACTAAGGCGACAATGCTTAATGATACGGTTATTGAAATCACTAAGGCGACAAAGCCAAGATACAAAATACGAGCATTTACAAATAATAAAGGTTTCGCAAATAAAGTGCTTCAGATCTTTGATGAATGTAAATTGTAACTTCCTCATGTTATTGAAAATGACATTTTTTCGAGGTTTATCTTCCCATTTTTATCTAAACTTTATTTTAAATTAAGTTTTAAAGGTTAACAATACAAGTTACAACACATAGCTGTCATACGACTAGTCTTCTTGGACCGATAAATCACGCGTGATTGTTAACAACCATTACGACACACGTGAGACAGTTTCAACAAATGACAAAGAATGGTCATTCAATAATATTTCTAGGTATTAATATTCGAGAATTTTGTGGAAATACTTGTTTACAATCGAAACGTACACGGTCACTTATCTGGAAGAAAATGTTAAGGTTTTTCAAATATCAAAACAATTTATTTCTAAAACAGTAGAAGACATGAAATCAAATGGGTGAAATATGCATATCATGAATCGCCACTTTCAGAAAAACAGCCTCCCCACACAGTCAAGAAGAAGAGAGAGGGAGAGAGCATGGTTAATAAAATGATCAGTTTCAAAAAAGACACCACAAACAGTAAACAAAAATGAGTCTGAGCAATTGTGATGTGATAGTTTTACACATTGGAAGTTCGAGTGAATATATTAAATATTAAAGCAAAAGTTATGGATTTGAAAGCGTTTCTAATGCATTAAAATTCACTCACAACAGAATTTAAACATACCAAACCGACCTGACAATACAAAACTTAAATTTAAAACTTTGAAAATACACTATAAATATACATGTAATAAAACTAACATTACCGACCAAACTATCATATCACTTGCATTACACCTTCATTTAAAAGCATAAACATACAGTCAAAATTTAACAAAACACACAATACCTATAAATAGTACTTTAAAATGAAACGTTTCATCAAATAATTTGTTCATTGTGGTTTGCATGGACTAAACTCTATTGAACTTTTATCTTTTTACTTTAGTTTTACTAGTACGTTATACGTTTCTTACCTCAAATTAAACGAATTCAAATTTATCCACAAACACATGTCCGAAAGAAGATCTAGTTACATGTGGATGATTCACTTAACACTTTAGATTAATGCGATTGGATTACATTAAGCCGGAGCATCCGTATCGCGGTGAATATTGCATGCATTTAGTCCCTAATTAGGTAGAGGATTGCGTAATTCCATTAAGAAATGACGCGACTTTTGATCTCCTGATACAGCACGTGCCGGCTACATTGATAGTATTGTATAATTCTAGAAGTTCGTTCTAACTATTCCACCAGATGAATATCCGATATGAAAAGCAATTCTCACGTCATTGTCTATTGTTATTTTGTAAAAAGCGGGCGATAGCGCGTGTCTATTTAAAATGAAAACGTATTGTAGAACACGCAACCGGCATTCTAATTTTACATTAGGGATCTCGATGCGGGTTATTGAAGGCACTCACATGGACTATAATAGTGGATATGGTATCAGGTATGAAAAGATATTATGGATGAATAAAGGATCTGATATGGGTTATTTTATACAATACAACATCAAAAGACTTTAAAATTGTTATAAAGCCACTGGTTGTTTAATTTATTAATTAATAATTTCATTTGTTAGTTTTCTTTCTACTTTTAATAATAGTTATTGTTTTATTTTCGGTATGCACTATTAGTTTAGCAGTTGCATTTTATGTTTCTCTGAATTAAATTCAACCAATTTATCTATCCTCTAATCAGGATTAGACACGAACTTTTATAGCATACAAAAATAAAGACAGTGTAAGGAAAAGTTTCATACAAATACTATAAGTCTCGTGTAAAATTATTCTAGTTTACTTTATTTTGTCCCTATCTGCCAGGTCGTACTGTCTTTTATGTATATTGTCTTTTTCGTTTTTGTTTGTTTTTAATATTGATTGATTGATTGATTGAATGATTGAATGATTGACTGACCGACCGACTGACCGATTGATTGATTGATTGATTGATTGATTGATTTATTGATTGATTGATTGATTGATATTTTATTTAATTTGTTTTTATTTTTTTATTTTCTGTTATGAAGCCGATTATACAACGGGTAACTGAAGAAAGAAAAAACGATGCAAGAGACGGGTAAGTTGTATATAACATTTGGAACAAAAGCGTTACTTCCTTAAAATATCTTATAGTTGAGGCAACGTTCCTAGGAAAAATAGAACTTCTTTCGTAATAAAATATCTAGACATAACCCTAAAGCCATTTTGTATTAATGAAACGAGGTCACGTGGTAATTATAAGCTCGTCAAATAATGCATGGAAAGATAAACAAAGCAAACAAACTCTGAACTGAAGATTCAGCATGTTCACAGAATAGGTTTTTATAAGATCATAATAGAGATAAAGCACGCCACAGAAATAACAATGTTTGTAGAGCGATATCAAGATAAATTGTTCACTTCTCAGGCATGATGAACGGTACTGGTATAAACTTTCTTACAGACGGTCAGGTTTTTCTTTAAACCATTATCAAAATAGCTATGAATATCATAAATAGCGACATTGAAATCCCGGTCTCTGCACATAAGAAACACTAACATACGAAACGCGATCAGAAAATCTTTAAGTAGTTTGCGGCAAAGTATTAAGTCACGTAAGTTTTTCACCAATTTAAACATGTTGAAGGGAATTTCACACAGGATATTCAAGGATAGTTACATATAAACTCGCCGATATCCAGATCTAATTCATAAATACAGCTGCAGTTTAAAATCACTATTGCAACAAGGAATTTCACAGCCAGTTTTTTATGGAGATTTAATTTATAAACTTAAGAAGATAAAAGGCAATGTTAATTTCTCCCGGTTATTCGTAAAAACCATCTGTAAATTTAAAAAGAAAGGTTACCAACATGATATTTTACAGCGCTCTGCAGGCCTGGTGATTAACCCATCTACAGTTGATCATTATGCTTACCTCTTTGGTTGCACGACGGTGGCAGGGGTGTAAGAGTTTATGAAAGTTTATGGGGAAATCTTTTCTTAAAAGAACCTAAAAGCTCGATTTGTTTCTTTTATCCCTGTCATCGTGTTCTTGCTGATTTTACTCCAGGTGCTCTGGTCTCGGAAAGATCATTGAGTACCCGCCCTTTGGCTTTGCAATGCTATTAAATTCTTATGTTTATATGTTTGTATGCTTTTGCATGCAACATTGTTGAGCTGATGGGTGGGTTGGAGTTATTTCACCAAGACAATTTGTACTTGTTTTGTGATACGAGAACCTGTTGGGGCAAGTGTGAGGTTGGTGCACCCTAGAACCTGGTTTAAACCCCCAGTGGCAATTTGTTTTGCCACTGACCGTTCCATGGCGGTATCCCCAAAGGTTCTCTTGTTTATTAATTGTTTGTGGCGTCCTATTTGAATTGACATACATATATAAAACATGCGCTCTCTCTCTCTTCCTCTCTTCTTTTTCGCTGCGTGGGGAGGCTGTGTTTTTTGAGTGTGGCGATTCCTGATATGCATATGTTGCTTTTTTTTTACATGCATCGCCACGTTCTTAAATTAACTAGTAGCCATTCAAAAGTTGCCATGGTGAATTAACTGTTAACCAACCACCAACTTGTCAATCTATGTTGCTTTGGTGAATTAACTGTTAACCAACCACCAACTTGTCAATCTATGTTGCCATGGTGAATTAACTGTTAACCAACCACCAACTTGTCAATCTATGTTGCCATGGTGAATTAACTGTTAACCAACCACCAACTTGTCAATCTATGTTGCCATGGTGAATTAACTGTTAACCAACCACCAACTTGTCAATCTATGTTGCAATGGTGAATTAAATGTTAACCAACCACCAACTTGTCGATCTATGTTGCCATGGTGAATTAAATGTTAACCAACCACCAACTTGTCGATCTATGTTGCCATGGTGAATTAAATGTTAACCAACCACCAACTTGTCAATCTATGTTGCCATGGTGAATTCACTGTTACCCAACCACAAACTTGTCAATCTATGTTGCCATGGTGAATTAACTGTTAACCAACCACCAACTTGTCAATCTATGTTGCAATGGTGAATTAACTGTTAACCAACCACCATCTTGTCGATCTATGTTGCCATGGTGAATTAAATGTTAACCAACAACCAACTTGTCGATCTATGTTGCCATGGTGAATTAAATGTTAACCAACCACCAACTTGTCGATCTATGTTGCCGTGGTGAATTAAATGTTAACCAACAACCAACTTGTCAATCTATGTTGCCATGGTGAATTAAATGTTAACCAACCACCAACTTGTCAATCTATGTTGCCATGGTGAATTAAATGTTAACCAACCACCAACTTGTCAATCTATGTTGCCATGGTGAATTAACTGTTAACCAACCACAAACTTGTCAATCTATGTTGCCATGGTGAATTAACTGTTAACCAACTTGCCAATCTATGTTGCCATGGTGAATTCACTGTTACCCAACCACCAACTTATCAATCTTTGTTGCCATGGTGAATTAACTGTTAACCAACCACCAACTTGTCAATCTAGCATGTAAAAGCACATGAATATTCGTAACAAAAGAACCGAATTCCCTTGTAGTAAAAATTAACACAATTTTGGAAATTTTCACGTAATGGACTAGAGCAAATAAAAATTATTTTTTTATGAAATAATCGGTATTCACTCTGACTAACGCCACACAGCAGTTTTGCACTCAAAACAATTTAAATTTATAAAAAAAAACAACATATTAACGCTTTTATAGCATTACTTAAATGGTGAAATATTTTCGTCCTGTAAGGTTTATTTTTATTTGAAAATTAACAATTAACGAAATTATAATCCGTTACTAAGGCGTGACCTGCAAATTTTATCATAGGTAAATGTGTTAAATTTTATTCGATAATGTGAAATGTTTATTCTAAAACAAAAGTATAATTCAAAGCAAAAAATGTTCGTTTATTAATTTAAAATATATTTCTGTCATTGTGATTTGTTAATTTAACCAGTAAGTGTTCTGGCTTTTAAAAGGTCATAACGTTATATAAATGGAAATGATCAATAATTTTACATTTTTTTTAATTAAAATAAAATAAGATAATTTTTATTATCATGAAAATATCTGTTTTCTGACTTGAATGCTTGTGTGGCTGGTTTCTGACTAATTTCTGTCTCCGGACATCGCAGCTTATGTACCTGAATACATGTTCATTTCTGGCATCAATGCCTACCGAGTATGTCTAACTCCTGATTTATTACTGACATTACTGCACAGTTAACCTGATTCACAGGTCAATTCTGAAATCACTTCCTGTTTGTCTTGGCAGTAAACAGAAAACTTATAAATAGATTTGCTTCCTACTGATCTGGCCCGCGGTCTATTTCTGGTGTCATTGCGTAGTTAAACCGATTTTACGCTCATATCTGACATCGCTTTATAGTTATCGTGCTCATAGTTGACGTCATTATCAAATTTAATTACTTGGCGTCTATTTTGAAACTGATCATTGTATATCCATGCTATTTTCTCTTCTCTACTTTTTGGCTGTGTGGAGAGGCTGTGTCTGTTGGATGTGGTCATTCCTGCTACGCAGATTTCACTTTTTCTGAGGCAACAGCCTGAATTATCTATTTCCTTGTTGATATCTGTTGTCAATGATTGGTCAGTAGCTCATTCGATTTCCGCATCTTATTTTCAAGGATTTATCGCCAAGACATGTTGGAATAATTAAAGTCAACCGTTGGCAGTTTCGTTATCTATGGGAACCATTACACAAAAATGAACATCTATAAACTCAATAATATGGACATTTGTTTCCTCAAAGGACGCTGTTTATCGGATTATATTCGTTAAGAATGACGTATCATGTAGCAAGGATGCAGTTTTGCACAGCTATGATAGTTATTAAATTAAATTATAGAATGATTTGTTACCGGTATAACTTGATATTATGTAGTTAGGATGCAGTTTTTGCACAGTTACGGTAGTTATTGAATTCAATTAAAGGATATTTTTCTCCGGTATATTTTGACAATTCTTTGGCGAAATGATATTTGCTGGCGTGGACGTGATTTATATAAGATTATATTAATAATTTATTTAGAGAATAGGTCTAACCATAAATACTTAAGATGTAACAAAACATTTAAAGAAGATTTCTACGTTTCTTTACTCTGAATACAAAAATCCTGAAGCTCTATGAATTTTTCCAATGCAAAAAAGTTGATAAATGAAAGTAATATTCTTAAAATGGTATGAAAATCTATATTAAGCTTTATGATCTGTTAAATTTTAATTTAGCCACAATTATATTTAATCTACATATATCGAATGTTGTGGTTAAAAATCGTGTAATGTAATTAGGCCAATAATCTAATAGTATATTGATTTGAAGGCTGTTTAGCACGAAACGTATACCTGACTATTTATTAATATTGAGTTGCGCTCAACCCGGTGCTAGGCGACGAGGACAGTAACATAAAATTTTAATACTGATCACAAACAGGCTAAGATAAAACCAAGACTATTGAGCGCACTTCAGCATTTACAACAGTAAACAAGAAAAGATGATATGATCAAGAACGACTCAATCAAAACCAAGACTATTGAGCGCACTTCAGCATTTACAACAGTAAACAAGAAAAGATGATATGATCAAGAACGGGCTCAATCAAAACCAAGACTATTGAGCGCACTTCAGCATTTACAACAGTAAACAAGAAAAGATGATATGATCACGAATATCCTCAATCACAACCAAGACTATTGAGCGCACTTCAGCATTTACAACAGTAAACAAGAAAAGATGATATGATCACGAACACGCTCAATCACAACCAAGACTATTGAGCGCACTTCAGCATTTACAACAGTAAACAAGAAAAGATGATATGATCACGAATATCCTCAATCACAACCAAGACTATTGAGCGCACTTCAGCATTTACAACAGTAAACACGAAAAGATGATATGATCACGAACACGCTCAATCACAACCAAGACTATTGAGCGCACTTCAGCATTTACAACAGTAAACAAGAAAAGATGATATGATCACGAATATCCTCAATCACAACCAAGACTATTGAGCGCACTTCAGCATTTACAACAGTAAACACGAAAAGATGATATGATCACGAACACGCTCAATCAAAACCAAGACTATTGAGCGCACTTCAGCATTTACAACAGTAAACACGAAAAGATGATATGATCACGAACACGCTCAATCAAAACCAAGACTATTGAGCGCACTTCAGCATTTACAACAGTAAACACGAAAAGATGATATGATCACGAACACGCTCAATCAAAACCAAGACTATTGAGCGCACTTCAGCATTTACAACAGTAAACAAGAAAAGATGATATGATCACGAATATCCTCAATCACAACCAAGACTATTGAGCGCACTTCAGCATTTACAACAGTAAACACGAAAAGATGATATGATCACGAACACGCTCAATCAAAACCAAGACTATTGAGCGCACTTCAGCATTTACAACAGTAAACAAGAAAAGATGATATGATCACGAATATCCTCAATCAAAACCAAGACTATTGAGCGCACTTCAGCATTTACAACAGTAAACAAGAAAAGATGATATGATCACGAACACGCTCAATCAAAACCAAGACTATTGAGCGCACTTCAGCATTTACAACAGCAAACACGAAAAGATGATATGATCACGAACGGGCTCAATCACAACCAAGACTATTGAGCGCACTTCAGCATTTACAACAGTAAACACGAAAAGATGATATGATCACGAACACGCTCAATCAAAACCAAGACTATTGAGCGCACTTCAGCATTTACAACAGTAAACACGAAAAGATGATATGATCACGAACGCGCTCAATCAAAACCAAGACTATTGAGCGCACTTCAGCATTTACAACAGTAAACAAGAAAAGATGATATGATCACGAACACGCTCAATCAAAACCAAGACTATTGAGCGCACTTCAGCATTTACAACAGTAAACAAGAAAAGATGATATGATCACGAACGGGCTCAATCATAACCAAGACTATTGAGCGCACTTCAGCATTTACAACAGTAAACACGAAAAGATGATATGATCACGAATATCCTCAATCACAACCAAGACTATTGAGCGCACTTCAGCATTTACAACAGTAAACACGAAAAGATGATATGATCACGAATATCCTCAATCACAACCAAGACTATTGAGCGCACTTCAGCATTTACAACAGTAAACAAGAAAAGATGATATGATCACGAACGGGCTCAATCATAACCAAGACTATTGAGCGCACTTCAGCATTTACAACAGTAAACACGAAAAGATGATATGATCACGAATATCCTCAATCACAACCAAGACTATTGAGCGCACTTCAGCATTTACAACAGTAAACAAGAAAAGATGATATGATCACGAATATCCTCAATCACAACCAAGACTATTGAGCGCACTTCAGCATTTACAACAGTAAACAAGAAAAGATGATATGATCACGAACACGCTCAATCATAACCAAGACTATTGAGCGCACTTCAGCATTTACAACAGTAAACAAGAAAAGATGATATGATCACGAACACGCTCTATCATAACCAAGACTATTGAGCGCACTTCAGCATTTACAACAGTAAACACGAAAAGATGATATGATCACGAACGGGCTCAATCATAACCAAGACTATTGAGCGCACTTCAGCATTTACAACAGTAAACACGAAAAGATGATATGATCACTAATATCCTCAATCACAACCAAGACTATTGAGCGCACTTCAGCATTTACAACAGTAAACACGAAAAGATGATATGATCACGAATATCCTCAATCACAACCAAGACTATTGAGCGCACTTCAGCATTTACAACAGTAAACACGAAAAGATGATATGATCATGAACGGGCTCAATCATAACCAAGACTATTGAGCGCACTTCAGCATTTACAACAGTAAACAAGAAAAGATTATATGATCACGAACACGCTCAATCATAACCAAGACTATTGAGCGCACTTCAGCATTTACAACAGTAAACAAGAAAAGATGATATGATCACGAACGGGCTCAATCACAACCAAGACTATTGAGCGCACTTCAGCATTTACAACAGTAAACAAGAAAAGATGATATGATCACGAATAGGCCCTATCAAACCATGACTATTGAGCGCACTTCAGCATTTACAACAGTAAACAAGAAAAGATGATATGATCACAAACATCCTCAATCAAACCAAGACTATTGAGCGCACTTCAGCATTTACAACAGTAAACAAGAAAAGATGATATGATCACGAACACGCTCAATCAAACCAAGACTATTGAGCGCACTTCAGCATTTACAACAGTAAACAAGAAAAGATGATATGATCACAAACATCCTCAATCAAACCAAGACTATTGAGCGCACTTCAGCATTTACAACAGTAAACAAGAAAAGATGATATGATCACAAACATCCTCAATCAAACCAAGACTATTGAGCGCACTTCAGCATTTACAACAGTAAACAAGAAAAGATGATATGATCACAAACATCCTCAATCATAACCAAGACTATTGAGCGCACTTCAGCATTTACAACAGTAAACAAGAAAAGATTATATGATCACGAACACGCTCAATCATAACCAAGACTATTGAGCGCACTTCAGCATTTACAACAGTAAACAAGAAAAGATGATATGATCACGAACACGCTCAATCAAAACCAAGACTATTGAGCGCACTTCAGCAATTACAACAGTAAACAAGAAAAGATGATATGATCACGAACACGCTCAATCACAACCAAGACTATTGAGCGCACTTCAGCATTTACAACAGTAAACCAGAAAAGATGATATGATCACGAACACGCTCAATCAAAACCAAGACTATTGAGCGCACTTCAGCATTTACAACAGTAAACAAGAAAAGATGATATGATCACGAACACGCTCAATCACAACCAAGACTATTGAGCGCACTTCAGCATTTACAACAGTAAACAAGAAAAGATGATATGATCACGAACACGCTCAATCACAACCAAGACTATTGAGCGCACTTCTGCATTTACAACAGTAAACACGAAAAGATGATATGATCACGAACACGCTCAATCACAACCAAGACTATTGAGCGCACTTCAGCATTTACAACAGTAAACAAGAAAAGATGATATGATCACGAACACGCTCAATCAAAACCAAGACTATTGAGCGCACTTCAGCATTTACAACAGTAAACACGAAAAGATGATATGATCACAAACATCCTCAATTAAACCAAGACTATTGAGCGCACTTCAGCATTTACAACAGTAAACAAGAAATGATGATATGATCACGAACACGCTCAATCATAACCAAGACTATTGAGCGCACTTCAGCATTTACAACAGTAAACAAGAAAAGATGATATGATCACGAATAGGCCCTATCAAAACCAAGACTATTGAGCGCACTTCAGCATTTACAACAGTAAACAAGAAAAGATGATATGACACGAACACGCTCAATCACAACCAAGACTATTGAGCGCACTTCAGCATTTACAACAGTAAACAAGAAAAGATGATATGATCACGAACACGCTCAATCACAACCAAGACTATTGAGCGCACTTCAGCATTTACAACAGTAAACAAGAAAAGATGATATGATCACGAACGGGCTCAATCATAACCAAGACTATTGAGCGCACTTCAGCATTTACAACAGTAAACAAGAAAAGATGATATGATCACGAACACGCTCAATCACAACCAAGACTATTGAGCGCACTTCAGCATTTACAACAGTAAACAAGAAAAGATGATATGATCACGAACGGGCTCAATCAAACCAAGACTATTGAGCGCACTAAAATATTTACAACAGTAAACAAGAAAAGATGATATGATCACGAACGGGCTCAATCAAAACCAAGACTATTAAGCGCACTTCAATATTTACAACAGTAAACACGAAACAATGATATGATCACGAACAAGCTCAATCAAAACCAAGAATATTGAGCGCACCAAAATATTTACAACAGTAAGCACGAAAAGATGATATTAACACGAACAGGCTCAATCAAAACCAAGCCTGTTGAGCGCACCTCAAGATAAACAACGGTAAACACAAAAGGAGATAGGTAATATGATGACGAACAGACTCAATCAAGTTAGGCGCACTTCAAAATTTTGAACAATAAACACAGGCTCTATCAACACCGAGTCTGTTCAGCGCACTTTAATATTTACACTAGTAAACACGACAATGTCAAGATGATATGATCACGAACCGGCTCAATCAAAACCGAGACTGTTGAGCGCACTTCAATATTTACAGCAGTAAACACGACAAGATGATACAATCACGAACAGGCTCAATCAAAACCGAGTCTGTTAGGCGCACTTTAATATTAACATAAGATAACTCGCTAAGAGGATATGATCACGAACAGGCTTAATCAAAACCGAGCCTGTGTAGCGCACTTCAATATTTACAACAGTAAACACACAAAAAAAATGATCATGAACAGGCTCAGACACAACCGAGCCAATTCACACGAAATGAAACATTAAAGAAATTAAAAATTATCGCCAAGATATTTTTGAATAAATAAAGTCAGCCGTTGGCAGTTTCTTCATCTTTGGGAACCATTACACAAAAATGAATATCAATAAACCCAATTACATGGACATTAGTTTCCACAAAGGACGATATTTATCGGATGTTTTTAAGTATGACATATTATGTATTTAGGATGCAGTTTTTCACAGCTATGCTAGTTCAAAACTTATTTAATAATTGATTAATGTATCACCGGTATATCTTGATATTTTGTAGTAAGGATGCATTTTTGCACAGTTGTGCTAGTTCATTAATTAGATTAAAGAATTTTTTCTTACCTTGACGATTCTTTGGTTATATGGTTAATGTTGGCGTAGACGTCTTTCATGTAAGATTTTATAATAATTTATTTAGGACATATGAATTACCATTAATATGCTATAACAAAAAATTTAAGGAAGACTTGTACGTTTATTTACCCAGAATACAACAATCCAGAAGCTCTATTATCAAATGCACAATCCATAATAAATAAAATTACAATAAAAATAACTATATAAAAATATATTATGCTTTGTTATCGGTTACATTTTAACTAAGCCACAATTATATTTTGTATATGTGGTTATTGGCGCACAATTACAAAAGTCGTAAAATCAATTGATTTCTACTTTGAAATTAACATCGCTAAATTTTGATTCTTCTATCATTTAGCTAAAATGATACAGCAAACGTAATTAAACAATGTGATGTTTGTGCGGAAGATATTTTTATCAATAGTCTTGAAATTCTTATTTTTTGTGTATGTTGTTATTTCATCAGTATTTATTCACTCTTCAATTTTACAGTGGTCAAAGGCGTACTTTATTAACAGAATTAGAGTAGTTTAATTCTTCTCGAATGTAACTTTTAAAATTGATTGACAGCATGGTTCGAAATAAACTTTAAGTGGTGCCATATAAAAAAAGAAAAAAAATGTTTGTATTGTTCGCTTTTTGTTTGCTTCAGTTTTCAGTAATAATCGGACATGGAATGTGAGGAATTTCTTTATAACTTGCTTCAGTATATTTACCATTTTTTATCATGTTATCATGCACTTGTATGAAATAACCGTTGAGAAAATATTTTTCATTAACGGATATAACTTTTAAGATCCACCCAATTTGATGGAATATTTTCTAATGAGAATCTCCTAATCCTCCCTCTTTTCTGAAACTCGACTATAAAAGGACATTAAGATACGTGTAACAACCTACTTTATAAGTCTTTGATATATTAGTATTCTTTAAACAATAGCTGTGTATTTCTACGTTAAAATGAGTTTTAAAAAATGCGGGAGTTCCGTGAAGTTCCTAAAGTATTTGTTATGCCATACGGTACATCAGAATTCTGTTTTTAAGCCAAATCCATGGTATTTGAGACATTAATTAACTTACAAATGAAACATGGAAGAGCCGCGTTCATAATACTCAGCCTCAATAGGTGGCAAGAAGTGCGACAAGAATATGAAATACAGATTTTGCATTAAAATACACTCAAATAATTGGTTGCTTTCTTTTATTCTTGCCATCGTAATCTTTAATTTATTTAGTTGCCGGTGCTCTTGTCTCGAAAAGAACGTATAGTGTCTGTTCATTTTGCTTCAAAAGCTTTTAGCTACTTCTTAATCATGCCTTAGCATGATTGCAAATAACACTATTGCGTGTGTTGGTTCTTTGGAGTTCTCAGATTTAAGTTGTGTTCTGATTTTGGAAAACATTATCCAGTACCTACCCATTTTGATTAACAGTGCCATTAGTTACTTCCGTTTTATGCATTTGCATCCTATTGCATTTAACACTTTCTAGTATGTAAGTGTGTTTAGTGAATTGAACAAGCCATAACTGCATTAAACAAGATTCATAAATACAAACATCACGTGATTGTGGTTCTTAACTATAGAATTTTTATTATACTATAATATAATAGATTTGTTCGTGAGATTCTGATGAGGTACTACATTGTAAGTGTAAGACTGGTCCACATAGAACCCGCTTTAAAACGCTTTGCAATCGGCAACCAAAGTCTTCTTTCCGTTAAATCGTCTTTGTTTGTTTGTGTTTTTAAATAAATGTATTATATTTAAATGAATATATGATTGAACTTTTTGTCTCTATCTTTGGCTGGGTGTGCGGCTGTTCGTAATATAATAATTTCATCTTTTTCCAATAAACACTAGTATCAAGACACGCAGTCCCCGAAAACATTTTAAAGAAAAAAAAATTGTATGATCACAACTAACAATTTTTGGCACTTGTCATACGTTTTCCTTATTTATTATCAGTATATTATGTATTACTACCACTTGATTTAATTAAAATTTTGAAACAATCAAAAATGACCGACGATAAAAAATATCAGAATTATTTGTCAAGAAGCGAGGTTAAACTGGAAGTTAAACTGTTGTATAAAACCAACAGACCTTCGACGCTCTCAACTGCACTGGAATACATGTATATAAGCAGAATGTTCAATACAGTCCGCCCCGCCTATCCCCGGGTAGAGCGCAACTCAGTAGTTACACAATTATACAGTAACACTGTTTTATTCTTACTTAACGACGCTGTGCATATCGCAAAAAAATCAAAAGTTTTACACTTAATATGAACCATGCTCTCTTCTCCTCTCTAGTTTTCGACTGTGTGGGGAGGCTGTGTCTACTTGATGTTGCCATTCCTTATACAAATTTCACTTTTAACACAAAATTTGAATAAAAACACAAATACTTTATCTGGATTCTTACAACCAACTGCCAGTCAAAATGTATTCAAGGCATTATCAGTATCAATTATCGTCATGTAACCGTGAACTAGTTGTCTGACCGTCTCTGTAGCAAAGTACGAGCCGTTCTGTACTGTTTCACAGAATATCAATTTGGTTTTGCCGAAAGCAATCGCAGATATTATGAATAATTCATAGAACGAAACTGATATTCTGTGCAATCATCTACAGTCTAAGGCTTATAGTTTAGAACAACAATTACGCGATGTTTCTATCAAGCTTGTTTAATGCAGTTATGTTAAAAAAAATTAAGGAAAACAGTCTGAATGACAATGATTATATATAAATATGTTTGTTTATGAATACATTTACCTTATTTTAATTTATCGATAATTATCTTTGTTTTGTTCCAAGAGGAAGATATACATTTTCCGAATGATCTGTCTTTTATACCTGGGCCCATGATCATAAGACATATTGTAGATCATTCTCAGAGAGATTCTAGACTGGTCTCCAGAGTACATTTTGTGAATATTGGGCCATGGTTTCTGTCTCAATTCTTACGTGACTGACTGACCAGTTGTCTGGTTTAGTAACGGCATACATGCATGGTTTGACTGATTCCTGGCTCATTTCTTACCATTACTGCTTGGCTGTCCGGGTATCTTGCATACGATTTCGGTTCGTGGTTAATATGTAACTGCCATGTTTTAAACCATGCGAAATGTCAATCATTTGAGTGTCTGTTAATCACTTCATGGTAAATATAGAAATTTTAAACCATGCAGATTGCTAGTCATTCTATGTGTATATATACACATTCTTGAACTATCCTTTCAAGGGGATACGAATAGTATGTACTATGCCTGTCGCTTGCATGGTTTGCTAGGTGCTGCCGTCGTATTTGTATGGTTTTGGGGTTATCTATAGTTTGTTTAACTGATTTACTGCTCATATCTGACGCCACTGCACTCTTTACTCTTAAAAACCGAAATCTGACATCGGAGCTGGCTAACCTGGTTCAAGCTCATTCTATTTTCGTACTTATTATTTTTCGTTGAGTTATGTTATTGCCAAACTAGCTTAAAACAAATTGGATCAGCTCTAGGTAGTTTCTTTATCTATGGGAACTACAACACAAAATTTAACTGAAATGTATTCCTAAAGCTACAAGCGTATCAATAAACTCAATAATAATGGCATAAATTTCCTCAAAGATACAATATTTACACTTCAACTTCATCCTCTACGATGAAGTCTTATTCATCTAACGAATCATAAGTTCTGATGGTACACATTGTGACGTATTATTTAAAAGGCGTGGCTACAGTAGAGCCGTTCACAATTTATTGGACATTGCACAATGTTTTGACGTGTGACGTCGCCTTGCACGCACGTTTTGCCACGAGTTGCTGCGAAAAAAGCGTGCCGTCATTCACTTTGTCGTCAACGTAGCTGTTCCAACAGCCATTCAAAAAAGCCGTAATATTACGAATTCTTCAAGTTATTTCTGTATTTATGAGATTATTAATGAGTGCAAATATAAGGATTGAATCAATATTTGATGGTTTCCATTTGGGTATGAAAAACAGTTGGATTGTTTAAAGTACGCGTGAAGCCCAACTGTTTTCCATACCCAAATGGAAACCATCAACTATCGATTCATTCCTTAAAAATAAAACAAATTACATTCGTTAAGGTTGACGTATAACGTGGTGAAAACGCAGCTCTGCAACAATATGTTTTATGAATTTAAAATGATAATAAAATCGTATGGTTTTCATCGAAAAATACCTCGTTGAAGCCTCAATGATAACCACCACACAAACACCGTGCTTTTGACTTTAAATTATCTTTATTGTTGTTTTTTTGTTGTTTTTTTCTTTAATATGTTTTGTCAATTGCTGCTAATAAACAAGCTTAATTAGACCGAGCATGCAATATTTCATAGTTCTTGTGTTGGTATTGGCTAATTTTTAAAGTTGCCTTTTGTTCTATTTCAAAAAACGTACGATCTGGATGTTCTAAACATGTCAGGGATCCGATACGTATACACATTGTTTTAAATGTATAATTTTTAGATCGTTCTAATTTCTTACCAGTCTCTTTAATAATATGGTGTGAGACATTTTCCCATTATTTCAGTATTATTCACCATGTAATAACAGTGCGTTAAAACGGTCTAAATAATCAGATTATGTTTTGCTTTTGTCTGTAATGCGTCTTATATTCAAGTTATTTTCTTTAATTTGTTTGGTTTGATGGACAACTAAGCCTGTTTCTTTTAATGTTGTTTCCCTGCACTTAACTATTGTTGTATTTTTTACATTATCATAAGAATAAAGCAGAATACAATACATATTTGTTACAGCTTGAACAACATTATATATATTATCATTGAATAAAACAAATCATACAGAATTCGTCTGCATTTTGCTTAATGGTGGGTTGCAGTTTTTTTTCACCAAGACAACCTGTTGCCCCTGTTGACGAAGTGTGAGACTGTTGCATCCTAGACTCTGGTTTAAACCCCCAGTGGCAAATTGTTTCGCCAGTGACCATTCCAATGCGGTAACCCATCGGGTTCTCATTTTTGTTAATTGTTTGTGGTTGTTTGTTTTGAAATTGATCGTTTTATAAATCATGTTCTCTCTTTCTCTTCTTCTTGTCTATGTAGAGGCTGTGTCTTGTGAATGTAGCAATTCCTGATACGCATATTTCACTTTTTTTTTAAATTCGATCCTTCGTAAATAATAAACTGAAATTTGATTTGAAGCATGCGTCTCGGGTAATAAAACACCGAGACCGGCAGTATTTTCTCACAAACCTTGTCAAGAAACAAATTAACTGTATAATTTATAAACATTAAATTTCTTTCGTTTCTATTCATTATGTTTTATATAAAACGCAATTATATTCTACGTTAGTTGACAATATGGACACACAACGTAATGTTTAATTTACATATAACTTGCACATTTACTGTCTAACGTCTGAAATATATATTCATTTTTATAAAAAAAGAATTACTATTCGTAGTGAATTATAAATTATTATAAATTTAAAATAAGTCATTATCCTGGTTTCCTTCTCCTGTTTGACGTCATTATCTAATTTATTTCAAATTAATTTAGTTCTCGCAATGAAGCCACTGCTGAATTATCTATTTCCTTGTTAAAATATTTTGTCAAAGATTTGACTGTCTGGTTACCAGCTTATTATGTTTCCATTTCATATTTTGAGCATTTATCGCCCAGACATGTCGTAACAGAAAAAGTCAGCTGTTGGCAGATTCTTTATCTATGGGAACCATTACACAAGAATGAACATCAATAAGCGCAATAATATGGGCATTTGTTTCCTCAAAGGACAATGTTTATCGGATTATATTCGTTAAGTATGACGTATTATGTAGTAAGAATGCAGTTTTGCACAGTTATGCTAGTTATTTAATTAAATTATATAATAATTTGTTACCGGTATATTTAAATAGTATTAAGTAAGGATGCAGTTTTGAACAGTTATGCTAGTTATTTAATTAAATTATATACAAATTTGTTACCGGTATATTTTATAGTATTAATTAAAGATGCAGTTTTGAAAAGTTATGCTAGTTATTTAATTAAATTATATAATAATTTGTTACCGGTATATTTTGATAGTATTTTTAAGAATGCAGTTTTGAACAGTTATGCTAGTTATTGATTTAAATTTTATAATAATTTGTTACCGTTATATTTTGATAGTATTACATAAGGATGCAGTCTTGAACATTTATGCTAGTTATTGAATTAAATTATATAATAATTTGTTATCGGTATATTTTGATAGTATTAAGTAAGGATGCAGTTTTGAACAGTTATGCTAGTTATTGAATTAAATTTTAACAGTTATGTTAGTTAGTTAATTAAATTATATAATAATTTTTTACCAGTATATCTTGACGATTCTTCGGAGAAATGGTAAATGGTGATGAAAGTAAGAATTTTAAATATTTATTAAGGACATAGTTTTAACCATTAATATGATCCAACAATAAATTTAATGACATGTCATTTGCGCGAAATTTTAACCCCGCGAAATTATATGATACACCAGTATACCACATGTGACAACACTGGTATATGGGTTGCAGTGTTCAAACTGGATAGCCGTTTTCAATGGTGTTGGTTAACAAATCGGGTAATGTTACTATGGCAACAATCTATATTATTTTTTGAAGGCCGTTGAGCACGATACATACATGTATACCTGACCGTTTATAAATAATGAGTTGCGATCAAGAAGGGGCTAGGCGACGAGAACAGTAATATAAATTTCCAATACTGATCATGAAATGGCTCAATCAAACCGGACCTGTTGCGTGCAAATCAGTATTTACACCAGTAAACTAAAAAAACACAATGAGGCTTTCTCTGGTCTTAATTATCAAACTTCATAAAACATCATTAACTCTATCTGGTAAGCAGCACTATGGGACAAAACTAGTGAAATCATGGCACACTTTTGCCGCATAAAAGAAATAAAACACTACTGGGATCCTACGTATTTACCGGACAATCAATTTACCGGACAAAATTTATATCAGTCGAATACACACTCAAGTTTTGATCGAATTCGGGAAAAATTCCACAAGAATCATGTAGACACCTTTTGCTTCCATGCAAATAACAACAACGTCGCAGTCGGTTAATTTTCGTGTATAAAAATGATATTTTTACTACATGCCTTTTTGTTTACAATGAAAGTTCATGATTACGTCACACGGAGGATTTATCGTAACTGCGCATGCGCCAATCTAGAGACGCCCAAAGGGTGTTTGAAGATGTCTCAACAAATTACAAAACGAGTATGTAGAATGTTTTATGTGCAAGTATATAGGAAATAAAAAGCAGCAGAAGGACAGACTATCATGAATTGATGACGTAATCATTTTACGTGTTAACTTATTATATATTACTACCTAAATTTTCACCCATTTAGGACCTCACTCTAGCTTGCGTACTTCTAATTATTTATAGAAACAGTGAGGGGCTTTCCAGATGTAAATAATGATGCTTAATGGGAAACGGTCGCTTAGTGAATGTTTGTGGAAAATAATCAAAATTTAAAATGAAAACTTGAAAAATATACATTGAAACTCTTTGTCCGGTAAATTGAGCTTCCATTACAATTTTATCTGCTGCCTTACTGCCTTCATTTTGGAGCCTCTTTTCATAAAATAAAACAGTGCTTTCAGTATCAAATAATCACGCTTATGTAAAAGAAGAACCGACGATTACTCCGTGCAAGTATTTTTCCGATTATGATGCAAAAAACAAAAGTTAGAAAGAAAAGTTATCAATTTTTGTCGGGTATTATGAATGATCCCAGTAGTGGTTGAAAAATATCATCACTATCGGACTTTTTTTGTATCGAGACTTTTAGAAAGGTACATTTTGATAAAGATTTAGTAGTGTTGATTTAATTGTCAACCAAACCAATTGTCCAATCTGCAAAATGTCTCAAAATAAATGTGGACCTTTGTCTATGCCGACACAGGCGAAAACAATAATGAAATAAATAATATATTTTAACAACTGTCGTTTAACAAAATAATTTTAATGCCGAGAATTAAAGTTGTTTCTTAAAGACCGTATTATCGCTGGTTAACTGTTTTGTGAGTTTCACTAATTAGGAATTATCTGTCCACAAAATATTCTAAGAATCAGACGCCAGATCGCGAAAGAAGATAAAATTAATGCATTTGGCTGACACAATCTAACAAGAAAGAAATTTAATACGTGTTATATCTATTATTTTACCGTCTTCTTTCAGCAGCTTCAAAGAAGTGGCAGGAAATGATGACGTTAATGGCATTTTAATGTGTTTGCCCAATCATCAGGACACCCATTAAAATATGTTTAACGAGAAAATACGATGACATGTTATGGAATATTTTCCTCCAGATATATTCTGTCTATTTGAAAATGTTAATAAGTTTTGACTTAATAAAAGACTTATAATGAATTTTGCTACAATTGAATTGCAAATTTCATTTTTTATTAGATATATTATTTTAGAGTTGTCCCGGTGTTATATTTTTTACAAAAGTAAACCCTAATAAGCATAATTCTTGATGACCAGACGATTAAACAGTTTGATTTTTTTAGTAAATTATATTTGAATCTAGTAATCTATTTAAATCTAATCCACTTTCAACGTCAAGAAGTCCGTTTATATTTGAGTGAAATAAGTATTCAACAGTTGAAATGTTTTGTCTTTGAAATCAATATCGTATCGGTAAGGCATAAATTATCACCAAGATCGTACATAAAACTAAGTAACTATTATTTAACCACTATTATTCTCTTTTGGAACTGTTTGAATACCGAATAGTGTGTATTGATCTTTTCCGAAGACCGATTAAAAAAATTCTGTTATAGTAATCTTCAGCCCGACTGAGGCTTCTCTACTACTAAGTTAAACATACTCTTTTTTTAACATTATGTGATAATATAGGAGAATAGAAAAAATGTCCATATGGCCAAGCATATGTTTAATCTATACTATTAAGTTTATAGGTTGGTCATATTTCATAATGCAATATGGTAATATCAAAATGCGACATGAAGGTAATGTTTACAATCATGTAATGACGGTCTTAAGAAAAAGAGTGCGATATTCATTTAATTTTTACAAGATTGTACATTGTAAGATGAGAATTTCTCGAAAGTAAAAAATAGTGGTGAATGTTTTTATGACATAAATCGAAAACGAATGCAATAATTTAAAATAGTTCAAATCATCACTTCCAAGCGAATTAACAGAACAGAACAGAACATATCTTTATTTAACTCTAACCAATAAGGCATAAGAGTATACAAAGCATAATAATTTTGAGTAATGGACACGTGACATGGTGTAGATACACACTTATCTCACTGCTCGCAACCACACACCCACACGCACGCACACATACATGCTTGCATAAAAACACAATTAACAATCATATAGACTAATTCTGTTAATATTGATCAAAAGAGAACATACAAAATGATGGTTTTCAGCAAAGTGAAATTATGAAAACCAGTGGATTAATGGTTTTAACAAATTCATATTTTTAAATGCCGTAGGATAGGTAGGGTTTGGGAAAAGCCGGTATGATTCCGTGCAATGTCCTTTATCTTGACCTGTTGTTTACTAATTATTATTCATAAGTAAGAATTACGTCATTAATCTTTGATTGGTTGGTACCTTGAAATCTTAATCTGTCATTGTAATTATCGGGTACCACTTGACGTCTGTGTTAAAGGCTAAAGGTCATTGTGTAGACAAGAATTAATCGGTCAAAGAGCAAACTTGTAGAATTAGGATGGTTTTTGTCGCACGTGTCAGGATTTAATTCGCCGTTTTTGGATTTAAATTTGAAGTTAAAATAAGAGGAAAACGAAAACGAATGTGTATTTGTGGGAGTGCAATATATAGTATGTGTTTTACATGATTAGAGAATATTTCATAAAAAAAGTGGAGTTTAAATTCGTTGCTGTACGCAGTGAGTAGACTCGATGTGCAGATGAATTTGCAGCGGCGTATCCTGCATTTGGTAAGTTTTATTGTTTGTATAGTTAAATAAGAATATTATTTTGCGTTTGTAGGAGTGAATGTTTGGTTAAATGAAAACAAAAACAAATATTATAATTTATTCTTAGGGGCTTGTATGAGTAAATAGATGATAAGGACATTGTTCTGTTGTCCATTCCATTGAGGTGCATGGTCATGGAACATTAAAATTAAATAATAATGTATTTGGTAAATAAATTATGGAGTGTTTTTCTATAGAAATAGCAACAGGAAATAAACAACAACAGTAATTAGAAAATTCCCACACACACAAACATGCAGCAATAGAACTCAATACCTAATACATTGAGATATTTCAGTAGGTTAATTCTTCTAAAATGTTACTTTAAAATAAATTGACAGCGTGGTTTCAAATAATTCTTTAAAATGGCGCCAATGGTTTAAAACATCACAAAATAAGAAGAAAATTGTTTGTATTGTTCGATTTTTTTGCATTCAGTTAGCAGTTATAACATGACACAAGCATGGAATATAAGCAATTTCTCTACAATGTTTACCATTTTTTATCATTGTATGAAATAAGCGTTGAGAGCGTTGGCATGGTTTCATGAACTTTTATTTATAAGATCCACCCAATTTAATGAAATATTTTCTTATGAGAATCTCATATCCTCACTCTTTTCTGACACTCGTCTAAATAAGCACAAGTCTTTGATATATCAGTATTCTTTAAACATAAAGGAAACAAAATATATTCAAACAAAAGGCCGACTTTCTCCCTGACTGGTGTATTTAATTTATTTAGTTACCGGAGCTCTTTTTCGGAAAGAGCATAGAGTGCCTGTTCATTTTGCTTTGAAAGCTTTTAGCTACTTTTTGATCATGTATTTGCAAATAACACTATCGCGTGTGTTGGTTCTTTGGAGTTCTCAGATTTTAAGTTGTGTTCTGATTTTGGGTACTTCCGTTTCATGCATTTGAATGCTATTACATTTAACACTTTCTAGTACGTAAGTGGGTTTGAGTGAATATAAAAAGCCATAACATAACTTCATAAAATAAGTTTCATAGATACATCACGTAATTGTGGTCCTAAACTATAATGTTTGTATTATACTATACAAGTATATATTTGTTCGTGAGATTTTTACGGGGCAAGTGTAAGGCTGGTCCACCGAAGATTCCGCTTTAAAACGCTTTTTTCAAAATATACTTTTTTATTTTCATTATCAAGTGAATTGTGAAGCATCGAAAATGACCCACGATCAAATAATATCAGACTTTGTGTGAAGAATCATCATGTTGAACTTGGAGGTTCTTAGTGGTTCTGTTGTAAAGCTGACTGCTCGGCAACGCTCCAAACGGCACAGCAATACATTTCACTGATTTTATACCACTTTTTTTCTTTTTCCCATTTTTGTAAAACCATACAAATGATTAATGTGGTTTAATTGAGCGAGTTCACTGAGCAGATACATGTAGCCGTATTACTGACCACGCCGCCTAGCACCGGGTAGAGAGCATCTCAGTAGTTACACAATTAAACAGTAACAATGTTTTTTCCACGGCCATGTGGGCATTCTAAATGCATATTTTACCTTTTACACCAAGTTTGAATAAAAACACAATACTATATATGGATTCTTACAACCAACTGCCAGTCAAAATGAAGTCACGGCATTATCAGTAGCAATAATCGTCAAATAACAATGAACTAGTTGTCTTATTGTCTCTGTAGTAAAGTACAAGCCGGTCTGTACTGTTTCACAAAATATCAAATTGGTTTTGCCGAAAGCAATCGCAGATATTATGAATTATTCATATAATAAAACTGTTATTCTGTGTAATTATCTTATGCCTTATAGTTCAGGACAACACTTATGTGTGTGATTTATCTATAAAACTTGGTTATGCAGTCTGCAGAAAACCAGTCTGGATGAAAAGTATTCAACAAAAATATGACTGTTTATGATAAATTGTTACCTTTGTTATGCATTAAGAGGTAGAAATACATTTCCGACTTATTTATCTTATGTACATGGTATCTGATACAATTCTTTTGTGACTGACTGACAGAAGAGTCTTTCGTTTCAGTCGCTGCAGCAGTGCCTGGTCTACTTGATTCCCGGTTCATTTGTTGTCATTACTGCTTGGCTGTCCGGCTTTATGGCATACATTTTTGGTTCCTGGTTAATATGGCCACTTTAAATTTCCGATGACGCTGTCTTGCTTAACTAATTCTTTGCTCCTAGCTTACGCAATTGCATCCTTTACTCTTAAAACAGAAATCTGACGTTACAGCTGGTCGATAAACCTGGCTCCAGGCTCTTTCCGTTTTCGTTACCTTTTTTTTTCGTCGAGTAGTTATTGGCAAGCCATGTTAAAACAAATTGGATATATTAGGCAGTTTCTCTATCTATGGGAACAATAACACAAAATTTTAACTGAAATGTATTCCCAAAGCTACAAGCTTATCAATAAACTTAATTATAGTGACATAAGTTTCCTCAAAGAGACAATATATATCGCATTACATTCGTTTAGGATGACGTATAATGTGGTGAAAACGCAGCTCTGCAACAACTATCTTTTTATTAAATTATAAAATATTTGAGTGCAGTTTTTCTTGACAGCTCAAAAATTTGTGTAGACGAGAATTATTTCAAATTTCAAAATTGTAGTAATTTATTGTGAAGATTCTTCTGTCAATGTTAAATGTCCGAAACTCGGGATACACCAATATGCTTTCACAAACTTTCACAAAATCACTAAATTCTCAATTGGGTGGGTGGGTTGAGGGGGGGCAGGCGACCGATCATTTGTTTTTCATCAAATGTCATTAACTTTTGCGACTTAACTTATGATAGCTTGCACACTCCGCTATACGCCGATTTCTGTGCTTCAATATGGGCTAGCAAGCCACTACAACAAATGTAATTGTCTTTTTAAATTTTGCGTCTTTTGAAAGTGCTATCAGGCGTAAATTTTAACGTCGTTTATCTTTTACTACATTTGTTTGGTAGCAGGTTACCTAAGACAATTGTCGGTGATTCAAGGTTTTTACATCTTGTAACAGTCGTACTATGACAATTGAAATGAAATCATTTGATTCTACATGTCCTAACTGACCTACTAATTTAAAAGTAATTGCAGAGTACAGGGGTAGCTGAACGACATCGTTTCCTAATTTGGTTTTATATGGCAGCAGGAGTTGTTCATCAAGTCATTGAACCAGATAAATGTATTTAGTAGTTACGTAATTTATTTATTGTCATAAACTCTGCGACTGTCATTCTATAGAAAGTGCTCATTGGTAATGTTTTCTTATAAGGTACAACGAACATCAGCAAATCGGAAACTACAGATAATACCGTTAAAAGTTTAACATAGGTTTGTAATTTGAGATATTACATTTATGACCTTGTACAACGTTTTTAAAATTAATTTCTAATTTGAGTTTTATTTCAGTAATTTGGTGCACTGCTTTAAAATTTATTAATCCACTTCTTAACATAAGTCGTTTAAACAATCAGGTCTTAATCAATCTGGACCTGAATCGAATTAGACATATTCAAATGGCTGTAATAATACGTATCCGAATAATGCATCTGCTTACAAGGCGAAAAACGTAATGATATAAATAATGAATTTTCAACTTGTGAACGAAAGATATCAAACCGGGAACTCAAGTGTCAATCGATGTCATGAAGGTCGAATTATTGCTGGTTTATCACTGTTGTGGGTGTTACTAATTTGGAGTTATTTGTCTACCGCACATTCCAAGAATCAGACGCCACATTGTACTTGACTAACATATTCCGACAAGAAAAGAGAATTGAACTTGCAAGATCCATTCAGTTTTTGCTTTAAAGTTCTGTTTTGTAATTTTTTTTTTTTGCATTATTTTTTTAATTGATTTAAGTTCTGTCTCGAAATTATGACCAAATGATATTTAAATGCGGTTGCCAATTAAGCCAAGAGACACTTTAAAATTAATGGTTTCGAGAAGTAACGGTAACAAGCAATGAACTTTAATCTTATGGTTTAATATTTTATAAAAACTTGTAGAGAAAAGGAAAGTTTTAAAACCAGTCATCACGACAAAAATCTCTAAAGTGGTTCATGTATACGTGTATTTTCATATACTCAGTAGAAATATAATATTCAAATTATTTCCGCACAACGTTTTCTTGTTTAGAGCAAACTTATCATTTTACCCAATCATATTACGACAAAGATTATGGTACATGTGTATTGTATTCATCGAAAAATACCTCATTGAAAGGATAGTGCTGGGAGCGAACCCGCACCGTCACGGCGACAGCGCCTAGCCGTGCAATTCCTGCGACGCAACCAACTGAGCTAACCGGGACAACCCCAAAAAAGGTTGATCGGATAGCCCTGATATACGTAACAATCACTGCATGACATCGGTGACGGGTTATTTCAATGATTACCACCACATAAACACCGTGCTTTTGACTTTAAATAATTTGTATAGTTGTTTTTTTTGTTTAATATGTATTTCAAGTACTGCTTGTGAACAAGCTTAATCAGTCCGAGCATGCAATATTTCATAGTCATTGTGTTCGAATTGGCTGATTTTCAAAGTTGGCTTTTTTGTTCCTTTTCAACGTACCACCAAGATGTTCAAAACATTTCAGGAATCCGATATGTTTACACATTGTTTTAAATGTATAACTTTTAAATCGTTCTAAATTCTCACCAGTCTTTTTAATAATATAGTGTGAGACATTTTCTCATTATTTCAGTATTGTTCACCAATAATAACAGTGCGTTAAAACGGTCGAAATAATCAGACTCAGTTTCGTTTTTGTCTTTAATGTGTCTTCTAGTCTAGCTATTTTCTTTAATTTGTTTTGTTTGATAGGCAACTATGTAAGCCTGTCTGCTGTGCTCTTTGAATGTTGTTTCCTTGCACATAACTATAATTGCTGTTTTTTTTCATTATTTTAAGAATTAAGCAGAAGGCAAGATATATATTTGCAGCTATAACATCATTGTATATATAATCATGAATTAAAAAAATAATGTAGAATTCGTGTTCATTCGTCTGCAGTTTGCATTATGGGTAGGTTGGAGTTGTTTGTTGTTTTTTTCACCAAGACAACCTGTACTTGTTTTCCCCTGCTAAGGTTGTTGCATCCTAGACCATGGATTAACCCCCCTCCCCACCCCACCCCCCCCCCCCCCCCCAGTGTCAAATTGTTTTGCCAGTGACCGTTCCAAGGCGGTGACCCCCCGAGTTCTCATGTTTGTTTATTGTTTGTGGTTGTTTGTTTTGAAATTCATCGTTTTATAAATCATGCTCTCTCTTCTTCTTGGCTATGCAGTAGAGGGGCTGTGTTATGAATGTAGCAATTCCTGATATGCATATTTCACTGTTTTAAATTCGATTCTTCATAAATTATTAACTCAAATAAAATTTGAAGCATGCGTCTCGGGTAATAAAACATCGAGACCGGCAGTATATTCTCACAAACCTTGTCAAGAAACTAATTAACTGTATAATTTATTAACATTTTATATATTTCGTTTCTTCTCATACTTTAGTTGTAATGTAGCATATACAATCCAATATTCTACTTTAGTCTAGACAATAAGGACACACAACGAATTGGTAAATTTAAATATAAATTGCACATTTACTGTTTTACGTCTGAAATATATATACATATTTTACATGAAAAACGAATAACTATTCGAAGTGAATTATTAACAAGAGGTGTTTGTCAAACACAAATGCCCCCCCCCCCCCTGACGTGCAAGTGATATCTATTAGCATTGAATTTAAATTTTTGGAAATTTAGAGACTTTTGTAAGCTTTAGCAATGAAGGGTACCAGTCATGAAAGCAATTTACAAGACGGTGGAACTCCTATATATCAATAACCAGGTCATCCAATGAGAGGATTACATTTACCTCGACAAACATAAGCGCGTGTAGATTAACCTAGTCTAACACAAAGGATTTTATTGTAATTTAAATCAAATATTCGCTATTGGCGGAGATATAGTAGCTCTAGTGTTATGTCAATTCCGGTAATGTGCAGGCTTTAGTGACCATCCATACGAAACCAAAGCATTTAATAAACACAAGTGAGTGATAATCAGTGCCTATTTATGACACGGCATATATTGAAATAGTTTAAAATTAATGTTATGGATCATTGATATATATCTTTACTTGACAAAATCAATAGGGGTCTTGTACTGGTCATGACCAACCTCCATATATTAGGACTGTATAAAAAAAACGTTGTCTAGTTATTGATCGGACAAGGTTTTTTGTTGTCAAGGCCACCGTGACCTTGACCTTTGACCTACTGACTCCAAAACCAATAGGGGTCTTCTACTGGTCACGACCAACTTCCACACCAAATATGAGGTCTGTATCACAAAGCGTTGTCTAGTTATTGATCGGACAACGTTTTTGTATGCAAAGGCCACTGTGACCTTGACCTTTGACCTACTGATCCTAAAATCAATAGGGTTCTTCTATTGGTCATGACCAACCTCCACACCAAATATGAGGACTGTATCACAAAGCGTTGTCTAGTTATTGATCGGACAAGGTTTTTGTGGTCAAGGCCACTGTGACCTTGACCTTTGACCTACTGACCCCAAAATCAATAGGGGTCTTCTACTGGTCATGACCAACCTCCACACCAAATATGAGGACTGTATCACAAAGCGTTGTCTAGTTATTGATCGGACAAGGTTTTTGTGGTCAAGGCCACTGTGACCTTGACCTTTGACCTACTGACCCCAAAATCAATAGGGGTCTTCTACTGGTCATGACCAACCTCCACACCAAATACGAGGACTGTATCACAAAGCGTTGTCTAGTTATTGATCGGACAAGGTTTTTGTGGTCAAGGCCACTGTGACCTTGACCTTTGACCTACTGACCCCAAAATCAATAGGGGTCTTCTACTGGTCATGACCAACCTCCACACCAAATATAAGGACTGTATCACAAAGCGTTGTCTAGTTATTGATCGGACAAGATGTGGTCTACGGACGACATACCGACCGACATACCGACCGACATACCGACCGACATACCGACCGACCGACCGACATGTGCAAAGCAATATACCCCCGCTTCTTCGAAGGGGGGCATAATTATTTTAAATTTAAAATAAGTCAGTTATCCACGGTTCCTACTTCTGTTTGACGTCATTATCTAATTTATTTCAAATATATTTAATTCTCGCAGATGATGCCACTTCTGAATTATCTATGTCCTTGTTGAAATATGTTGTCAAAGAATTGTCTGTCTGGTTACCAGCTTATTCCGTTTCCGTTTCATATTTTAAACATTTATCGCCCAGACATGTCGTAATAGAAAAAGTCAGCTGTTGGCAGTTTCTTTATCTATGGGATCCATTACACAAGAATGAACATCAATAACCTCAATAATATGGGCATTTGTTTCCTCATAGGACAATGTTTATTGGATTATATTCGTTAAGTATGACGTATTATGTGATAAGAATGCAGCTATGCACAGTTATGCTAGTTATTTAAATTAAATTATAGAATAATTTATCACCAGTATATCTTGATATTATGTAGTAAGAATGCAGTTATGCACAGCTATGCTAGTTATTTAATTAAATTACATAATAATTTGTTACCGGTAAATCTTGATATTAATATGCAGTAAGGATTCAGTTTTGCACAGCTATGTGAGTAATTAAATTAAATTATATAATTTTTTCTCAGGTCCTTGACGATTTTTTTGGCGAAACGGAAATTGTTGGAGTAGACATGATTTATGTAAGATTATATAATAATTTATTAAGGACATATGTATAACCAAATATGATGTGACAAAAATTTAAGGAAGATTTCTACAATCATTTACACAGAATACAGCAATTCAGAAGCTCTATAATTTTTTTGAAATGCAAAAATGATGATTAATGAAAGAAAAATTCATTGTATTGTATGAAAATATAAATGCTTTCTCACCTGTTTAATTTTAATATAGCCACAATTATATTCAATCTAAATATATATCGCATGTTAAATAATCCATCGCTTTTGGGTTCAAACTGGTTAGCTTTTATCAATGGTGTTGGTTGAAGAATCGTGTAATGTTAATAAGGCAACAATCTATATTTATCTGAAGGCCGTTGAACACGATACATAAGTCCGACTATCATTTCAATCAAAATTTAATAGCAGCTTTCATTCAGAATGTTGGTGCATTAATGTGTTCATACTCTTTTTTATACGAATCTTCTTAATAATCAGGTCCGAATTAATCCGAGTGATTCTTGATGACGTCATAATGTTGAGCAGACGACATGGCTTATTATGCATTTCGTGGTTAAATTAACCTTCATAGTCAAAATGTGAGATGCAATCTCATTAATGACAATTGTGGATGCTTTCCAAGTATAGTTACAACAGAAATGTCTCAAAATAGTTTACCGAAGGCACCTATTCATATGGCGTTACCTTTATTAGAAATAATCCAAATAGGGACTATTTTATGTCTCAAAATAAATGTCGACCTTTGCCTGTGCTGATACGGGGAGATAAGTAATAATATAAATAACGTTTTTCGAAAACTGTCGTTTAGCAAATTTATATTGTTAAATACAAAGCCGAGAACTCGAGTGATTTCTTAGAGGATGTATTATCGCTTGTTTATTGTTTTGTGGGTTTTCACTAATTAAGAATTATTTGTCTACAGAATATTCTTAGAATCAGACGCCAGATCGTGAAAGAAGATAAAATTAATACATTTGGCTGACACATTCCAGCAGGAAAAAATTTAAAACGTGTTATATCTATATATTTTACAAACTTCTTTTCGGCTGCTTCAAAGAATTGCCAGGAAATGATGACGTTAATGGCATTTTAATGTGGTTGCCCGTTTACCTCAGAGACCCATTAAAATATGTGTAACGAGAAAATACGATGACAAGTAATGGAATGTTTTCCTCGAGATGTTTTATGTACATCTGAAAATAATGGATTTTGAGTCAAAAATAAATCGTAATAAAATGAATTTTTCCACAATCTGACAATTGCACTGCAGGGCCCAAGATCATAAAACTAAATCTGGAGATCAGTCTCAAATCTCAAGCATCTGATTGGCTGAAATGGTGACCAGTCGCCATTTCAGCCAATCAGATCCTTGAGATTTGAGACTGATCTCAAAACTAAGTTTTGTGATATTGGGCCCAGTGCCCAAGGTTATAAAACTGAGCATGGAAACCAGTCTCAAATCTCAAGCATCTGATTGGCTGAAATGGCGACGACTGGTCGCCATTTCAGCCAATCAGATGCTTGAGATTTGAGACTGGTTTCCAATCTCAGCTTTATAACCTTCAGACCAGGTTTATCGCAGATTTGAAATTCATTCCAAAATTTTAATCGACTGATTCTAAGTTTCAATTTTGATACTGTCTGTTCATATTTTTTACGAAATAAAACCCGTTGTAGTGCCATCTGTGAAATTCTGGGATACATTTTTTTTATTTAACAAGACAAGTTCATTTATGATTTATTTATGATTTATAGTGTCAAGATTTTGACAAATATACCTTGTTCTAGTACGGTATGGACCAGAACTACTTAACGAACAAGATCGTACGATCATACTTATAACTATGTAACTACCATTTTGCTACTATAACAATTATTCTCTTTTAGAAACGAATTTTTGAATACCAAAATGTTTACATTAAGCTTTCTCGAAGACCGGGAGTGAAAACTTGTTAAATTTTCTGTCGTAGTTCACTTTAACGCGGTTAATGCCTCTCTTTCAGATACTACTTAATCATGCATTTGCATGATTTGCTAATAACACTATCGCGTGTGTTGGTTCTTTTGCGTTCTCAGAATTAAGTTGAGTTCTGATTTGGGGAAACATTATCCTGTACCTACCCATTTTGATTGGCAGTGCCATTAGCTACCTCCGTTAAATGCATTTGCATGCTATTAGATGTAACTTTCATGTATGTAAGTGGGTTTGAGTGAATTCACCAAGGCCACATGTATTTATTATTCGCGAGAACATGGTTGGGCCAGTGTTAGGCTGTTGCACAATAAACCTGGCTTTAATTCTTTGTTAACTTTAACCAGTCAGTGTCTCCTTTCTTTTAAATCGATTATCGTACTGTCTTTGTTTTTGTGAACTAATGAATCACATGTTACAGTAGATATTAATAATTTATAATTGTCTCTATCTTTGGCTTTATGTGGTGGCTGTATTTTCTGGGTGGATGGATCAAAATTGTACCGTTTATTGGTGTAAATATTGAGTTGCGCTCATCCCGGGGCTAGGTGGCGTGAGCAGTTATATGCGTTTCCATTACAGTCCATGAACAGGCTCAATCAAACCGAGCCTGTAATATTTTCATATTTGTCGTGTTCGGTGGCTTTCAAAGTGCCCTTTTCATCTATTTCTGAATGAAGCTTTACATAATATCTGAAACTGACATTTTTCATTCCTTTTCTAAGGAAAGAAACGAGAAATTACCATTTTTATGGAAGACTAGTATATACACACTCCCTGAAAATATTGTAAAAGCAAAATGATGAGAGCTGTTAACAAATATTAGTGTTTGCTTCATTACAACATTTAGAACGACAGTCAAACATTGTTTTTGTATCTTTTTTTAATCATTAAGTATACATTTTAAGACATCAAAAAATGCCCACGATCAAATAATAATCAGGCTTTGTTGTCAAGAAGCATATTAAAATTTGAGGTTTTAAGTGTAATTGTGCATACAAATGACATCCTTGCCACGCTCTAAACAGCACATTTCACTTCTCTTACTCGTATTTACCATTTTTACAAAGCCATTCAAAATAATGATCCTTTACATGTTATTTATATTGGAATAGGTGAAAGCCACCAAACACGACAAATATGAAAATACGGCAAGTTTGGTTAAATCGAGCATGTTCACTGAGCCGTTTTACTGACTAAGCCGAATAGTCCCGGGCCCAAGATCATAAAACTAAGTTTTGAGATCAGTCTCAAATCTCAAGGATCTGAATGGCTGAAATGGCGACTGGTCGCCATTTCAGCCAATCAGATGCTTGAGATTTGAGACTGATCTCAGCCAATCAGATGCTTGAGATTTGAGACTGATCTCCAGATTTAGTGTTATGATCTTGGGCACCAGGATGAACGCATTAAATATTTACAGAATTAAACAATACAATTTTGATTTACCTTTCTTATATTTATTTTTAATATTTATCAAGAAGGCAACATTTCTAAAAATCCTGATTATGACGTCTTTGAATTACTTGAAATACGTAAAAGAAAATCGAGGTCGCACGGAAGCAGAACTAATGGAAACATAAAAAGAAAATCACGTATTCGTTGTTCTATTCATGACCTACATATTATTTTAAAACAATCTGGCAGACACGCTATGCTATCTAGGTTGGCTTCTCTTTCTATATCAAGTCTGCAGAAACTGGATGAGGAAGCCTCATTTCAGCCAATCAGATGCTTGAGATTTGAGACTGATCTCCAGATTTAGTGTTATGATCTTGGGCACCAGGATGAACGCATTAAATATTTACAGAATTAAACAATACAATTTTGATTTACCTTTCTTATATTTATTTTTAATATTTATCAAGAAGGCAACATTTCTAAAAATCCTGATTATGACGTCTTTGAATTACTTGAAATACGTAAGAGAAAATCGAGGTCGCACGGAAGCAGAACTAATGGAAACATAAAAAGAAAATCACGTAATTCGTTGTTCTATTCATGACCTACATATTATTTTAAAACAATCTGGCAGACACGCTATGCTATCTAGGTTGGCTTCTCTTTCTATATCAAGTCTGCAGAAACTGGATGAGGAAGCCGACGACATCGTCATTAGAACCCATCCATTTTACGAGGTTGCTAGTCTTATTCAGTGTTATACTCGGCATGTTCTCAGGCCACATATTGACTTGGAATCGGACCATCAAAGACATTTCCTTAAAATTTCTTTTTTAAATAAAGGAATAGATTTTATTGACCTTCCTAGTATATTTAAAGATAAAAGAGTTCAATCGGCTGTTCCTATTTATTTTAAGAATACTGAATCGCCTATGGTTTGTTATAAATACAACAAACCAACTAGAAATATAATTTTTAATTACAATAAAATTACATCGGATTTACAGATCATTGAAAATACACCAAAATCTTGAGAGTGTTTAACTTCTAATTATTGCTATAAGCCTGCCGGTCATATTGTTACCGGTGATCTTAATTTAATCAAAGACTCTAGAATTCGTAATTTAATTTCTAAAGGTCCCAAATATAGAATATCATCCAAAATTGACTTTAATGCATGCCGTGCAGAAATTGCTGAGTCTTTGAACTTATTTTGCAATAAATGGTGCAAAAGAGAACATGCCGAGCCTAATGCACTTTCTAACTGGAAAAAGCACATATTCAAAATAATTGACACCCGTATATCATTTTATGAAAGAAACATTGCTTTATTACCACCTCGACCTCGTTTTAACTTTCGTCATTTGAAAAAAGGAATTCAAGACTTTCATAACAGATTTGTTTTAACACCTGCTGATAAGGCTTCTAATAATGTAATTATAGTGTGACGAATACACTATATTAATATTCAAACTGAAGAACTGAACAGCACTAATGCTTATATACTGACTTCTTCATCTGAGAGTGATATTGTTACTGCACACACTCTACAAATTACAAAATTTAGAATCAGTATTGAGCCGAAACAAGACAAAGTACCTACTATGTATTGGTTACCTAAAATGCATAAAACACCGTATAAAGCAAGATTTATTGCTAACTCTAGTTCTTGCACTACTACCAAATTATCCGTGCTCTTAACATCTTGTCTTACAGCTATAAAAGAACACGTAATTAGGTATTGTGATAAGGTTTTTGAAACTTCTGGCAAAAATTTATTTTGGTCGATTAAAAATTCAAATGACGTTTTGAAAAAGCTTAAATCAAATAATTTTCGGGCGTTCTGTTTGTCTACTTATGATTTCTCAACATTATACACTTCGCTCCCTCATAATTTAATAAGAGACAAACTAACCAGTCTCATTGAAAAAACGTTTGCTAGAGAAAATAAAACCTTCATCGCTTGTAATGAACATAGGGCATTTTTTACAAACGGTGCTTATGATAATTATACATTATGGACTTGTCAAGACCTTATAGAGTCGCTAACTTTCTTACTGGATAATATTTATGTTAGATTCGGTACCTCTATTTATAAACAAGTAATAGGCATCCCAATGGGTACTAATTGTGCACCCCTTGTTGCTGAATTGTTTTTATACTGTTATGAAAGAGACTTTATGTTATCTCTTTCTACTGAAAATCAAGATGATATAATTACAGCTTTTAACAACACCTCGAGGTACCTTGATGATTTATTAAATATAGACAATAACCATTTTCCATTACTGGTTAATAAGATTTATCCCAAAGAACTACAACTTAACAAAGCGAACACTTCAGAAAAGCAAGCAAACTTTCTCGATCTAAATCTGTCCATTGAAAATGGTTATGTCACTACTAAAATTTATGATAAAAGAGATGATTTTAATTTTAATATAGTAAATTTTCCGTTTTTAGACGGCGATGTTCCCCGTGCAACATCTTATGGGGTTTATATCTCACAGCTGGTTCGCTTTTCAAGAGCTTGCAACAATGTTAATGATTTCAATGAACGTAATCTTTGCATTACAGAAAAACTCTTAAAACAAGGTTATCGTTATCACAAATTAAGGAAAACCTTTTGCAAGTTTTATCGCCGATACCCAGATTTCATTCATAAATACAAATGCAGTTTAAAATCACTTTTGCAACAAGGTATTTCACAACCAGTTTTTTATGGAGATTTAATTTATAAACTTAAAAAGATTAAAGGCAGTGTTAATTTCTCCCGGTTATTCGTAAAAACCATCTGTTAATTTAAAAAGAAAGGTTACCAACATGATATTTTACAGCGCTCTGCAGGCCTGGTGATTAACCCTTCTACAGTTGATCATTATGCTTACCTCTTTGGTTGCACGACGGTGGCAGGGGTTTAAGAGTTTATGAAGGTTATTGGGGAAATCTTTTCTTAAAAGAACCTAGAAACTCGATTTGTTTCTTTTATCCCTGTCATCGTGTTCTTGCTGATTTTACTCTAGGAGCTCTGGTCTCGGTAAGATTATTGAGTACCCCTTTCGGCTTTGCAATGCTCTTAGCTTCTTATGTTTTATATGTTTGTGTGCTTTTGCATGCAACATTGTTAAGCAGATAAGTGGGTTGGAGTCTTTTCACCAAGACAACTTGTACTTGTTTTGTGATATGAGAACCTGTTGGGGCAAGTGTGAGGTTGGTGCACCCTAGAACCTGGTTTAAACCCCCAGTGGCAATTTGATTTGCCACTGACCGTTCCAAGGCGGTAACCCCTCGGGTTCTCATTTTTGTTTATTGTTAGTGGTGTCTTTTTTGAAACTGATTATTTTATTAACCATGCTCTCTCCCCCTCTCTTCTTCTTGACTGTGTGGGGAGGCTGTTTTTTCTGAATGTGGCGATTCCTGATATGCATATTTCACCTTTTTATAAAATAGATTTACACTTAATATGAACTCTTAAAAAAGCTTTAAATGAAAACACAGTAACTGAATAAAACACCAACACTATTTATGAATAAACCACAAACACCAGTATTTATGAAACAAGAAAAGTATAACACACACGTGTTATATGTGGACGACATTCATGCTAATGTAATGTCCCTGAGCCAATTTGTGGTTGGATCCATCTGATTGTAGACATGAAGTGAATAGTTGTTTGACCTATGATTACACGGCCTCTCAAGGCCGTGTATATTGATATAAGGAATTGAGATGTAACATGGAGGAGCACGTGACTGTTTAGGCTATAGACCACTAAATCAAATTCTATAGACTCCCACTTTAGCAATTCAGCAAATATCGAATTTGCTATTGGATCAAGCCTTTAAAATCTTACATTTAGAATCAACTTAAAGACATATTAAAATCCGACTATTATAATAACATAAACGGTAAACGTTTTCGGCATTTTAGTCCCTGTCGCGGAACTTTTGTTTACAATCTGTCAAAAAAAATAGGTGCTACTAATTTTAACGCGGAATGTGAAAGTATCCAATTTTACGATTTTTTTCGGCTTACTACTCAAATCATATATTTTCTCAACATCATTTTCTTTTTTAGATTTCAATTTCCATTGTTCTCAATCAATTCTGACTTTCTGTAAAAGTGTTTACATGCCGGATCAACATTAATAAGTCGTCTGTAACCATCAATGGTTATCGCATTCGAATAAAAGTGAATTCAGACGATGGTTCTCTAAAGCTGTAGATCATGTTTTTGGCCACTCTATTTATAGCTTTCTGTACCAGTTTCGACATCTGTCGGATAATCAATATTAGTGAGTGTTAATCGGTTTGATACATTTCTCATATTAAATAAGTATTTTACTTTAGCATTAATAGTAATTTTAGTTTACTATTCAATATGCGAATTGGAACAAAGTATTGTGATAACTAACAGGCATGGGCTTAAATTTGCAACGAAATTAAATGCAAATGAAGCACCAATCATTAAATGCACAAATCATTGTACTTACTAATAGCCATAGGCCTAAATTTGTATCTTTATGTTAATTAAATGCAAATGATGAATCGAGCATTATGTCGATTTCTGTTGAAATTTGGTATTGTGGTTTCGTTTTGCTAATGTGAACAAGGGCAAATTTTATGTAAACAGGCACCGCATCAGAGAACTGATTTCCTTCTTAAGTAAATGGCATTTAGAAGCACCTTCTCCTCATCAAATTTATTTAAAATCGCACAGCATTTCAAAGTTATGTTACTTCGCATCGTGCTGATTATATTGCCCTTTAAATTCAGACCTACGCTATTAGTGTCCAAACTGTATAAGACAGGCATAGGCCTAAACTACACAACATCTGTCAACTTGATGACAGAAAGGCCTATGCCTTAGAAGGGAAGGGTACAGACAAAAGAGGTGAAACATTATGTAGATTGCTGTTGTTATCAGCCGAAATGAATAAACATGGATAGATCAACGCTACACTGCTTTAGCAATTTCAAGAATAAGAAGGTAGGTGATGTAGGCGCATAGGAGCTGGGGCCACAGGAGCAGAGACCGCGGTCCTTATATTTCATCAAGTCGCTTACCCCGGCCGCCACGGCTCAAATATAAGGGTTCTATGTGATGTTATTAACAATATACTTATACCATCAGATCTTCTTTTTTGTTTGGAAATCGTTGTCGACTTGCCAAATACATAATACATAAAAGTCAAGTGTCAACATCCAGGAAATGCCGATATGTCGCGAGATTTCCTCAGGATGTTGAAGCCACATTTGAGCCACATTTGAGTAAGGAGGTAATACCAGTTTAATCTATGGAATAAGCAGCGCTACACAGAATATGACAAACAATGTCGTATTCAAAGAATATGGTCGGAGGCTAGATTTTCAGAAAGGGGTTCGTCGGGGGTAGTCTTACGATAATTACATGATAATTCTGCATCAAACGCGGTTCGATCACACATCCCGAACCCCCGACCCCCCCCCCCCCCCCCATAAAAAAAAACACAAAAAAACAACAACAACAACAAGAACAAACAAACAAACAAAACAACGACTCTTGATCCGCCCCTAAACACATTCAATAAATATGGATGAAATATTATTACTGATACTATATTTTAGAGAGAATCGATGTCTAAGTTATGAACTGTGATCCTATTATTGCTTGCAGTATTTCAGTATAAAAATGATTTAACCATTTTATTTACCAAATGATTACATATAATTGTATTATAAATAACTAACTTTTTTATATCGACATGCCACATGCGACATGTAAAGCAGCCGAAATCATCTCCTCCGAGGTCCCAGTGTTCAAATCGCTCTTGATCACGCGTGTGATGTCTCTTTAGAATGATTTTACGATTAAGGAAAACGTTACCCAAAAAGTAAAATCATAGTTCGACCCTGATTAGAATAAACAATAATCGTGGGTTGAGCGCAATAGGGTTGTAACTCTACTTTTTTGAAAAATGACTTTTTTTGCATAATATGGCTCATTTTACATTAATACATTGTACATAATATGATTAAAGAAAAATGTTTTTGAAAAAAAAACACTAAATATTTCAAATAAGTCCAAAGGCTGTATCTCATATTGAATAAGTTTTGTTCTATAGGGTTGTAACTCAAGTTAAAACCATGTTGCACAAAAAGGCCTTGACTTAACTGGGATGAGTTGTAAGTGGAATAGAGATGTAACTCAGTCTTTATATGTACATACTTTATAAAATTATCAAATACTATAATGCATGAATTCAAATTGTCATTACTGGGGTTTCATTAACAGGAGTCCCCTTACCAGTTACCATGAACTATGAATGGCTTAAAACCAGAATGTTTTGAATATATAGTTGTATTCAAAGATCTCTTTTGCAATAAAAAATCATTGTTCTCATTTATGTCCATTTTTAAGTGGAAGACGGTTGTAAGTCATATATTTATAAATATCTCTTTTGGAAATTGTTTTATAACATTTCTCCTTCATAAGTTTATATGCATATAAACAGAAAAGAATAAACTTTCAAATATGAGAATCACAAATTTTTTTGTTGTTAATACTGAAAACTTTTTTAAAAAGTGACTTACAACCGTGTTGCGCTAAACCCACGCACGCTGAGTAGTTTCCCTGATTTTTTCATTTCCCCTAACCAAGTTAGATATTTAAACGATGGCTAAAACAACCAAACAATCAAATAGGCATAATACACATTTCAAACAGGTTTACAAATAATTAAAATGGATATGGTTTAACACAAACAGCTCGCTTTTTAGGCAGTGTACTCCTTTTGCTGCATTAGCAGCAATTTTTTACTTGTATGAAATAGAGATCAAGTATAAGTAGTTATGTTAGTGGTAAATTTTATTGAATATCACATATGACTGGCAATGATGTGATTATGATATCTTGAAGAATATCATCACGGATGAAAGATCCCTGAGTAGAGGGAAGTGGATATTGTCCACATAAGTTAAGCAATGTAGTAAAATCGTTTAATTAGACTAGATTTCACAAAACATAGACATGAGAACTTCTGACATAAAAAGATGTTGCAATTAAATGATACAAAGTAAAAAGGTGTTTTTTGCAATCCACATTAGTGGTAAGAAATCTTTGATCACAATGAAATTGTTAAAGGTTAACAAGAACCTTTCAATAGGAAGGATTCACAGCTACGTCATCAATTTGTGTTATCAGTACCACATGATACACATTTCTAGGAAGGTGGTACAATACAGTGTAAACAATGGTTCCTTGTGGTAAGATATTTGCTGTAAATTTAACAGAAAATGCTGAACCTTGAGTTAAGTTTCGCTCATCTGACATAACCTGAGCATTCAAATGTTTAACTAAAACTTTTATTACAGTGTCAAGGTTTAAATTTGTCAGGGAAAAGGCAAGCATTAATTGAAAAGATTCATAGAAATTCTCATAGTATTTTCATATCAAGCAGTTAAAGCATGCATTATATAATCTTGAGCTGGAGGTGGTCAGAAACAGGTGCAGTTTCAGTATCTTTATAATGTATCATGACTAATCTTGTCTGTATATTTATGTTTACAATATTGTAAAATTAATATGGCTTATTATGTATGTAGGTATTCTTACTAGTAATTAAGTTAATATACTTAAGGACAATAAAAACGGACAGTGGGGATAACTGCATTTTGACAAGGAAAATATACATATTATCAACATTTTTCACAGTTTCATAATACCAAATGCATTGCAGTAATTTAGATACCAAAATTATGAAAATTTATTTATAATAAAAAAGTTATTGCGTAATAAAAACTGTACCCCGTAAATAAAAGAAACACTTTTTGCTAAATGTGACAATGAATTGGTTCAATCTGTTTCCTGTTGTTCATTGTCATAAAGTATATTTTATCAAATGTAGAAATTGAATGTATTGTTTTTGTTGTTGTTGTAATTGTTTTTCAGATGCAAGGCAGGTATTGTAGCTGGGGACGAGAAAGACATTATTATTAATTGATTAGGGCAAATGGTTCCAAATTTATAGTACCATAATTCACAAGAGAAAATATATATAGGTGCAGCAAAATTACTATTCTGCCATGCAAAATAAAATGTCTACAGCTAAACGATTGACTTAATTTTCTATACCTAAAGCGGAATGTAAGAGGCTCGAATAGGGTCTGGGTTTCCATCTGTAGGTCCTTTTCCTCCAACAAAATATCAACTGAATTTGTGTGTCCACTTTTTTAATTTTTTTTTGCTTTGTCAATATTAAAATACAGCCGACCACATGCACTTATCCACTTTTTGAACTTATGTTCATTTGTTTTTGGTTTTGGAAAGGGTATAAAGATACATCTTTCATGCCATCTTTGTCTGTATACCTCGAGTCACCTTTACAAACACCATAGCAACATTGTTGTGTCTTACTAAACTTTTTTTTTAAAGATTTTGGTTTCAGATCCATGCCTCAACACAAGCTAATTTATAGTAAACTGAATGCAAGTCATACAAAATTTGTACCGCTAGCAAGGTTGCTAAGGTCAATTCTTATCAGTGAATCTATTTTTAGCATATTGGCTACCTGTAAATCCTTCCTATACAATATTTACATGCAAAGGGAGAGCAATCAAACATCACTTCCGTTATTATAAGGGATGTTCAAAAAGTTCTTCTACCCCGTCAAAATCACTTAACAATTTCACTTCAAAAACTAAGGTTTCTACCCATAAAAACGTTCATAGCAATACATTTTATTTCTAAAACAATAATTTTGAATGCATAAGTAACAAAAATCACGTATTTACCAAAACAACATCTTTTCTGAACTTTTTTAGTAATCCTCTTATCTCTCTTGGGTCAAACTAGATGTACGTATTAAACATCATCTATTAATAGTTAAATAATAAATATAATACATGACCCATAATTCGTCCAGAAAACACAAACACTTTATATGCATAAAAACACAAACACTATATATGAATTCTTACAAATGTCAGTCAAAATTTTGACCCGGCATTATCAGTAGCAGTTATCATCAAACAAACTGTTATTTTATGTACTCGTCTAAAGCCTTATAGTTTAGGACAACACTTACGTGCGTGATGTATCTATAAAACTTGTTTAATGCAGTCTGCAGAAAACCAGTCTGGATGATAATTATTAGCTGTCATAACTAAGGGTCCAACATTTACACGTGTAAACGGTAACGTTTCGTTTTCGGGCTGTAAACGTTTACAGAATCTTGAACCGCTTATACAAACGGTCACAAGATTGTAAAGGCGGCAAAATATTTGCTGAAAAACGGCAACAATGCATTTAGAAAATATTAATCTTATTTACACCACTAAGTAAACAATTGTATTTTAATATGTAATTCACATTGTTGAGGTATAAAAAAACTCTCGCATCGTTATGGGTTTCCCCGATGTCCAGGCATTTCAATAGTTTCTGAAAACCAGGGGTCATCTGATCCCTGTTGAGAATGTTCATGGGGTCATTATCAGATCGTCACTAGTCATATCTTGTATTTAGTGAACTTTACTACTTATAAACCTGCTTTTTACTTCATTTTAATTTATTTTCAGTGGTTAAATAAGGGTCAACTTCTTTTGTTTTAATGGAATGAACACAAAAGTTTTCCACTTTTCTCCTGCATCAAAATGATTTGAAGTTCAGAATGAGAAGGGGTCAAAAATGGAAAAAAAAATCAAATTTGCTTGCATAAAATGCAAGAATCAGCATCAGCTGAAATCCTGGATGTCGTGACCATGTCAGTGAGTGTAGCAAAATGACGGATTCAGAATTTCACAGGATAACCCCGGAAGTTTAGCGATCCAATAAGATCCCGTTTGAATGGAGTTGCATTGTTATTTACAACTTACAAAGTTCAGTGAAACTTGTCACAATGTTATCAGGTTTGCATGATATAAACAACATTTAAACGGCATCGTTTCGTTTTACATGGTCCGTGTAAACGTTTACAAAAATTTGTAAACGTTGGAGCCTTAGTCATAACTGATTGGTTTTTTCGGGTACAATATATCAGGCATACGATTTTTATTCGTGGTTAATATGTCCATTTTATTTTTTTCCGATGATACTGCCTGGTTTTACTGATTCCCTGCTCATAGCTGACGCAATTGCATCCTTTACTTTTTAAAAAACACAAACTCTGACGTCACAGCTGGTTTACCTGGCTCCAGGCTTATTCCGTTTTCGTACTTTATATTTTTCGTTGAGTATTTTATTGCCAAACCATGTTAAAATTAATTGGATCAGTTCTAGACAGTTTCTGTATCTATGGGAACTATAACACAAAATTTACCTCAAATGTTTTCCCAAAGCTACAAGCGTATGAATAAACTCAATAATAATGGCTTTAGTTTTCTCAAAGAGACACTATATATCGCATTACATTCGTTTAGGATGATGCATAATGTGGCGAAAACGCAGTTCTGCAACAACTAGGTTTTTATTAAATTATAAATGATTTGTTCTGCACTTTTTATTGACAGCTGTTTGGCTCTAAATTTTGCGAAGACAATATTTATTTAAAATTTTAGTAATTAAAAGTGTTTTAAAGTTCTAGCACATTCTCCTAAATATAAAGCATCCTAAAAGTGGGATATTCCAAAGGGCGGGGAAAGTGGGTGACAGCAAGCTATAAAGATCATTTGATTTTTCATCAAACGTCATTAAGTTTTGCGACCTTTTTATCTTAGCTTGCATACTGTTGCATACGGCGTAAAAATGTGTGTTTCAATGAGGAGAAGCATATTACGCACTCAACAAGTGAAATTGTGAATAAATTTTGCATCTTCAACGTGCTACATGCATCAGGCGTACATTTACAATGTCGGTTAAATTTTACGACGTTTTTCTGGTAGCAGGCTCACTGTCACTGCAGCTAATTGTCGTTAATGTTATGTAGTAGCTGTGCTACGTCGTTTTATCATTTGATTTATATATGGTAGCAGGAGTTTATCATCAAGTCGTTAAATCCTGAAACTTGTATGTGGTAGTTGCGTAATGCATTTATCACTATACACTCAGCGTCTTGTATGTTATTCTGTAGTAAGTGTCCATAAGTGATGTTTTCTTTTAAGGTACAACAGACGTCCGTCAATCTGCTATTGTACAAAAGCTAACATCGTTAAACGCTTAACATGAAATGTACCTTATGATATTACATGTATGAAAATGGACATCAGTTTTTTTAATTTTTTTTAATTACAGTTTTATTTCATTTATTTGGTGCACTGTTTATTTGAGTCCTTTATAACATAAATCTTTCAAGTAATCAGATCTGAATCAATCTGGAGCTTAATTGTCCTGTATCGAATAAGAAATATTTCGTTTTTGATATAAAATTTGTCTTTGAATAATGCTTCTTCTGACAAGGCGTAAAACGTTATAATTTAAATAATGCACTTTCAACAAGTAAACGTAAGATATCAAACCGAGAACATATTAAGATGTCATGAATTTCATATTATCGCTGGTTTATCACTGTTGTGGGTGTCACTAATTTAGAGTAATTTGTCTAACGAACATTCCAAGAATTAGACGCCAAATTGTGAAAGCTGATGAAAAATATGTTCTTCACTGACATATTCTGACAAGAAAAGAAATTTCAACTTGTTTGATTCATTCAATTTTATGCTTTAAATTCCTGATTGTTTTCATTATTTTAATATCAGTCGTGTTCGTTCTCTTTTCAAGTTTCTTTTCCATCTTTTGTTTCACTGATTTAAGTACTGCCAGGAAATGTATACTAAATGATATTTAAATGTGGTTACCAAAAGACCCTTTAAATTTATTGTTTCGAGAAGTTACGCTAGCGAGTAACGAGCTTTCATATATTTTATAAATACATGTAGACGAAAACGCAAGTTTGAAAACCACCGAGCACGGAAAAAATTTCTACACTTGCTAATGTATACATAATATTCTCATATAATGAGTAAAAAGATTTTCAAAAATTTTATTTCCGTCCAAAGTTTTCTTGTTAAGGACAAACCAATCTTTATACCGCGGCACTTTACGAAAAAGATCTTGGCGTGGTGTTCATCGGAAAATATCTCGTTAAAGGCCAAATGTTCACCGCCATATAAACACCGTGCTTTTGAATTTAAATGGTTTATACTGATTTTTTCGTTTATACTGCTAGTGAACAAGCTTAATCAAACCGAGCATGCAATATTTTATAGTCGCCGTTTTTGTATTGTCTTAACTTCAAAGTTGCCTTTTATTCTATTTCAAAATAGTACAATTAGGATTTTCAAAACATCTTAGAATAGATAAATATACATATTGTTTGAAATTAAAAACAGAATTCGAGTCGGAATCCGTACCAGTATCTAATAATTTTGTTTGAATCATTTTCCCATAATTTCAGTATCGTTCACCATATAAAAACTTAACGTTATTAAACCGGTTTAAATAATCAGGTTCAGTGTTGATTTTGTGTGTAATGCTTCTTCTAGTCTAGTTATTTTCTTAAATTTGTTTGATTGGCAGCTAATCATGTATGCTTCGCTCTTAGAATGTCGTTTCGTCATAACAATTGCTGTTTTATTTTTCATAATTTTCAACTAGAAATGTGTCCATAGGACACGGATGCCCCCGCTATGCATCGTTTTCAGATACTAAAGTGCAATGATGGGAATAATAGCATTTCAAAGACAGTGATGTTCGAGTAATTTTAAGAATATGCATAAACTTGATGATCAAGTAAATTATTTGTATTTGTGGCACAGTTGTCTTCTCATTACGGAAATGTCTGTGAAGAAGTTGGTGGTAATGCAATGCAATGTCATAGTGAACATTTGTGCCAAGATATTTTGAAATCCCTTCATTCATAAAGAAGTTATAGCCCGAACAAGTAAATTCAAGTTTTTGTAACTGTGACCTTGACCTTGGACTTACAGGCATGGGTAATGTACGCAACACACCGCCTTGTCATGGTGAACATTTGTGCCAAGTTATTTTGAAAACCCCCCATTCAAAACAATGTTAAAGCCCAGACAAGGAAATTCTACTTTTTAGTAACAGTGACCTTGACCTTGGACCTACAGGCATGGACATGGTACACGACTCACCACCTTGTCATGGTGAACATTTCTGCCAAGTTATTTTGAAATTACTCTATTCTTAACGTAGTTACAACCCTGACAAGAAAATTCTATTTTAGTAACAGTGACCTTGACCTTGGACCTACAGGCTTTGGCATGGTACGGAACACACCATCTTGTCATGATGAACATTTGTGTCAAGTTATTTTGAAATCAATCTATTCCTAACAAAGTTACAGCCCGGACAAGAGAATTCTATTTTTAGTAACAGTGACCTTGACCTACAGGCATGGGCATGGTACGCGATACACCGCCCTGTCATGGTGAACATTTGTGTCAAGTTATTTTGAAATCCCTCCATTTATAATGAAGTTACAGCCCGGACAAGAAAATTCTATTTTTAGTTACAGTGACCTTGACCTTGGACCTTCAGGCTTGGGTATTGTGCGGACACACTGCCTTGTCATAGTGAACATTTGTGCAAAGTTATTTTGAAATCCCTCCATTCATAACAAAGTAACAGCCCGGACAAGAGAATTCTATTTTTAGTAACAGTGACCTTGAACTTTGACCTACAGGCATGGGCATGGTACGCGACACATCGTCCTGTCATGGTGAACATTTGTGCCAAGTTATTTCGAAATCCCTCCATTCATAACAAAGTAACAGCCCGGACAATAAAATTTTTATTTTTATTAACAGTGACCTTGACCTTCGACCTAAAGGCTTGGGCATGTACGTGACATACCGTCTTGATATGGTGAACAATTATACCAAGTTATTTAAAAATCCAATAAGAAATAACAAAGTTACAGAGCGGACAAGATTTTGCAAGAAAATTCTATTTTTAGTAACAGTGACCTTGACCTTGGACCTACAGGCATGGGTATTGTCACGACACACCGCCTTGTTATGGTGAACATTTGTGCAAAGTTATTTTGAAATCCCTCCATTCCAAACGAAGTTAAGGGCAAAGTGTATATTTTTCTTAACACAAAATGTAAGTGAAAAGGGGGCATAATTTGAAAAATATTGGAAGCAGGGTAATGGGTCTTGTGGGTTTTGATGTAGATTTTGATGGTTTCAAGGCAGTATCTCAAGTAGTTTAAAGTTACGGGCAAAAAATATAAGAAACAAGATATATTCCTATTAAAACTAATGTAAATGGAAGTATCAAAGGGCCATAACTTCTGAACGGAACATGTAAGAGCAAAACCCCACCTTTACGCACAACAACATATCACGCCAAGCATTGTGGTAAAGTTTCATCAAATTCCCAGCAGAGGTGTAGGAGGAGTTGCGTTCACAAGATATATTCCTATTAAAACTAATGTAAATGGAATTATCAAAGGGCCATAACTTCTGAACGGAACATGTAAGAGCGAAACCCCACCTTTATGCACAACAACATATCAGGCCAAGCATTGTGGTCAAGTTTCATTAAATTCCCACCAGTAATGTAGGAGGAGTTGCGTTCACGAGATATACTCCTATTTAAACTAATGTAAATGGAAGTATCAAAGGGCCATAACTTCTGAACGGAACATGTAAGAGCGAAACCCCACCTTTATGCACAACAACATATCAAGCCAAGCAGTCTGGTCAAGTTTCATTAAATTCCCACCAGTAGTGTAGGAGGAGTTGCGTTCACGAGAATATCGGACGGACGGACGGACGAACGAACGGACGGACAGGACATGGCGGGGACATATATGTATATATATGCATATTTCACCTTACTATATCAGACTGCAAACCATTCATTAATTAATAATGAAATATATATGAAATATTTGAGAATATCTGTCTGAAACAACCACACCTTTGCACAGTAAATTCTGAAAATATAAATTCGAAAGCAGGGTAGCCTGGTTATACGACACAAAATAAATACCATTGTAGTTATCTCCCTTGGAAAATATTTTGAAAGGGGAATGAATTTCTTTTTCAATTTAAAATTCATGTAGTTGTGATGACGGTAGCTAGTTTAATGTTAATTCTGCGGAGAGTTCGAGCATCAATAACATCTTATAATGAACAAATCTGCTGCAAGTTACAAGTAAGTAACGATTTTTTTTGGGGGGGGAGGGATGTGGGGAAGGTGCATGTGGTTTTCACCTTAGAACCTGGTTAAATCTCCTTGTTTCGCCAGTGAATAATCCAAGGCGGTTACACATGTGTAATAAAAAAGAGTTTCAATTATACTTTGTTTTCTAAAAAAGGTACATGTAGAAGTGCTTGATTAAATAAATAAAAATGAATTTAAAAAAAACAACATAAAATTATGGAACTGATCGATGCTGACGAAGACTTTACTTTATTCTTGTTATATCAAAATTCGTTTGATAAGAAAAGTATATGACGCAAAATTACAAAATATTTAAACGCGTGCTTGCACAAGCCGAAGAAGAAACATAATGAACCTGATTATTTGCTTTTGTCATACATCACAATGTTCAGGTAATAAAGAACAATAATAATCTTATCATGTAGAAACACACTTGAGAAAAATATATATTGCCCTAGTTTTAATACATTTCTTTAACAACACTAACATAACGTTGCTGCCACTTTTTATTGTGGTTTCAGATGTGTTGTCATTGTTAAAATAAGAAAATACTCCTCCAACTAGTTCGTTTGTTCGTTATATCATTGGTTTCAACGACATATTTCTGTTAAACTTTCAGTAATATATCTGCCAATCGCATAGGTATTTGCACAACAGAAAATTGGTATTCAAGAAAAATGTGTCCATAACCAATTTACAACTTAAAGTTCGTCTTCTGTGATCGGTTTTTATTTCCATTAACCAACAAATGACTTAACTTGACAGCTTTTATAGATTACTACATCTTTTTATTGACTGAAGTCCAGTCAGAGGGTAATTAGGGTCAACTGTCTTATGTCTAACAATGATAAGCTTGTTTCCGAAGATCATAAAGCTGTGCCGGACGAGACTAGAAATTGAGAAAGTAAGCTTCTGCGAGGCATAAATTTGAGAAACCCAAAGTATAATTTACAGATTTACCTTTGTGTTGTTTTGTTACATTAATTTTGAAATTCGTTGTTATTCGTTGACAGTCGGATGGCAAAGTCATATTGTGTACGTTACGTATGAAGGTGTTCCCCCGAAACCAAAAAGTGAACTATGCATATCAAGAATAAATACATTTATACAGCCATCACACACTGCAAAACACATGGAGCTCAAGAAAAGAAAGCATCTTTTTATAATATAACCACTTTCAAAAACACTTCATATACAATTTACAAAAATAAAAACTAGTTTGAACCAATTGTCTTTTATTGCCCACTTAGGTCCTCATTTGCACTATTTTATTGATGGTAAGTACATGTAACCATTGCACGATTTTTCTTACCTGAAAAAGTGTCCGCCATGTATGATACAAGTGACTGTAGTATCTTGGTTGAGAAAGCACTAGCCAGTTATGTTGTCGATGCTTTAGAAGATACAGCAGCAATGTCAGCTGAAATATTAGAAACAATAGTAAAATAGTAAGCACTGACAATTCTAAAAGACAAGTACTTGTGACTCGCATATTGTAACACAATAATGTATATTGCTATGGTCGTTGTTTACTGACCGACGGTAAATATTAACAAAATGTGGATCAAATAACATTAAGTATGTAATAATACAAACAATCACGCAAACATATAAAGGTACACCGAATCTCCTGGCTATAATTTTAATCAATCGGTAGGTCCAAAAGAGGCAATTTCTTATGTTAAATATTAGGACAAAATTATTGATTTTATCATATATTTGAGAATGTTGCAAATATTATCTATCGGTCCTTTTTAATATCTTATGTTAGGATGGGGTCATTAGAACAGCAAGGAACTTGTCCATCCATGCAACTGGTAATGGTATAAAAGTTACATATCGCCCTTTAAAAAAACGGATCTTTGAAAGCCAACGAACACTACAAATATTAAAATATTGCAGACTCGGTTTGATTGAGCCTGTTCATGAGTAAAGTTAAATTTATTAAGGTAATTGTTGACATTCGTGGTTTTGTTAGGAGCCTAAGACAAAAATTTATAAATTTATCTTGGCATAACAATTATCATTTTATTCAATCATAGGAAAAATAGAGTTCAACGTTTTTATTGTAACAATTGCTTTGTGAGTGATAAATTATTCTTTCAGGATATTTATCTTTAAGAGTTTGAAAGAGGCTCCGTCAACTAAATTTTTAGGCTTGATATATGTGAAGCAAATCGCATTTAATTTTGAACCATTCTGTTATCACGGGGAAATTCATCGTTACTGATAGCTGTTAAAAATAATTTTTCACGAATAACAATTCCTTAGAGGTTTCGCGAATTTTTATTTTTTCTGAACAATTTACGTTCCCAGTGCATGTTACACAAAAGCATTAGATAACAGTCTGAACAGTGATTTCTTTGGAATCACAGAGGATGGGGCCATAAATTTCAAAGTGTCTGTCAATAGTTGTGTGTATCCCTTGGGGGATTGGTCTGCCGTTAAACCTCTTGTCTGAAGACAAATATTCAGCTCAAGGGCTTTGCCAAGTAATGAAAAGTTGGCTTTTAAGAAAATTTTGCCTGCGTTGCGGCAGATAAAAAAGATCACCAGAAGGCCATATAATAAGGCGGCAGCGTCTAGACAACCATGCAAGAGACAGCCCCATACATATATTCTGTTTATTTCCAGTATGCCTTAATGCCACCAACAAAGACTGACATTCTACATGGTTTTAAATAGGCATATTACCATCAAGGGAGGTAACTGAACATTTCAGAAAATATCTCTATGTTTTATATCTTCAACATACAGCTTATAAGTCATAGCATGCTCACTGTGATACATTTTATCAGACAACAAACTGATAGACTTACAGGTTATGCAAATGAAACTTTGCCTTATATCTTGCAAAAAAGTCTCTCTTTTTAAAAATCTGAACGTAAATAGTTAGAGTTCATCGTAAAAATCATACATATGATGATGATACTTATGAACAAAAAGGCTCTTTTAGGGCCCTTTTTGGTTTTGTTACTGTATTTATATTAAATATGTAGTATATTTATCAAAGTCTATTGATCTTTAGGTTGATGATTCGGAATTGCACTACGCAGGGCAAAATTTACAAAATAATAAAGAAGAAAATAATATAAGCTTAATTATGATTGATTAAAGAGTGGTGTACACAAAATTTAAACATCCGGATTAAACTAAATCCATTGTTACTGTGCCGACATTCGATAATTTTCCTGCCGTTTGATGTTAGGGAATAAATAAAATAGTAAATATTCCAAAAGAGCCTTTTTATTGTTTTTTTTTAAATCAAACAGCACCACGCCATCCTCTTTTGACAAAAATAAATAAAATGAGTTCACAACTTTATGTTTTCGTACATGTTTTGTATTCAGATATATTTATTTTCTCTGAATAAAAAATCCCCACGGAACATTTAAGCGTGACTTTTGTATTTAATGTTTAAATATTTAAAACGCACAATGATATTAATACCTACCGGGCCTGTTTGTTTTCAAATAAATTATATCATACTCGATGCGTGTTCAATTAAACACTTGTGTCGTCCTCAGGTTCCTTGTCAGAATAAAATATCCAAGTACAAAAAGGGGCATGACTCCATCAAATATAACTTGACCTAAAGAATTTGACATCATCATGACTGTGTTGTTATAAGCATCATAATTTGAAAGAAAAAAAGAAATGGCAAAGTTATAGCCAAGTTTTCATGTCAAAATCTACGTACAAAAAGGGGCTTCAATCCATCAAATGTTACCTTGTCCTAAAGAATTCGGCATCATCATGACCGTGTTGTCATAAGCAATATAATTTGGAAGTTTGATGAAGAAATATTAAGAAATTGGTAAGTTATAGCCAACGTAAAGTTTTCGTGATGGACGGACGTTCTCACAGATGGACATTTGTTTGGTATTTCTTTTGTTTAAAACTACCCAACAAGCAAAAAATGTACCCAATAAGACTCGACGGAATGGATGGGAATGAGTGTTGATTAAGCACTTATTATTTGGTATCAGGTGCCTAGCGGTGCGCTCGGACCAACCGACGGACGGACAGACAAAGCGATCCCTACTTATCGACGTTTCTTCGAAAGGGCAACATAAAAATGTAACCTGTTTTATCGTTATTATAGAAAATTACCGCACACAAATTGAAATATGCATATCATTAATGGCCACATAGTGTAATAGGCAAAGCCTCCCAGTACAGTCAAAAAGTAGAGAGGAAAAGAGAGCATAGTTATACAATGATCAATTCGAAAGTTTGTTTTACTAAGTTATCGGGCAATATCATTTTCTTTAATTGCGGTTCTTAACAAATACTTTTAAAATATTTTTGCGGAAATAATAATATCAAAGCACGTTATTGGGGGTAAATTGTTCGTACACTTCTTCGTAAGCTTAATATATGTGTAACAAACACTCAACAAAAGTTCTAATTGGCCACTTTTTGTCCATAATTTGTTATTAGAAAGATATTGAATTCACTCTTTATTTATAATCATATGCCAACAACAGTCTTCAATTTAAGCTTTAATCTTTTAATAATTGATTTTTGAACAGTTTGGCAAGAGTTATCCTTAATTTTGCTAAAAATGCATTTCTTGCATAAAAAGGCCAAGCAAACAGAAATTTGCTCTTAATAACATGTTTTGTTATAATAGGACCCCTCATTAATAGAAAAAACAGAAAACATGATAAATCAATAGCACATTTGATTAGATAAACCCCTTTCAAAGTATCCAATTTTAAAATTACCTTCCTTTCAATTAAAAACTGTTCTAATTTTGACCCTGCGGTGTAAGTAAATGGTATTGGATTCATTTAAGAAAACAATCAATAAAGATTAAAAAGACATTAGATAATTGATTTAAATACAAAACAGTTCTTTCCACAACTTCTCTTGACGTAGGGAAGAAACGAAACTAGCATACATTGTAAACATATACAATTAATGAACAATTAGAACTTTGGTTGAGTGTATGAAGCTTTCTGTTATAACTGTACAACAATTATACAAGTTTATCTAACATTAAACACGAAAGTTTTGCACATTCCTTTCGAAACATACTTTAAACTTATATCACTGTATCTGGCTTATGATGGTCAGAAAAAATACAATTATCAATGGTCAGAAAAAATACAATTATCAAGCACTAAATTAAATGTGCAGACTAGCGAAATAAGCCGTCTGCGGATTTAATTCTGTTCTGGATATTGTTTTTAATCAGAATAAAGCAGTCTGATTGGACAATATGACAGTTGTCCTATAATAATATTCTTTAAATGAATAAATGTCACGCACACACATAAAAAACGAGCAGGATTCCAGCATAATGCATATTTAAATATATAGAAATACGAAATCGTCGTTGGTAGATTTTCTAAACAGACGAAACACAAATTTTCGCAATTTTTGTATATAGAATGACTTTTTAAAATTACGTCATTTTAAAATTACAGCGATGCTTTCCAACTTCTTTTTTTTTCGTATAATGTTAAATTTAAATTCAGGTTAACTGCTGTAAATAAAACTTGTGTTAAGACACAGTAATTTTAAGACAAACATATACTGTGTTATTTATTGTAGTTGTGTTTGAAAGCATCTGTCACTATCTTTATAAAAACTTAAAAAGGGTTTCAATTTTATTATTCTGATTAAATGTTCAAAAGGAAGTTACATTGAAAATTCAAACATACAGTTAAACTTAGTTTCTCGTTTGTTTGTTGTTGTTGCTTTTTGTGAAATTTCAGCCTTGTTCTAAATAATGATATCAAAATATTGATCTTTAAGTGTTCTTTAAGGCCTCGTCAGTTTAATCTTAGAACTTATGCCTCGGTTGCAAGATTCGTTGCACAAACGAGTTGAATTTTAGCACGTTCGGTTATCATGTGGAATACTGTGATTAATGATAGCGGATCTTTCATTAAATTTTCATGAATTATGATTCCTTTGAGTGTGTGTGTGTGTCCATGAACTTGATGTTTTCATTTTATCTGAACAATTTACGCTGGCTTAGCAAGTTAACTTAAAAGCATTAGATTGCTATCATAAAAAAATAGATGAGAATCGTTGGAGACACCTAGTACGGGCAAAAAAGGACAAAATATTTAACCAATCAAGGCTTACACAATCAGTTAATAGTTATTTCATCAGCTTGAAGACAAATATAGAGCTTTATTACTTAACACATTTCCCAGCAACGCAAACTATGTAATCGTCATTGTCAGAATGCAAGCTCGGGACTTCATCATAACAAGGTGAAATATGCATTTCGGGAATGACCACGTTGAGAAGACACAACCTCCCCACATAGCCATAATTTCAGAAAGAAAATGAGAAGATTAGGTGGTTGGAGTTAATTCAGCAAGACAATTTATAAAATGATCATTTTCAAAATAGACAGTACAAACGAATAACAAAAAAAAGAATCCGATGAGTAACCGCTTTTGTATAGTCAGAGACAAAACAGTTTACTCTTAAAGGTTTTATTCAATTCTTACCTCACACTTGGTTTTCATATAAACATACAAGAACATATTGTCTTGGCGAATCCAACCCACCATGTTCTTCATCTTAATATACACAGCTAAACAAACAATAATATAGTGCCACATTGCCTGCAACGGCTCGTTTAAAACGAAATAACAAACATTTTAGTAATAAATTATCAATGCACTTTCGTACATCGGTAGTATGAAAGCTTGAATGTTACAAATGATCAAATATATAAAGTGTGAATTATGAGAAGACATGATAGTCAATATGAGTGTAGTTTATATATATTGTCGAATCTATCTGTCTCTGAGTTCTTTCACATTACACATTTCATAACACCTTGGGCAGGAAAGAGACTTAATTACGGCTTACCAATTACATAAAATTACCAGGAAGTAACGGTAATCGTATTTTATTTTGTCACTGAAACATCCATTTGGTTCAAAACTGAAATCTTCTTCTGAATTACCGGTCTATATTATCATATTATTCTTGCTGCAGAAGGAGCAAGATCGACTGCAACTTATTGATTTGTTTAACACGTTTGTGCGGAATTACATCAGGGGCTAATTATCCAATAAAAATATAATGTTGTTCCAATAAAATGAATAACTGTATAAGTCCTTTTATGGCAACAAAATTCGTCCTAGATTAAATGAAGGATATAGGCTGTTTTATGCAATTATGGAATTACGGAGTCAAATCTTGCTGAATCGATAAAACATTTTCCCTTAGAGTTGCGAGGTGACATCTTATTCAGACTAATTGTCCCAATTTACTAATGTAACAAAGTATTAAAATAATTTTTTCTTTTGTCCGAGTTATTATCTATATTTTCAGTGCGGATCAATGATTGCAATCTGTTTCTGCAGTGATTTTATAAGTGACAAACGCATGATGATGTGTTTTCGACTTAGAGAACACTTTTAAATATAATGTAAATGTCAATAACTCCACAATAAGGGTAATGAAATATAAATACAGGCGAGTCCTACGACAATATTCTATGAGCAATTATAATAATGATATGTGTAAAATTATTACTGCACGCATTGTTGAGGTTCAATTTTTGGTTATTTAAAAGGTTGTTTAGACGATTCGGTTAATTTTAAAAGTATTTACGAGAAGCCCTTACTGGACAGATTCGCCATTTTTCTATTTGAACATTTTTTTTAATTTTGGTATCGTACAGCTAATTTGTTTATTTGGGGTATCGCGTTGCTGACTTCTCAACCGTAATCAGCTATACTTCACTCTAGATATAGAAATAAAGTCAAACTTGTCTTCAAATGTCACTAAAGGGAAAATCAAGAAGAGTTTTTGAGGACAGGTGGTCTTTACTGACTGGTGAATTTAATCTTTAAATCAGTTAGTGGGACAAATAAAATGCGGTCTTTTATCACAGGTGGTCTTTGTTTAGATGTAGTTTTTAACACAGATTTGACTGTAATGTAAAATAAAGTTGATTATAAACAAGAACACGGAGTAACAAAAACTAATAATGTAGAATAGAGAACTGAATTACTAATTATACGATTATGAAATATGACGTTTTATGAGTACAAAAGAAAAGATAAAAAGTGAGACAATCGATTTTAACTGGGCTGGAGTTATTTCACCAAGACAACTTGCATATCTTTGTTCAGATGAGAACCTATTGGGGCAAGTGTTTGGTTGGTACACACTAGAACCTAGTTTAAATCCCCAGTGGCAAATTATTTTCAATTGCCACATAACGTTCCAAGCCGGTAACCCCAGTAGTTCTCTTAATCGTTAATTATTTTTGGTGTCTTGTTTAAAATTGATTCTCATGTAAACTCCTGCTCTCTTCCTCTATACTTTTTGGCTGTGTGTTGAGGCTGTTTTTTCCTGATATGCATATTTCATTTTTATTGACAAAAAATGATAGTTACTTTGAAACAAATGAAGCAATTAATCATTCCTTTGGAATGATTATTCCCTTTGATCATTAAATTTTGATTTATTCTTAACCACAAGTCTAACCTTAACAATGTGTAACATTGTGCACGTGGCGTTTTACTTTAGTTTTTAAACTTGCACCATTTAATTATCCATTTACTAACCCACGCAGTGTGTCGGAAAGGTAAAAGTAATGAAATATAAATACATGTGAGTCCCATGACAATGCCTCTGCGGACATTTTTAAATTGAGTGGTTGTTTTTATTTATTTTTATTTAAATGGTTATGCACTAAATAGTTACCAATGTCTTGCTGCGAAAGAGTAAACATTATCCAAATGGAATAAATACAAAAGAAATATATGCATATCAGTAATCGCCACACTCACAAAACACAGCCTTCCCATGCAGCGAAAAAGAAAAGAGGAAGATAGAGAGAGCATGCTTGTTATAAGTATTACAATTAAAAAAGGACGCCACAGTTAAAGCGGTTGGAATCATGGTCATAACTGCCACATGTGTCTTTACAGACTATTGATCGCAGAATGAAACGATTCCTATACATGAACTTCCATTCATTCAATTCTGAAATGGTTTTTAATTTTTACCAAAATAATTGCTGAAACTTGAACTAGTTTCTATTCTGAGATATAAAACATTATTAGAAAGCTTATTTGAAGATAATTATGCTGTATATTAACCTTAAACCACTTATGTGAAAGCAATTGATGTATTACAGACCAAAATTATAAATAAGGCACTAAAACAAGTACTGTTTACTAACTGTTATATCCGTGTGTCTTATTTGTTCTTAGCTAAGGTTGCTAAGTGAAGGGTTTTGAAAAAAAAAGTAAGTAATCGAAAGAGTTCATTTGAAATTCTGTAAAAGCTCGAACTGCACGTCAAACAGTCTACAACAGTCTCGAATACGTCATTTTATTGAGACACATGCCCATAAGACCCAAATCGCACCTAAACTCAACCATCGCAATTTTTACTAATAATACTTATTCTAGTAAATAAGGCGCATCGTGGGAAAAGAACCTTCGGATAGTTCTTGAAATGATGTCAAAAAGTTGAGCAGTCGACATTACTTATTATGCTTTTCACGTTAAAATGAATGTTGTAATGCCAAAATTTGATACAAAATCTTAAATAAGTTGCATATATTAGCAAGATCTCTCATTGTTATTCATTCCTGATACTGTAACAAATTAAACAAATAAAACGTAACAAAATATTACCAAAGAAACCTTTTTCTCATGACGTGCCCCAATCGTGATGTATTATTATTAGGAATATCAGTTTTTATATTTAAGTTTATTGACAACTCATTTCTTATCCTAAATAAATTTTGTTTTGAATACAATCTGCTGACCGATAATATAATGGTTAGAGTGTTTTTAAGATTCCATGTTACTATACACAGTCTTAACTTCAACAAATGTTGTTTACTGATATCGCAAAGTTTCATAAGAAAGCGATGTCCCAACTCTGTTTGTTTATATTACGTGTTAATTGCATGCGTCGATTTCAAATCTTCTTAGTACGTATCAACAATATTATAGCAAACACACTGCATAACATCTTGTATCATATTTCTTTCTTAAACGCAAACCACTCTGAACAAAACTAGCCATGGGAATTTTTCGCGTGACTCAACTGCATTTTCATCAGCCATCATAAACCTTATTATTTTACGACACACCGCAGTTGTTTGTTGTTGTTGTTGTTTTGTTTTTTTCAAGTGAATCATGTAAAAATGCAACTATTGTAACAACTTAATGTAAAACGACAGGTAAACATTTTATGGGTTGTTTCTTCTGTTTAAATATAAATCAAATGATCAAAGAGAAACTAATAGAGGAGTGATGATTGCCTCATGTACTTCAACGTGTTCATTAATAATTAAAAATGTTTCTTTAATTTGTATGACTTTATATATATTCCACAGAGAATTAATTTAGTGTTTAATCGATGAGTTTTATTAAGTTCTGCATTATCAGTCTTCATTCACATTCCCAATGAATACTACGTTTTTATTGACTTCGTCTTAAAATCGTATTAAAAAACCCATAGCAGACTCATCTAGAGCGAAAGCCAGGTGCGGTTATGTAAAATATTTTAAAACTTATTTCGTTACGGTTTGTTTAGAGTCGTCAAGGATTGGCATCGATAAAGAAGAAAACTAACAATATTTCTCTAACGAAACATTTCAGTTGAATAAAACTTTGCACAAACAATATCATAAATTTATCTGCATTTTACATTTTGTTACGAATGTTAGGAAGAAGCTAGACCTAAAACTTCCCTTAAATCTGTTTACTTCCAAACGCAAAACATTAATTTAAATGGCTAAACGAGTTACGTGATACTGACAACAATATATGTAATACTGACAACAATATATGTATGGGTTATTTTAAAGAACTTTCAATCATGCAAACAAACTCGTTTTTCTTGCTACAATATATATAGCGTTTGCTGACTATATTTTTGTTACTTAAGGCTTAAATTATTTGACATCTTATGTTCAGTAGTGCCATTGGTTCACGCCCCCACCCTACAGTGCTCCGATTGGGTGTTACGTTGCAATTACTCTTGTATTTTTCTATAATGCGTTAGGAAGGAAAATTATTTTAAACGTGACCATAACATTATTCCACGTTTTGATGTTTTTTAATTATTTTTTGTATTTTTCAGTTTCTAGAGATACATTACAGACCATTCACCCCTAATTCACTAATTTTAATTTAACAAATTAATACACTCAAAATGCTGTCCTTTGTGTTATTTGTGTTGTTTTTTGTCCAGAAACATGTTATTTATAAATAATTAATTTAATTACGAGTACCTTTATATGTCGATAACTACAAATGTTGCAATGCTTTGTTTAATATGCCACAATGAAACATATGCCCATTGAAGTCTACTTAGTTTCTTTAAACACTCACGTTGTGCAATGAAATAAAGTATAATGGAGGCACGCCACGGGAAAAGGTAGCTTCGGGCAGTTGACGTCAATCCTTGAAACGACGTCATAAAGTTGAGCAGACGACATTAATTATTAAGCAATTCGCGGTAAAAATACCATTTTATTGTCAAAATGTGTAACAAAATCACTGTTTTGTTATGAGAAAATAATAGAAATTTGAAAGTTCTTTCTAAATATAGTAACAACAAAAATAACACAAAAAATGACCAAAGGTACCTTTTCCCGTGGCGTGCCTCAATTTTTAATTATGCTTATCATTCTCTTGGGCATTATTAGTAATGTTGTATTTTACTAATATTGAACTATTTTAAGGGAATGGCCTCTTTTTGGCTGTTTGAGGAGACTTTTCCCGATATGCATGTTGACCTGTTTTTACAATGTTATGGTTGTATTATCATCGAATTGTTTCCTTCGTAATATATCATCGAATTGTTTCCTTCTTAATATATCAACAATAAATGTTCTGCTGATTTATCCTTAATTAATTTATTCCCAATGCTAACAGTACGTCAACATTTGTCCCTCCTGCATTTGTCAACGAGATAACCTATATCAAATCCATGTCTCTCTAAGACATCAGTTGATATGCCAACTCTGCAGCGGTAACCTACGATACTGATATAAAAGCTTGTACATGTCGATGTATCATAGGATTACATGTATTTGATTTATTGCGCTATTTGTTGTATTGAAACCTATATCTAAACAGTTAACACATTTATGTGGAAGCAGATTGGAATCATTGTAAAATACATTAGGATCGGAAATGAGTGGTCAAGACATAAAAGTAAATATAACAAGGCAGAGATTAGCAAACATTTTAGGTACGAGGATACAAGTTTTTTTTTAAATTGTTTATTCTTTTCTAGTTGGTTTCAACATTATTATCGTTTAGTAATACGTAGCTGTTTTTGTAATAGGTATTTGTTTGAATCTACCGCCATAATAGTTACACATCGTCTAATTCACATCATTAAATCGGATAGATCAAAGTTGTGCTGTTCACTTGTGCTATACTTTTACCGCCAGTTATAAAGTTCACTCAAACCGAGTCTTTAATACGTTCACACTTGTCGTGTTGTTTTACTTTCAAATATCACTATAATTCTTGTATCGTTGAAGTTTATTGAGCTACAAAGAGAGACTCCGAATTCGGCCCGCTGTCGCCATTTCTAGAGAACTACATTGAATTACGTGAACTTTCTCTCCTCTGTCGCTATTTCTAGTTAGTAATTGCCTGATCTTTGAACTAATCAACGAAAAACAACGAGTATATTAGAAAGACTATGAGGTTATTATAAAACTACTTAACATATCTCTCAGGCAAATTATGTTCATCGTTTTCCTTCTTAAAAATGAACAGACTATTCAAACCCAGTTGAAAATGTTAGCCATTATTAAACGGCGACAATTTTGCCTTTAGATCGAAAAACCGTCAAGATAGCCATGGTAACAATGAAAAGCATAACAAACTTAACTTTATTTCATTAATGAAGGAATGTTTGCTTTTTTTTGTTTTTATTTGCTGAAAAGCCAAACAGAGAAACACGAATTTTATTCACAATCCCCCTATCATTTGTCTATATTAAACACCATTCACTCCAAAAACAATGCCAATGGGATTTCTTTGCGTAACAATCCCGCATTTCTACTTTCATTACTCTAATTATTCTACGGCACCAAAATATTGTTTCTACTTTTTATAAATATACTGAACAAAATTAAAAAGTATCCACTTTTTATGCTTGTTTTCCCATTACCATATTTTCATTTAATCAGGAACGCTTTGAATGGTGTTTATTTAGTTAATCTCGGTTGTTTTTGAGTTAAATTGTTCATGAATAAAAACTTCCACACCAAGACCTGGGAAACTGCCAATCGAATAACAATTAATCATGACTTACAAAACACTACATATTCAATTTAAAGGGAGGTAATTGGAAATGGTTGGAATTTCTGGCTTTGTTTATCGAGGACCAGTTGTGTTATTTATGAAAATGTTTTGATTTTATTTATTCAAAAGAGGTAGAGAACGTGATTTAATTCCAATAAATGTGAATATTTCAAAGAATCGCTGACATTTTACTGAAACCCATATTATAACAAAGGGAAAGATAACTAAGTTGTGGCTGCAGATTTTCAAGAATTTTTTATCCCTTTGCAATGATAACAGAAAAGCAAATGTGTACACATATAGAATTTTGAGTTTTCGTTTTCATATTTTACAAAATTTAATGTAGGAAAGTGGATACTTTTTAATTTTGTTGAGTATAAATGAAAAGCGAACTTTGATAGCCACCCTACACGACAAACAAAAAAACATTGCAGGCCCAAGTGAACAGAACAATTAAGATCCATTCCAATCAATGGAATACAAACCACATTATAAAATGCATCTATAATGCATCTATCTAACCGTCTAAAGTGAAAAGGAGCGTAAACAATCAACCGATCGTAGTTAGAGGTAAAATATAAATCAACAGACAAACACAATAACTAATGAGTGATGCATGTATTTGCCTCATTTCTTTTAAAGTTTTCATCAATAATTTAAATTGTTTCTTTTTTCTGCCTTTTTATTTCTGCAATAATCAACATCAGAATGTACAGAGAAAAAAATGAAAGCCACAGAATACAGCAAATATCAAAATATCAAAATATTGCTGGCTCGATTTGATTGAATCTGTTGATGGGCAGTAATGAAAATTCATAAAACTGCCCATGCTGCATAGCCCCGGGTAGAGCACAACTCGATGATTAAACTAGTAAACAGTACAGAAATGATGCTGTATTCTGTGGCTTTCAATTTTTGATCCAGGAGCGCAACTTAAAAACTGTATATAATTATTGTGTTCAAATGATAGTGACTCTAGCTGGGAGCGAACTCGCACCGTCACGCCTAGCCCTGCAACCAACTGAGCTAGCTGGGACAACCCAGGCTTTCAAAAGGGATAACAGTACAGTTCGCGGCTACGTTTTATGATTTTTATGATGTTCAGCAGTTCCTGTGTTAAAGTGTTTGTGACGTTACTTTATGTCCGTAGTGAACTTCACTCAACAAAATTAATAAAATGTCGATGTTAAAACAAAGTATCTGTAAAATGCTCATCTGTTCGTGTAATAAGTATTGAATTACCATGTTTCGGCTGAACTTCTGGCTTTCATTTAGTTTACATTTAATATCTTTAATTAAATTATTGGTACTGATTTTTCTTGAATACCGGATAAGTATTTCTGCGTGATTTACCCGGGAAAGGAAATCTTATCTTTTCCTTGTGGAAAATTTAACATTCGCGTGGTACATGGACGACGTCACGTCTTCGATTATCTGACGTAATATATTCAAGTTTTTGACGTCATTTACAAATTAAGGTTACCGTAAACGTCAATATTTCAGTGCAAGGAACCAAAATTAAGTTTGTTTATATATACACATATATTATGAACAGTAAAAGGTAGGCAAGAAAAAGTATCTTGCATGAGACATTCGGTAAAGATAGAAAAAAACTTTCACCTCGGGTAAACTCTTTTGGCGGGAACTCGGCAGAGGCTTGTTCCCCCCAAAACAGTTGACCCTCGGTGACAGATTTTTCCATCTTCAACTCACACTCATGCAAGATACTTATAGCCTACAATATTTCTAGAATATGTGTTCGGGCACTGATGTCCCACTGCTACAAAAACATTTTTAACAAAGGACCATATCTCTGGTAAAAATGGTCGCGGGAAAAAAATTTTTCTTTACGATCATCTAAACATCCTGCTTGATTATCTATGCAAGTTTGAAAGAAATCCACTCAATAGTTAATGAGAAAGTTGATGCCACAATATTTGGGGAACGGACGTACGGACGGACGGACGGACAGACGAGTGCAACTCGTTAAGCCTCCCACTCAATTTGGGGACATAAAAAGTGAAACAAACACATCGGGAATGGCCACATACAGATAGACAGCCTCCACACACAGCCAACAAAGAAGGATAAGATAGAATGGTTATAGAATGATAAGTTTCAAAATAGACTTCAAAAACAATTAACGAAAGTTAGAACCCGTTTGGGCTACCGTCGTGGAACTGTGAGTGGCAAAACAATTTGCCACTGGGTTTAAACCAGTTCTAGGATGCACGAACCTCCCACTTGCCCCAACAGGTTCTTATATGAACAAACAAGTACAAATGATAGTGCCTCTAGCTGGGAGCGAAGCCGCACCGTCACGGCGACAGCGCCTAGCCCTGCAATTCCTGCGACATTACCAATTGAGCTAACCGGGACAACCCCCCAAAAAGGTTGATCGGATAGCCCTGATATACGTAACAATCACTGCATGACATCGGTAACGGGTTATTTAACTGATAACAGTACTGACTATAAGTACGGGGAGACTTTTTAAGGCAGCCACACTGCAGAAATAGCGCTACTGTGAATTTCAAATGATAGTGCCTCTAGCTGGGAGCGAACCCGCACCGTCACGGCGACAGCGCCTAGCCCTGCAATTCCTGCAACGTAACCAATTGAGCTAACAAGGACAACCCCCAAAAAAGGTTTATCGGATAGCCCTGATATACGTAACAATCACTGCATGACATCGGTAACTTGGTACTCAAACTATAATAAGCTCAACAATGTTGATAAAGAAGCATATAAACATTTTAAGATTGAAGCTTAAAGTATTGTAAAAAGATTCTTTTAGTAAAAAGATGAAATACAAGCTGTTGTTCTTTTATATAAAAAACGCAAAATTTCAAAATGCTTAAAGTATCAACGAAGACTTATGCCCAAGAATGATGATCAATTTTGTTTCTCAGTGTATTATGACCGTTCATGACTTCTTCCCAGTGTTAACAGTATGTCAACAATTTTCTCTCCTACATTTATCAATGGCATGACTTAAATCAAATAAATGTCGCTCTCAGACAAGAGGTAATATGACAATTACGAAATTTTGCATCGTTTTCACTACTACATAGACATTTTTATACTGTAATTTGGGGCCGAGTCTCTACTGTCTGTTGAACTTTCCTGTTTTCAATTTACAAAATTGTTCAAAAGTACACACACACCCTACTTATGACTAGGTTAATTTATTTCAACGAACATCATTAATTTTGTAAATAATTCTTCCATTCCAGTATTTTTATTATTAAATATAAACATTGATATATATATGTTATGTTATTTGCAATATTCCGCAGCATAATTTGACGAAGCTTCAAGTAAATTAAAAAAAAATTAAAAAGTTCAGTTTTTATGACTCGGAGCACCTCATCTAGAAACCATAGTTTCATTTCAAAGGTAATGTAACCTGTAAGGTATGTAAACATTTTGTTTCCTGGTTAATCATGTAAAGTATGAAGTATAATATCGTGTGCTGATGTGGGAGTTACGCTTCTGTTTGCCCGAAAAACCATAAATACAAGTAATTTATTCATTAACAAAATAGACAATGACTGCCTCAAACTGTTAAAAAGATCGGAGCTAACGTTTTTTATACTATTTCTTTCAAAACCATTGATTGCTGAATAAAAATGTCGCTCTCCAAAATCCAGGTGTTGTATCATTTTCATTGTTCGTTCAGATATTAAAAAGGATTTAGACCGAAGTGAAGTCCCAGTCTTCAACAATAAAAGCTATGAATATTAGTATGCTACATTGACGAAGCATTTGTTTGCAAATATTTTTCATCACTTATCCAATTTGTACTTTCTTCATTTTGCTCAGGATAATTTTACCTCTGTCAGAAGCTCTTGTTTAGTATGCTTGTGTGTTGACAAGGCGGTAAAACCTATGGTTCTCATTGTTTTATTGTTTTGGTGTCTATTTTTAAATGACATTTTATAAAAAGATGAAATGGGAATTTTGAAATTCACACGGCAAACTTAAACTTTGATCTATGAACCCGTCCACTTTCTGGCTGTGTGGGGAAACTGTGACTACTGGATGCGGCCATTTCTGATAATGTCACCTTTTCTGCATGTAACATTAGCGAGGTGATGGGTGGATTGTAGCTAATTCACCAAGGCAACCTGTGCTTGTTAGTTTTTATGAGAACCTTCTGGACAATGTGAGGTTGGTGCAACCTAGAACATGTATTAAACACTAGCGGCAACATGTTTTGAAACATAGAGGCATGAGAAGTGGCGAATTACACACGACAATATACATGGAGTAGAAGTAACCCAGTAAAAAAACCCAGTCGAGATTAGATTTTTTCCTTACAAACCAAAACACGTTTAATTCTACAACAGATACTAAAATAGTCTCTGGCTACAGATCCGACCATAGGGGTATTATTATAAAACTAAAACTGTTAGAAAACAATAGAGGGCCTGGATACTGGAAATTTAACAACTCGCTATTTAAAGATGAAAAATATGTACAATTAGTAAAACTGACGTTACAAAACTTAATTAATCAACATACAATAAACGAAGATTTTGAAAGAGAGCATAATCCCCCCCCCTCCCGAACAGGTGAGACTGAATATAAACGATCAGCTTTTTTTGGAAACCTTTTTTGTCATATTAAGAGGAGAAACCATAACATTTAGTTCTAGGAAAAAAAATAGTTTAATCTCAAAGCAGAAATAGATTTGGAAAAAGAAATTGAAATTTTAGAAAAAATTATTAGTGAAAATCACCAGAAAATAGACGAACAAACACTTATAGAATTAGCAAATAAGAAGTCTGATTTAGAAAATATTAGAAAAGTTAAACTTCAAGATGTTATGTTACGATTAGGGATGAGAACGGTTATCCGGATAACCGAATATCCGAATAGTAAGGTCGTATCCGGATACCATTCTCGTATCCGAATACCCTCAAATTCGTACGAGAAATTTGAGCTAATATTATCTTGACAGTTTGTTATTTTGACAGGACCGCATTAAAGACTTGAAAGGAAAAAATCATTTAACGTTAGTCGCCGATATTCAAAAATATTAGATGATGCAATTAACTATTACCACAACTTTTACATGTATTTTTAACCCGATACATGTGATTTATCGATAAATTGGTTACACAGCATTTTTTCATGTAGTTATTGTAAACTCTGTTTTTTTTACATGTTCCGCTGCTGTACAGGCCGATTTTCGTAAAATGAATCGCCTTGCATATGAGTGCATATGACTATATGCGTTTTTTTTTCGTTTAAAGAATATGATGTATGCGCTTGCAGGCGTCCACGTGAAATAAAGCTCTTAATTTTATCGAACCTTTTCTTGTACTTTTTCGCGGTCGTTATTGACTTAAAAAGTTAAGTCGTTGGGTCCGAATTTTCACTTATATTTTGTTTCCGTGATATACTCGGTAGGTTGGTCGAGGACTCAAACGATCGCGATATAGTGTAACGTTTGTGCTTTTTAAATTTAAAATTTAAAATATTAAATCAGCATTTTCTGTGGTCGATAAAATGATACGGTTATTCGGATATTATCCGGATACCGGATACGGTTATCCGAATAGTGATTTAGGTATCCGTTCCCATCCCTAGTTACGATCAAAATGTCGTTATGAGGATATGTTAGAAAAAAACAAGTAAATACTTCTTAAAATTAGAAAAGCGGAATTATATAAGTAAGTCGATTAATAAATTGATAGATGATAATAATATAGAATACAGTGATGTAAGCGATATTTTAAGTAATCAAAAATCATTTTATACAAACCTTTATAAAGATACTTTAATAATTGACGATACTCCTCTATATAATATACTAGGCATAAATCCAATTCAGTTAAACGAATCAGAAATACAAAGTCTTTAAGGTGAAATTACAATAGAAGAATTAAATGTATCGATCAAAGGAATGAAAGACGAAAAAAGTCCTGGGTTAGATGGTTACACTGTGGAATTTTTCAATTTTTTTGGAATATTGTCATATTTTATCTTAAGATCATTAAATTATGCATATATGATCGGTAATTTATCTATAACACAAAGTAGGGGGTAATTACCTGCTTGCCAAAACCAAAGAAAGATAGAAACTTAATAAAAAAACTGGAGACCGATTTCGTTATTAAATGTGACTTACAAATTAGCATCGACCGTTATCGCAAATAGACTCAAGAAATTATTAGCAAAATTAATTCACTGCGATCAGAAGGGGTTCATTTCCGGTAGATTCATTAGCGAAAACATAAGATTAATTTAGGAAGTCGATATATTTAACAAATGCGAACAAACATTAGAAACTTGGTCAAAACGTAACGTAACACTGTTTGGGAAAGTTACAATTATATTAAAATTCTTAATTTTATCAAAGTTCATACATATTTTTATTTCCCTTCCAAATCCTCCGTTAGATTTGTTGAAACGACTCGAAAAAAATGTCATATTCGTTTTTATGGAACAATGGACCAGACAAAATAAAAAGAACTACATCTATAAAAAATATTAAGTCAGGGGGTATTGGTATGATCGACTTAAAATCGTATATCAAAAGTTTAAAAATCACCTGGCTTAGAAGATTATTATCACCAGGCAGTATAGCATGCAGCTCCCTAACATGTATACATTTTAAAGATCTTATATCTTTAGGTCAAAATTATACGGAGTGAAAATTAACGGAGTTAGAAAGTATACTTTTTTCCGCAATATGGTTAAACCCAAATTCGTTGGATAATATCCTCTTTATAAAAAAATTGGTATACAAAAAATATTGTAAATATTATAGACTTAATCAACATAAATGGTGACTTTTATACCTTTGAACAACTAAAGAATATTTATGGAATACAAGGTACTTATTTAGAATATCATAGAGTGATTCTAAGTATTCCAAACGAATGGAAAAACAAACTCACAAGAAACAAACTAGAGATAAACAAGTTTAAAGTTAATCTATACTTAAATTTATATTTAAAGACACTCATCAAAGACAAAAAAGGAAGCAGAATCTTCTATGACTCTTTAGTAAATTCCAGACTTGTAGATTTAAAATGTAAATGGCAAGCTGAAATTGGCAATATTTCAAACGACGAAGTTAAAACTAGCTATAAAAATTTGAAACTAATAAACGAAATTAAACTTAAGGACTTTCAATTTAAAATCAATCATAAAATACTTGTAACAAAAACATTCTTATTTAAAATCAATAAATCTGAAAACGATGTATGTTCATACTGTAATACAGCGCCGGAAACAAATTATCACATTTTTTGTTAATGTCCAAAAGTTAAAGTTTTTATTCACACAATAAAAACTTGGTTACCTAAAGAATACGAAATTAATATAACGCTGTTAGACAAACCGTTTTTACTTTCAACAAGCAAAGAAAACGATATTTCTCAATATATGACTCTCGTGCTGAAGTATTATATATACAAATCTAAATTTCGTGAGAACTGTCGCACTTTCCTTAGTCTTCCATTGTTTAAAATATATCTCCACAGACTCAGTAAATGAAGCATCTGTGAATGTCTTCAAATATATTGTGGTATCATATTTCACGCGGGTTCAAATTTCACGTATTTTGTGCTTGAGTAAAATGTGTCAATTTGAACTCCGGTGAAACGAATACATGTAATAAGGAGAGACATTGGAAAAATATATTTGCGTGAATTTATGCTTATCCGAACCTTCTCTTCACAAAAGTGATATGATACCACAGTTTCCATCATTGGCTAAAAGTGTAAGTGTTATTGTTCTACTGATGTATACTTAAAAAAATTTAAACATTAGTTCTTGATATTTAGATGTTTATAATTTTCAATTGCAAATATTGTAAATGTTAACCAATTATATGAATAAATGGGGTTACCTTGGAGACAAGGGCCTGAAACGAAAAAAAAAATTGTTTTTCCACTAACCCTTCCATTGTAACTGCTAGGGTTCTCATTTTCGTAATTGTTTGTGGTGTCTTTTTTTTAAATTAATCATTCTTATAGCTGTCATTAAAATTAAAATTTAGAATTGTCAAGAAAGTATATTTCTTTTTCAAAATTAAAAAAAAAATAGGAACACACCACTACTATTTTTATATCAAGGTATGGTTTATTATGTTTTATCTTTTAGAGATTATAAAATTTAAAGCTTAAGACATTTCAAGGTTCCAGTCTTAGACTGAATATCACATGGATTAGCTAATTTCTAAATTGCCAGAATCTGTATTCATTATTCTCGTTGTATGTCAACACATTATAGAATTTCGTCTTCTCGATTCCTAGACCGAGCTGCTCCAATTTAATTAACGTCTCTCTCACACAATGGATAATAAAGTGTATGAAAAGTTCTATTATCTGTAGACAGTCATTATTTTGTATTCTTTAAGTTATATGTTGGTGCCAAATGATCAAATATCATATATTGGCGCTTCGGCTGAGATAAAAACTATAAAAGACAAGACAATTGTGCATGACTTTATTCATTTCAGTGCAAACGTTTTGGTAATTCGTCTTACAAAATTTGTATGCATCTTGTAATATAATAAACATTCGGCAGACAGTTTGTAATTAAATATTAACAGTTCATGTGTACGTGTACTTTTAAAGCATCACTTACTCCAAACACTCTCCATGCACTTTTAACTTGTTTTCAATACTAATCACATCCGTATATGTACAACATCAAGGTCTTGAGATGGATCGAACTTGTACTGCTTATTGTTGTGAGTATCGAATTGCGTTCGACCCGGGACTAGACGGCGTGAGCAGTAATATGAATTTCCATTACTGCCCATTAACAGTCTCAATCAAACCGAGCTTGCAATATTTTCATGTAAGTCGTGTTCTTCGGTGGCTTTCAAAGTTTCATTTCATCTATTTTTATAAAATGAATATCTAATGCTTTCGGTTGCTCATAGTTCAAAATATAAGAGCTGATGTGTGTTATTTATATATTCATGAGCTTAATTAAACTTTAAGTAGATTTTTTTCAAGAAAGATTATACCCGTCTAGCATTTGCTTTGCGCATTTTATCCCAATCAGACGCCATTACAGACGTGTAGAACAAAATGTGAAATGTCAGGAATAGAAACGTTTTGTATTTATTAAATGAATCTAAATTCTTAATTATTTCTCTAAAATAATCATACTTGTCTCGTTCAGGAAATTTACATCGAGTCTCGCCAGAGGTTTGCTTAATGACTATTTTCCTGAACTCATTTGAAAGTGTTTTGTATAAAACAATAATTTACACGAAAAACTCGTTCCGTTGCCCTAAAAACCAAATTTTATCCAAATTAATTTAGAAATTTGCTAAACCTTTCATGCTCTTTTAAAATGACCCCCCTTCTAATCAAACAAAAACAATACTTGCTGTCTTATAGCGTCGAAACAATGATACATCGAGTAAGGGGTAAAGTGGAATGAACCTTACTTCCTATTAAAAATAATGAACTCATGCGACAGAATGTCTGTATAACAATGAAATTTGGAAAGAACGACAGGTATGTGAAATTTTGTACATAGTATTGAAGCTTTAAGTATGCGCATCAGGTGACCCGAGTGTTTTCTTCATTATTTATTTTCCTTCGTTTAAATTCGGATGCGAATGGTGATTGATTTCGTGTACCTATATATTTTGGGTCTGTTTTGTTCTTTAATTCTATGTCAACCCAAAATCAAACTGTTGTATATAATCACTTAAACAATCAAAACACATTTTACAAGACTTAAAACAAAAGATCCAAATTTAGACAGAATATGACAGTTAAGAGGCTATATTACCATTAATTCCCCGCCCTCCGCATAACCCTCATAATTGACCATCCGGTTTGATTTAACACAAAAAAAAACAACATACATGTATGATTTTTTCTACAGATTTGCATTGTTTACCTATCACCAGTTTTAATTTTAAGCAATCCTACGATACGGTGGACTTACACAGCAGTCTTACGCAACCGAGATATACTGAGCCAATATGAAAACGTCACGAAAATAGCATAGAAAACTTTACATAAAAGATGCCAGTGAATGCAAATATCTGGAGGAATTCGATCACCAATTTGTTAATCTTTGAAGTTGTAGGTACAGTATCTATTGGTTTAAAAATAGAAAATGAAATACTAGATGAGTGTTCAGTTGTCCTATGGTACTATGTCGGAATAAAATTATAACAAATGACTTGAAGAATTTGGCATCATCACGAGCTATCCGATCAACCTTTTTTGGGGGTTGTCCCGGTTAGCTCAATCGGTTGCGCCGCAGGATTTGCAGGGCTAGGCGCTGTCGCCGTGACGGTGCGGGTCCGCTCCCAGCTAGAGGCACTATCATTTGAAATTCACAGTAGCGCTATTTGTGCAGTGTGGCGGCCGTAAAAAGTCTCCCCGTACATATAGTCAGTACTGTTATCAGTAAAATAACCCGTTACAGATGTCATGCAGCGATTGTTACGTATATCAGGGCTATCCGATCAACCTTTTGGGGGGGGGGGGGTTGTCCCGGTTAGCTCAATCGGTTGTGCCGCAGGAATTGCAGGGCTAGGCGCTGTCGCCGTGACGGTGCGGGTTCGCTCCCAGCTAGAAGCACTATCATTTGTTGTCACAAGCAATATAATTTTAAAGTTTTATGAAGAAATATTGAGAAATGGCAAAGTTATAGCCAACCAAAAGTTTTCGTGTCGAAATCCATGTAAAAAGGGGGCATAACTCCATTAAATGTGAAACTGACCTAACGAATTTGTTATCAATACGAGCGTGTTGTCATAAGCAACATATTTTGAAAGTTTCATGAAGAAATATTAAGAAATTGCAAAGTTATAGCCAACGTTAAGTTTTCGTAACTGACCGACAGACGGACAGACGGACGGACGGACAAAGCGATCCCTTCGTATTGCCTTTTCTTCGAAAGGGCGACACAAAAATTATCTGGTTGTCGAAAAATAAGTGTTTGATTTTGTTCTTTCTATAAATAAAAGGGAGGTAATTTGCAAAAGCAGATATTTGTGTAAATCTATCATAATTTATTATACATGTATTTCTTTGCCTCAATGGGCTTTAAAATTTGTGTTTATGATTCTGTAAATGCCATAAACTTCGAAATATTACAGTTAAATAATCTGTAATGAGACTAGGAAAGAGGAGATAACATTTACCTCTGTGGAAAAATAACAACATCTTCTAGCTGCATCAAATGTCCAGAAATGTGCAAATACCATAAATTAAATGAAAGATAAAATACAGAATCACTAAATATAAATATAATTTTTGAACTTAAAACTGGTAAGTGTTTATTTTCGTTCAGTATATTACGTCTGCTGGATGTGGCCATTCCTGATACGCATATTTCACTTTTTTACGTGTATACCCATAAACATTCCGAACTTATTTAGTGAATACCAGATAAAGCTGAAGAGCAGACAACGCTAATTGGGTAAAATATCGAAACTCCAAAGGGACAAAAAACCAGTCTAGCTTATTATTGAATTTGTCCAATGGATTACACAAATAAATCATCCTGACCAAGTGTGATAAACACATAAGGATTTTCCCTTGTTGAAAAGCGGACATGGCTTATTTGATATAATATTATTTATGCAATTAAATAGCATAATTTCAAATTAAAGCTATCTAGGAGGCTATCTAAGTATCCTGTGAGATATTATGTTCCAAGTTTGATGAACATAGGAAATCCACTTTAAAATGCCGACGATTTAGTTTTACCCCACCTTGATGAATTGCTTTGAGTTTCAAAATGCTTGTAGGGAATTCAATGGTTATTTTATAAAAAGCAGTGAAAATTATCATCGTTTTATGTTTTAAGTTCGAAGAATATATATAGATTATTAAATGAGAAATTAAAGGAATTAATTAGTGTTGAAAGATCATTGGTATAGTGTAGCTTTTATGAAATAAAAATTACCAAATAACTAAATGTTTTATGAAGAAAACAAGGTTGTGATATGTTGTCCCAATAATATTTACAGTAAATAGGTAGGTTAACAAATTTTATTTGATTAAAATCGAGTTTTCAAGTTTGCAAATATGGCTACATGTAACCTTTTGAAATTTGAAATTACGTTTTGCTGTAAAAAGGAAGCAATCATATTCTATAATAACATTAAAATTATGGTATAGGTTTATTCTTCCATTGCATTTGACCAATATTTTTGTATGAGGAACAACGTCCTACGTCATACAATAATAATAATGTAACATAACTGCGGCGGGACTGATTGACATTGATTGTAAATGACTATTCAGAGTTTTTCTTGTAAATAGATTATCCGAACATAAAATATGATAAATGTCATAAAACTAGGTATGATGTGTCACTCGGTGGTATAAATTTCATCATAATCTTCCCACACATCAAATTCCAACACATAATCTAAATCATACATAGAATATTACATGTTAATTTGGCAATCAATGTAATATTAGGAGTGTTCATGTACACTGTCTTGATCGTGTTACCGGTTTTTATTGTTCTCGTCCGCCTTTGCTATGAAGTCGACTCAGCATAAAAAGGCGACTCAGTAACACGATCAAGACAGAAATTTATAGTCATTTGGTATCTTGACACATTGAATTCTAATAAATATTCTAAATCATATATAGAATTTAAGAATCTGTTGAAGTGATTTATGTAACCTTAGAGGTATTTATTAATAGTTGTTTGGTTTCTTCACAAGGTTTGTGGGGTTATATTGCCGGTCCGGATGTAATGTTACCCAAACCGCTGGCGAGTTGTAATACTTATGTAATTTTTTTATTATTTAATTTATAATCTAATTGTAACCATTAGCTCCATGTTTTATGTTGTCATTTTCCGATCAAAAGTAATCTTATCAGGCGCAAAACAAAATGTCAAATTAATTGTGTTAATGACGACTCAATGATTTGTTTTGCGTTAGTACTCATTAACATTTCTCTTCATTATTGTGAGAGCGGTGGCCACTAATAACTGATTGCAGATAAGTAGAAAGACACGTGTAACAGTTATATAAAGAAACAAGGATCTGTAGTAGATATGGGCGAATTTAATAAATTTTACATTGATAACACTTGCTAAGGGAAAAGGTCGATTTCGAATTTATAAAACTATTTCCTTAAAACCACATTTAAGTTGAATTGTATTTCACATGATTTTCAAGTTACTTATACCGTACTACACTAACTGTACTTGAAAAATTAAATGGCATTTTATATCCTAACGTTACAAAACTGATAACACAAATTAAACGATTCTAGAACATTTGTCATCCTTTTTAAAGCAAAGATCAATAAACACACAAACCGGTATGTCAATCGATAATATTGATTTGTGTTTCGGCTGGTCTTATTTAGAAGATAATTTTTTAATGTCGACAATTTAACGGATTTATTCGCATTTACTTTTTACAAACCAAAAAAATCTGTAGACAATCTATCGGTTTAAATAGCAGTTATTATGCACCAAAACCAAAGAAAAGTTGACAATTTATAAGATTAACTTAGAGTTATTATGCACAAACTACCAAAAATGTTGCTACTGTATATGTTTAAATAGTAGTTATAATGCGTAAAAATCAAAGAGATGTCGACAATTTACAGATTTTAATGAAATTTATAATGCGCATAACAGCAAAGAATTGTTGACAATTAATAGGATTTAGTTGCAGTTATTATGAACAAACCCCTGGGCCAATAACGATAAAGGTATAGGTTTTAATAGTAGATATAATGCACACAATTCAAATAGAGGTCTACAATTTACTGGTAAAGTGACAGTTATAATACTCAAAACCCAAAGAAATGTTGTCTTTAGGGATAAATGACGGTTATAATTACAAACTCAAAAGGACTGTCGACAATTAATAGGTTTTAACAGCAGTTATTATGCACAAAAATTATTATATCGACATTTATTTATAGGTTCGTAAGTAGCAGTTCTATTGCACGATTTTCAATTTACTTGTCAATTTAAAGGTTTTAGTGGCAATTGTTATGCACAAACCCCAAAGAACTGTTAATGGTTTATATGTTTTAAAAGCAATTATTATGCACACAATTAAAAGAACTGTTGACAATATATATGTATTAATAGCTATTATAATATACACAAAATCCAAGAGGTGACCACAATGTAAAAAATAAAAGTGACCAATTAGAACTTTGGCTGAGTGTATACTATTTCGTGCTTCCAAAACTTTGTGAAGGTCACGTGTTCTGTTAAATTAGTTTAAAATGTTTCAACTAGTTGGAATTATTTTGGAATGCAAACAAAAAGTTAAGCATAAAATGTGTCCCAAAGATAAGTACAACTGGCTGTAAAATGAAGAACGAGTGACGCAAATGTTAAAAAAGAAAAATAATAAAATTAAAATCAAAGTCATCACTTTCATCATAAGGTTTAGTGAAATCATTTTAATACAATGATTAAGGTCAAGAATGTGTTTTGCTTTTTCGCAAAGATTCGCTTTATTAAGCAGGTATTCAAATTATATATTTTGCTGACCAACAATGGAAAATTGTTAATATGTATGTTTAACAAATCGCGAAGATACAAATGTGAAAAATACATATCAGGAATGGCCACATCCAGCAGATACAGCCTCCCCACACAGCCAAAAGGTAGAGAGGAAAGGAGAGCATGGTATTACAATAATCAGTTTCAAAATTGACGCCGCAAACAATTAATGAAAGTGAGAACTCGAGGGGTTACCGCCATGGAAAGGTCAGTGGCAAAACAATTTAAGAGAAGGTGTTGTTAGAGACTGTTCTGAAAATGATATCTTGATGTTCAAATAAAATATATTACTATTAATAATTATAGTTTCTTTCAAACAGGTCGGAACAACAAGTGTTGCACTATAAGTACCCATTGGGATGCATATTGCACGAGAACCATCAGTAAATGGTTCTGCGTTGTAGTACTCGTAAAAGAACTGGAAAAGTTGAGAAATCTTGATTTATATGGCGTTTTGTTCATTTTGGCAACAATTCCCCAAAATTATAAAATTGAGAATGGAAACCAGTCTAGTCTCAAATCTCAAGCATATGATTGGCTGAAATGAAATCAGTAGATGCTTAAGATTGAGGACTTTTTTCAAATCTCAGTTTTTTTATCTTCAGCCTATATCGAAGGTACTCATTCATCACGCTGATTTTGAACGGCACAGATTCTTTCACCGAGGAAGAATTTAGCGTATGAACTACTGGTTAATACCATTTCCTGACAAATCTAGTCTGCAAAGCAGACGAAGTAGAACACGCTCAATGAAGGAGATATTGAAGTGTAAAAAGTAATCAGAATTTAGGTGGGATCATCATAACCTGTAGCTAGTAAGTGGTGCAGATTGTTGCACAAAATTTGATGAATACCGACATTTATCTGTTTGCTTAGACATCTACCCACAAAAGTAACATCCCGCCTAATAGTATTTATTATTATGCAAAATTACACAAGACTATAAAATCCTTAGACCAAAAGGCGAAGAGTCTAAACTGGGTTGCATCAGACTCCCAAGGGTCTCTATGTCGACTTGCAGATAAAGCAGTAACCATTTTCAAGCAATATTTATGCCATTTTAAAGTCGCCACCAAACTAATTGGTTTTTACATATGGTTCCTAACGAACATAAACATTTCTGTTTCTTATTTCACCGAAAGTCTGCAGCAATTAGCATAACTTACAATTGAGCCCAACGGTATGGTCTCGCCGTATTGTTTCAACATATAGCGCATATAAGAGCAAATCGTATCGGAAATTGTCATAATTTCTGTTTCAATTTATTCTAAAAGGAATATTCTTTTTTTTAATTCAGTAAAGGTTTCATATTCTTTAATCTTATTTCGCAGTTTCCGCAGCAAATCGAGCTTCTGGAAAAATTAGTTTGGTCGTTTAAAGACTCAGCACACGTTTTGAAGAAACTTAAACCAAATAATATAATTTCAGGAGTGTACTTTGTTAACTTAAGGTGTTTCTACATTTTACGCGTTTCCATCCGCATTACTTTAAGAGACAAACTCCCACGTCTAACAGAAAATTGGAAGTTCCGAACCATGTTTATAAGCATTAAAATTCTTTGTTTTTATCCCCAAAAAACTTTTTAAAACGTTTGCTTCTTGGGGGAGGATAGTCTTTGTCAGTGAGTTGTTAAGGCTTTCTTTGCCAAGGTACACTGTTTTTTTTTTCTTGAACTTCAGATTAAAACGAAAAACATACATTATGTACTTTTCAATGTCTCAAATTACACGTTGTCGTCCTTTTTTCGAATAACGCACTAGTTAGCAAGCCACATTCATTTATTATTATAGATTTGTGTAGACAGTGAAGGTATAGCAAATGTAATCTTAATACTGGCAACGTGCGAATAAACATTAATGTTAATTATCTTTTAGACATCATTTAACAGAATTCTGTTGAAACGAATCTGTGTATCGGTTGAGAGATGAATCTCCCAATCTATCGATGTCCTGAACAATGACTGTCAGAATCAATTGGCAATATGCGTTCTACATGGATTCAGTACTCATGCTCCTAAATCAAAATAATTATCTTAAACTCAATATGAAATTATAAATTCTGTTAAATTTCATTATCTGCTCGACAAAACAAAATGATGAAATTATTTTCAATAAAACTTAGTTAAATGTATTTCCAAAAATAATTAGAACTTTTGGGGAGCCCGGACAGTTTCATGTTTGAAGTATATGCATATAATTCCTATCTAAAGGTTAATTTTCATAGAATCTGTAAATGGTGTTTAACTGTCGGAGATATAAACACATGGTTTCTTAAATAAACATGTTATTAGCCTTTTTTAAAATATTTTAAATTGACTTGCGTTAATGTTCTTTATTATTTCATGCTTTCCAGTGTTTTACTGCAATATAACAGTAGATTATATACTGATAAACCACAAGTGAAAATTATATAATATAATTTTCACTGTGCCGGAACTACTTTTTTCCCCTTACTGCACCCCCACTACAGTTACTTCCCTTTGTTTATTTACAAACAATATACATGTGGGGGCAGTGTTGTGTAAATAAACAAACAACAACAACAAAAGTGCGTCTGCTACAATTTTTATTTTGAAAACAAGATGTCAGAAGAAAGTCTTGGCATATTTAATCTAGAAATTGATGGATTTGACAAAAATGATTCATTTGAATTGGAAAATGTCCAAGATGATTTAGTTTTAAGAGAAATTTCAGAAAATTTCTTTGACACTGAAGAATATGGGGACTTTGAAGTGGCCGATCGCAACTTTAGGTCTGTTAATCCTGATGATTTTTGAAAGAAAATCAAAATAGAAATACAAAGAGGAAGACAGATAGCGATATGAGGCTTTTCCTGTCTTTTCTCATGTCGAAGAATGAGGTCCGAAAACCTGAATTTATCCCCCCAGACATATTAAATACCCTTCTCAGTGAATTTATTTTGGGAGTAACCAAAAAAGATGGTACAGAGTATGAGCCATCAACCTTGATAGGTTTCATTGGGTCCATTGACAGGCACTTAAAGGCTTGTGGCTCCAAAATGTCAATATTCAAGGACATTGACTTTGTTAAATTTAGGATGATCTTATCTAAGAAAATGCAACAACTCAAAGCCATGGGATTAGGAAACAAACCAAGGGAAGCCCAGGTCCTTGATAATTACATGCTTGATAAAATGTATGAAGCAAACACTCTAGGTGAAAGTAACCCTCGGGCTTTAATACACGCTATGTGGTACATTTGTACTCAGCATTTTGGAATGAGAACTGGAAAAGAGTGTCATGACCTATGCCGGTGAGACATTCAGCTTTGCCTAGATGAGGCCAGCGGAACGGAGTATCTTCTGTATGACAGGGAAAGGCAAACAAAAACTAGAACAGGAGCTATCCCACGTGACACAAGGTACAGAATAAATCCCTTAAATTAAATTGCTTTAAACAAATTAAGCCATGAAAATGTAAATATTTAACATTTTCTTACAAATCCAGATACATGTATGATCATTAAACATAAAAAAGAAAAACATACATTAACCAGAAAGAAAACAGCATGACAGTAATAATGTATGAAAAATTAAATCAACTTAAATGATATGAGCTAGCCTCTGACAAAATGACCATTCTTGCGTTCTTAAAATTGTTTACTTCTCTTTGAGGCCAAATGGTCATTTCGTCAGAGAATGGCTCATTTCTGTATGTGTAAAATTTAAGGCATTTCGACTCTAGCTATAGTGGCCGATTTATGCCTTTTCACTATTTTGTTGCGAAATTATACCAAGCAAAGTCGAAATAATACTTTGCGAATAACAAAAAGACAATAACAAAAGTTGCAATGGAAAATGATGAAAAAAGAGAAAAAACACCATGTGAAATAACGAAAAATGCTATTTTTTGAGTGAAAATATGAACAATCATACAAAATAATGCAGTTACATATAAACTCTATAAAATTTTCCTGACACCAGGAAACAACCAACACCAATGCTGGTTCAAAAAATCTCCAGTTGGAATCAACAAAATGTACAAAATTATGAATGAAATGAAAGCAGATGCAGGAATTGAAGCACCAAGAATTACACCATATAGGTATTTAAAGCAGTTTAGTTCATGTTATTCCACATATGTGTTTAAAACTGTGCAACCAGTGTAGATCCCGATCAGCCCACTCATTCATGCTTTCTGATGGGGATCTGCAATGTTTGCTATAAATTGGTCAGAAAATAACTAATAATTCTAAAAGCGAAGTGTAGATCCTGATCAGACATATGTGCTGGATAATCTGGATCTATATTGTTTGTCCATGCAAGAAAGGTGTATCTATAAAGAAATGGGTTAAGCAGACTGCTATTTCTAAAACGTAAAATTACATAATTATTTGTCAAACTTAAGCTATTTTCCTTGCAGGGCCTTTTTGAGTCAATTTCATAGAAAAAAACAACAACAGAATCTGCATCTTTAATTCTTTTGTATCTTTAACCCGGATATTGTTTGCAATAATGAGGAAAACAGCAGATAACAGTAAAACTTTTTATACCCAAATGCTAAAAAACATTCCCAATTTCTGGCAAAACAAGAAATTTCCAAATTTCGGGTCTTATTCCCAAAAAGCTGAAAAAAACTGCTTCCATTGGTATAAACTGAAGTATGTTTAGCATTATCAAAAATTTATATAGATGTAGTTCCAAAATGTGAAATAATTATTTACAGTCAATGCATTTATTTTCGTGGGCATCAAATTTCTATGCCTCCTGCAAAATGGCATTTTAAATTTTTCAAAAATTATGGTTTTTTTTATTTTTCAAAAAATGATAACATACATAAATTTAATGTAATATTACATTTCGGCGTGGGTTTAAATTTGTAAGGTCAATTTATCTATAAAATCCATGAAAATTGTTATCCCACAAAAATTGATGATTTCACAGTAATGTAATTTTTTATTATATCAAATATTTTGTCGAATTTGTAATTATGAAACTTGAAACAAAAAACAGTTGATTATTTTGTAAAATTCTTAAAAATTAAGACACATGTAACATTTTATCATAGTATTATTACTAAGTGTGTTCCGTTGTTTCTTGTATTCTGTTCCTCGTTTTCGGATTGTTAAATTCTGTGTCATAAAGTTTCTTCAAGTTTTTTTAGGTTTGCCTCAGCGAATTTGACTAGCTCCTCTCTTGTCACTGGCCTCGCTTGCAAGTCTTGACTTCACGTGCAGCTTGTTTTGGATTTAAATTATGATCATGTTCATCTCGGCTTTCATTTCAAAATTAATTTCTTTTTTTCTAATCATCTTTTAAGTCTTCACTCCTGTATTCCACAAATATTCGGTCAGTTGTTTTTACAGACATTTCAATAATCAATATGCTTTAAACGATATTTTGTCCAAATTACTCATCGTTTGCAACATTTCGGTAAACTTGGTTCTTGGTTTCCACTTGTCAGCATAACATTAATTAAGGTTTGTTTTTCAAGCAATTTTCCGAGCTCCGCTCATGAGTCTCTTCCTGAAATATTTATATTTTTCAGCATATTTGAAACTTCTCTCCGATTTTCAACGGAAGATCCAGATATTTTGGAATTTTTGTCTCATTGATCTATGGTAAATCCAGCTGTATTTGCACTTTCATAATAGGGATGTATCATATCATACTGGACACCTGCACAACACTTATTATTTCATATTTGATTTTCAGCTCTAGGAAGAGACTAATAACAAGGCTTTGTGATGAAGATATACCCGTTAACCAAATCATCCAAGTCTCTGGCCGTAAAAATGTCAACTCCGTCAACAACTACAGTAAAATGAGCGACGAACAGAGCAAGAAAATATCCAACCTGCTGTCTGATAAGGTGGAGAAACCTAAAGTTGAAATGCAAGTTCGTCCGGACGGTGATGCTTCGTTCCAAGGTCCCAGTGGAATGGGCATGTTCTCGCATGGCATGTTTGCAAATACCCACTTTCATGGTCCGGTGCCGTTTCACTTCAGTAACACGTCGGTTTCTGAAAACCAGACACGCAGATGTCAGCTGTTAGTTACAATCAATGCGCATCGACTTCCTTTGGTATTGTTTCTCATTTGGTTCGGCCAGCATTCAAGCGTATCCGCATGATTGAATCGGATGACAGCGATTTGAATGATACACTGAAGTCATTTAGATAGATATAAAAACACTTTCCCATATGTTCATTCATAATTTAGACCGTATTTCACTGAAATGTGTGTTTACCCTTTCGCTGACTGAAATTAACAATATGTCTGACAATTCAATTCTGGGTCATGTCGTGACGCGGAGGAATATTTTTCATTGAAAACTTTGTTGTTTCTATTATGTTTTGTCAGTTTGAATAGAAATGTGAAAATATTTCTTAAAATTGATTATTGTTCACATACGTGAGTAAAATAAAAACATGTTATGCAAGATTTAATTATCTCTATCGATTTTGTTTGGAACTCTTTTGAATAGCGAACCGCACGTGCAGACAGCGGTAAACATTGGGGCTCACCACGGGGTAAGTAGAGTTGTTTGCGATATTCATTTATTCATTTTTTCCCTTTAAAACACTGGAAAGCATGAAATAAATAGAATATTTGTTTTTTATAAGTGCGTGATCGAAAATTAATTTCACTCGTGACCGTAAGATTTTTTATATTTTCACGAGTGGCTACGCCACTCGTGAAAATATAAAAATCTTACGACCACTCGTGAAATTAATTTTCGATCACGCACTGAAAAAAACAAATATCTTCTATGTAATTCTGTTGAAAATTTGATTGGGATTAGTACAAAAGTTAAAATTACTGTTAGTTTACATTGTATGATCTTAAAATTGCAGAATTTAATTTTTTAAACTTTTAAATAATATGACTCCGTGTATTATTTCTGTTTAAAGTTTTATTAAATGTTCTGTTTTCCATGTAGTTATGTCGTCAAATAGCTGATAACAACAAACAGAATGTCGCTAGAGATTTGGAAAATACATTAAACTTGTTATATTAATCACAGAAAAATGTTAAGCATGTCATGTTGGAGACAGATGGTTTTGGCGTCTCTGGCATTAATGAAAAAAAACACATTAATTACTACAAAAAGGTTTATTTTTGGACTGCATTTGAATTTAAATGAATTCGTAAATACTGACTGAAAATGTTTTAAACAAAAGGCATCTATTCAACCACATTTAAATATTTAAACAACTACATGGTATCTGACAAACAAGAACTAATAACATGTACAAGTACTGTGCCTCTGGAAACATTCAATAGCGAAATATGTTTCGCTTATAATGTCATTTGCATTTCAAATACGTTTACAAGGCTAACTCAGATTTGAGTGTACTGGTAATATTTATTTAAGTGAATTTGGGTAAATTGCTAACAATAATAAAAACGGTCACATTTTGCCCGCATTTTTTATAAATTATTAATCATTAATCCAATGACATTATCAAAATTAATCCGTAATTGTCTGGTTGCAAATATTTTCGGACTTGAACTGGGTTTTTCTTAAAAGGAAATAAAAAAGTTGAAGTGTAAGGAGTTTCTTGTATCTGTTATTGAGATACCTTATTGACGCATTTGATTACTTTATATCTGTAAGTCACACGGCACCGTACGGAAAATGGCGCTGTGCTGTTCATCTTACCTTTGGGATTTACCGTCCTGCTATTACTCTTAGAAGCCTAAGTGCTTATTAGCATTTTTCAGAAGATCCAGATTCGACTTCGAGCGAGTTACAGTTGCATAAAAGGAAATGCTCAATCGGCTCTCTGCACATATTCTTTAAAGACAAAATTTTTAATCCTTATTTCGTATACTCGGTAATCCACATTCCCCATTAAATGGGTGAAGAAGAGTTGATGGGTGGATAGGAGCTATTTCACCAAGACAGCTTGTTCGTATTTGTTAAAATAAAAACCTTCTGCCTTCTGGGGCAAATGTGGGATGTTGGTACAGCTAGAACCTGGTTTAAATCCCTGTGGCAATCTGTTTTGCCACTGACTGTTTCAAGGCGGTAACCCATTAGGTTTGTTTTTGCTTAAGTCTTTTGTGGAGTTTTTTTAAAATTGCATAAATCGTTTTAGATGCTAATGCTCTTCTTTCTTCTCTACTATTTGGCTTTGTGGTTTCGTTATTTTTCTGGTTATTACTATTTCTGATATGCCTTTTCCATTTTTATATCAAATTATTACACTTACACAAGATCCTTAAAATTAGGTGCCATACCCCTGACCTTGTCTTTTCATACGCCTCGTTAGCTTTATTTAATGAACTGACAAATTGGTGAGATATGGGGATTAAGAACAGCGAGACCCCGCTATTACAACCACAATTGGGACCGGGCAGAAGTGGTGTAAATAGTGAATTAGTCTTTATTTTAGAGTGAGGTATAGTGCAATTCTTTAAAATGAGTTAATGATAATGGTGATCTTAAATCAGAGGTGGTTTAAATTTCAGGATGGTCTTGATGAGCACTTTTACCGTATTGCTAATTTGTGAGAAGAACAGCTAATTGGACCTTAATAGTATAAATTAACAAATTTCGGTGTTTTATTACCCTTGTGTTTACAAGTATAAATTGGCGTTGAATATGATAATGTTAAATGTCTCATAGGTCTTATCTTTATAAAATAAGGCACTCATAAGAAACCATTGTCTTTTCTAGAAATACATCCGCAATCAAGGTTTTGCCATTTATGAGAAATTTCTGTTTTAAGTAATCGAATCACTGGAAATATGGGAAAATAATGGCATACAACGGAGAAAGACCACATAGAGGTTAATGTTACACAAATCTAACGATGTTTTCAGGAGAGCAAAATAAAAGCTGAATGTGATTGTTTTATCCGAAATCATGAATATTTTAAAACATTTACATGGTAACGACTTAACTTCTACAAGAATTTCTTAACAATGATTTGGTTTCCAAAAACTATAAGTATTCTTTATTTTGAAGTTTGAACATATTTAAGAAAGTGCAATATATACTAAAAGTCTTTAATTTGGCATTAGATATCTGTATTGTAACAATCAATATAAAACATCATCATATGAATTAGGAAATTGCTTTCTAGACAGTTATAACGTCTCTCAAGCTAATCGACAAACATATAAAATGAACCTGACTCTAAGACAATGTTAATCAAATGAGTGAAGCGTGTTATTTATCGATATGTTTCTAAAACATGTTCTTTAATAAAGTTTATGTTTACTTAATATATTAATCTTTCTAAAATACTGAAAATAAACATACAACTCTGTGGAACACATGTGTCGCATCCTTGTACCAGGTTGAAATGTGGGCCTATGTTTTATCATATATGATAAAAAATGTAATTCATATTGGATTGCAATACTACGAAATAACTGATTATTATATTTGTAATTGATCAGGTATTTTCTTTAAATTTTATTCCAGTTATAAGCAAAGATTAGTTACTGGTTAAAATCATTTCAAAGAAGCATAACTCAAAACAGATATATCTTCATTTGCTGTATTTCTGTTTTGTAACTTGCAGCCAAAGGCAAAGATTTGCCGATTTGCTGAATAAAAACTGAACTGAATTAAAACAGATGACATATATCAAGTATTGCATCAAAAGAACAAACACCAGATAATAAGCAATTAGGTTAAAGTTTTTTGAAAGAGGAATAACTAAACAAATAATGAGGAGTTTTGGTCTCTTAGTCACAGACGGGTTTGTTAAATGAAATGCAGATGGTATATTTCAAATAAAAAGTAAACAGGACATGTCAAGTACTTTCAAAGTAAATAAGCAAAATTAAGTTTCATATTTAATGTTTTTAATGGACACACGTAAAATAGTGAAACTGGAGTTATCATTCTTGTTGTCACCGATGGCATTGTTCATGAAGATGATATATTTCAAGTAAAACGTAAATAGGACAAGTACTTTGAGTTATAGCCAACATTAAGTTTTACGTTAAAGTTGCATTTGAAAGGAAAAAAACTCAAACAATTAGTGAAACAGGAGTTATTACAGATGACGTTGTTCATGGAGATGATATATTCCTAGTATTAAGTAAAACGGACAAGCACTTTAAAATTTATAGGCAACATTAAGTTTCATGTCAAAGTTACATTTGAGATGGGCATAACTAAAAAATTAGTGAAACGTGAGTAATAGTTCTTATTGTTATCGATGACGTTGATCATGAAGATGATATATTGTAAGTATCAAGGACAAGTACTTTCAAAGTTGTTGCATTTATAGGCAACATTTAGTTTCATGTTAAAGCTGGATGACTACCGGACGATGCCGACGACGACGACGCAGGACAACAGGATTCCTTCGTGTCCAGCTTTAATCACAGAAGCCACAAAAAACAATGCAAATACGTTGTGAAATATGTAGCAGTTAGAAACTCCCTTTTTCTTCTCTAACAACCATATACTATAAAATATATAGATACATGTAACTCCAATGCCATACAAATACGGCGGCCGGACCTAGCCAACGATGCAAGAGATAGACAGTGTACAGAATTTTCAGGTATGCCTTATATACTGCCACCTACAACGATTTACATTCCGTATGGTTTGACATTAACATATCCTCATCACAATGTGATTTCGTAAAGGTCATTATTCAACATACTACAAAAATATAATGATATATTCAAACTTAAACTTTCTATTTCAATAATATATTATAGCTGTAGGCTCGGTTTGATTAAGCCTGTTCATGAGCAGTTATGAAAATGCATATTACTGTTCACGCCGCCTGACCCCGGGTTGAGAGCTATTCAATATGTTTACAAACATAAATATCAAAGTTCGTTTTTAAAAAACATCACTGATTCAATATATGGAGCGACGTTTTTCCGGCGAACTTTACAGTAAAGTATTTATGTGATCTAAAATATAGATTCTTTATTAAGTGCAATACCAATGACTGCCAAATTGCTATGTATTTACTTGTCTTAAAATAAAGATAAAAAGTAAAAACAAGATCGGAGGAAAGTGCACAGTCTGGGCAACACTATCAAAGCGTCATAAAACGAATTGCTTTTCTCCTTATTCTGACTTAATTAACGACTCCCTGATGGTAGTTTATGCGTCTACTTTAACCACTTGATTACATTACTTACTGAAAGAACAAGAATAAGCAGCCAGTAGCAATAGATGTAAAAGAATTTGATAGCCATCGAACAAGACAAATATCAAATATACCAGTCTCGTTTTAAATGAGCCTGTCATTAGGCAGTACGAGAAGTGCATATCACTGTCCATGCCACCTAGCCCCGGGTTGAGCTTTACTCAATATTTATACAAATATATGTACAGTGCTCAACGGCCTTCAAATGTGGATATTGATAACAGCACTGATTGAATGTACGGGGAGAATTTTTACTGTCGACATAAGGCACAGACAAGGATACAGTGATTTATAAATAGATGTAAAAAAAACTTTGTTAGCCACTGGACACGACACATATCAAACTATCGCAAGCCCAGATTGATTTAGACTGTTCATGGGCAGAACTGTTGGATTGACTATTTGCTATCAAAGTAATGTATTAAATTGCCAGGGTTATTTTGTTATAACGTACATGTAATAAATTATATAATTATGATATTGAAATTAATTCATTTCTATACCATTTTAATGTATTGCAATGCAATAAATTATTTGAGAAGTATATTTCTTTAGTGAGAGGTTTTTAACTTATGAAATATCCACCAATCAGAATACGCTATGTCAACGCATGAATAGGTTGAACCTCTCCCATAAACATACAGCTGCGAGATTTTGACAAATCTGTCGCGTTTTTTCTGTATTCCCGCGTCGCCATATTTTAAAAATTTGGCCGATACGAGGTGTTCATATAAGGCATTCGATTTGCTGGAGTCTGCCTTTAGGCAATTTCTTACGTATTCTTTTCACCAGTTTATAAAATTGCTGTCTACTAGCAAATGACGTACATTACGGGTGCAAAAAGATTGTATAAAATGTTGGTTACTTTCTGTTTACTCTTGTTGTATTCATGTTTTATTGCCGACATGTCTGTTTCAATTTACGTAATTGGACATTGCAGTTGGTGGAAATGACTCGATAATTTTCAATAGGATACTCCAGACATACTCATTTGACCGCCGCTGTCATGGTTTATTTGCTTTTGTATTGGTTTTAATTGTTCAGTTCGTTTGTCCTTGAATGTTGGAGACTTTATAAGCATGGTTAAAAAATAACACATCTCATCTAATTTTAATAAAATGAAAACAAATCTTCACCTTTTACAAAATGAATATGCCATAAATGACGTCTGCCTTAAAGACCACATGCATGCTACTGCACATTAAAAAGTTTTTTTGTAATGCCATCCACTTATAACACAATTTTGTTACGTCTATGATAAGTATATGTTCATAGTTGTTTTTGATGTTATAAATAAATTGGGGGATAATTTTAACATATATAAAACATTATATTGCAACTTATGTTTAAACACAAGCAATTTTACATGCTTACGCACAAAACTTACTTTTTCTACCATTAGATATTTTTCTGCATTATTGATAATATTTTCAAATATCTGTTAAAAATATTTTGCTAAATCAAACATCTTGATTTCAAGAACCGATGATCAATGTCTCTACATGCTTAAAGCTAAAATAAAATAATGAGTGAAATGAAAACGTCTATGACATTATAAAAGAACATTTATATCACAAATGCACTTTCATCACATTCTTCAAAACATTTTTCATAAATATTCATTGAATTGTGTGGCACAGCTTCAGTTTCATAACATGCTAATTTGTCTATCAATGCCCAGGAATATAAGTTAAAAAAAGAGTAAAATATGCACATCAGAAATATATCACATAACACAGCCTCCCCACGCAGCGAAAAAGAAGAGAGGAAAAGAGAGCATGTGTTTGTAAGTATGTCAAATTCAAATAAGACAACACAAACAATTAACGAAAATGAGTACCCTTGACACAAACATACTACATGGATCTAAATGAATTTGCTGGCGAATGAATTTTGCTCTCTATTGACTAACGTTTTAATCGCATAGATACGATAAAATTGTCTAAATTATTTCACCCATGTCTAAAAGTAAGGATTATAAACAAGGAATACGTTACAGTCTTGCTGTTTCTGAGAAACAGCGCGAACAGTAAGTTTATTTCTTGTCAAGGAATTCATTAAAGCCCGTGTAAAGTTTCACAATATGATGAACATATATACATACATACTATATTTAATAAAAAATAAATGCGAAGTAAAGATTTCAAATAATAGTATTTTATTAAGAGTTTAATACTTGACTAGCTGGGTTTTTTTTTCTTAAGAAACAAAATCTAACACCCTATATTTAAAATGCATGTCTTAGGCATATTTTTGTTAAATTATATTTCAGTCGTTCAGTATATCTCGCTGTGAAAAGAGTTGATGAAATAAGCCCCGATTCTCGGTTCATTTGGCACCCAGTGTGGGCGTAGGTTATTAAGGAGAAAACTATTATTAAGTGTTATTGTTTTTTTACAATCTTAATGGCATAGATGAAAAGGGAACTTTGAAAGCTACTGAACACAAGAATTACGATAATAATGCAGGCTCGGTTTGATTAAGCCTGGGCAGTATCGGAAGTGCAAATTAGGTTGAGTGTATACTGAAAGTACAGCAGACCTATTGTCAGATTTTTAAATGTTCAAATGAAGATTTTAGTTCGATTGATGACAATCATGTTTTTCCTAGATTTGATTAAAGAAACAAATCAAACTTCACATATTTAATATGCATGTACAGTAAGAGTGAGGGTAAGTTTTATATAAGAGTTAGAATGATATTGCCCATATTATGGGGGTGGGAGAGAACCAGTACAGCGTCAAGGCCTAGCTAGGCAAATCCGATTAAGCTATTAAGCTACCTATTGATCTACTCGCGACGATATGATTATGGATAAGATTTGTGTAACTGTTGCTAATAATATATTTTGCCGAGGTGTTTCACTGTTGAAATAAGCCTCGATTCCCGTGACATGCATATATAATTCCAATCACGAAACATGGACCATGGCAAAAATGCTGTCTCCCCCGGAAACGCGAGAATCCTCGAGAATTTACGGGATGAATATGGAGAAATAGGGGATAGCATTTCTGTACGATAGCGATGTAATAGGACAACCGACAGTCGGGAAATCATTTGTTCTTTTGTGGCCAGTCAGTAAATTATAGAACAAATTTTAAGGGAAAAAACAATTATGTTGTGGCCAGTCAGTAAATTATAGAACAAATTTTAAGGGAAAAAACAATTATGTTAATTTAGTGACGTAAAAAGAGGGATTGTTATGAATTATATTTTCATCGCTCTTTTTTGTCATTTGATGATACCAATTTTTATTTCTCATTATTTTCGCTTCATGAGTGTTTCATGGTAATTTAGTGTTAACATATATGGCAATTATAAACCAACATTAAACACTTTCCAGAAATAATTCTATGAATAGGGTATTAACTAATAATGTATAATAACTGAAAATCACGAAACTGGGACAGGAGTTTCATTGATGATTCAAGACTAAAACATAAAAATGTCACTCCAATGATGTACTTAGAGATTTCGTTTCACCTAGATCTTGGTTAAGCCAAAATCATGAATATATCAACACATTTTAAGAATAACAGCAATAATAAATAAGAATATTAATTAGAAATTAGTGTTGCTGTTGTTTTATTCAAGCACGTGGAATAAGCTTTATCGTAAACCTAAAACTATATTTAGAGAACCATAAAATAAAACAGGTAACTGTGCATTGGTTTTGAAAACATAGTACAGTATAACAAAATAAAATCGAAGATATAAAGTATAAACATAAATGCACAGGCTCACATCCTATAAACAAAGGTTACTGAAGGACTGTAAAATCAAATATTTATGAATTTAAAATACGCTTTAAACAGTCTCGCATCATATTATTAATTCCTTGGCTGTAATTGTCAAACACGTTTAAATCATAAAAAAAAAACAATGGTAAAGAGAATGCACTCACTCTACAAACACGGTTTAAATAAAATAAAGGAAAAAATGTCATGAAAAGTTTTTAAAGTGCTAAAAACAGAGGATATAAAGGAAACTTCCCTCTGTATTAGACTGTTCAGGGGAGCTTCTGAACTACTCATTACGTTTATGCAAAGACAAAAATTTGTTAAAAGTGTGTTAAAAAGTGGTCTTCGAGTAACTTGAATAGTTGTCGTTGAGTATTTCAATTTGACTGATGTAATAACATTTGTATTACTGTGGTATCATTATATTTCGCGGTGGTTTAATTTTCGCGTATTTCGCTCAAGGTTAAGTGCGGGAAATTAAAACCTAGCGAAATCAAACGATCGAATATCTAGTCTTATTAGAATAATGCAAGTGCGCGAAATTAAGCCCTCGCGAAAATATCACTTATGTCATTTGCGCGAAATTTGATCCCCGCGAAATTGAATGATACAACAGTAATATAATGAGTTCATTGACTCGAACATAGAGAACGATACACGGGTCGTTAAAAACAAGTGAAAATAACTTAGCATACAGTCCAACCTGTCCTTAGCAGCCACCCAAGGGAGTGACAAAAAGCGGCTGCTGAAGACAGGTGGCTGTTAAAGACAGTAAAAAATTAGAACAAAATGCCAGTTTAGGTAATATTCAAACTGGCTGTTTAAGACAGGTGGTTGCTATTCACAGGTGGCTCTTAAGGCAGGTTTCACTGTAGTCTCTTTGCTTTTTGACCGCTGTTGGCATTTTTGATGAACTTCAAAATCGTTTATCTAATGTGCAATAAACGTAAATGTATACTATTTCAGACCAAACAAGGTGACATTTTAAATTGTCTTTATCAATCTGTAAACACCGTCCCAGTTTTTAAACCAGTTCAAAAAGAGATGTTACAGGTGGTGACAACGAAAAATACCGTTACCGAATATCAAATACTTAAGTCAAGCTAAAAGGTCATTGAACTGTAATTATTTTTATCGTATATATTGTATAAATCAAAGCTAATCATTTTCGCCTTCCACCATTTAAGGTGATTGCAGTTCAGTCGCTTTTGTTTTTTTCGCCGTGCTTAAAGTTATTGAGCTTACTGTCAAATGAGCTACAAGGCAGCGGTTGTCCAGTGGTAGAGCGCTCGCTAAGGGATCGAGGGGTCCCAGGTTCGAGCCCCAGTCCGGCCGCTAATTTCCTTAAGCAAGAAATTATGCCTTCATTGCTTCTCTCCACCCAGGTGTAAAAATGGGTACCTGTGAGGAATAAAAGCCAATATTCCGTGGCTGCCTACGGCGCCGACTGTTAACGGACGACTTATATATCCAGTGATCGGGGGTGGGGGGGGGGGGTAAAATGTGAAAGTCGGTTGAATACATTAATTACAGAGTATAAACCCATACCTTTACCTTTACCTTTATGATATTGCCCCTTCTGGGGAACGAACCCGTATGGCGACAAAGCCTAGCCATGCATTGTTTCGGCCGTCTTAGTTGGAATTGTGCTCGGAGTTACGGGGCTAAGCGCCGTCGCCGAACAGGTTAGATTCCTAATGGATAATTTTATCTTCTTTTTTAAAGGCCCAATAAACTTGTCAAACAGCATATTTTTTATTAATCTAAACATTTTAGATTTCACCTGTATGCATAATAACACAAAAAATAACCTTACAATAAGAAAATGGTATTATCTTATTGATTTGCAGCATGTTTTGCGGATCGTTTATCTTGTTTACAAAACAAACAGCGAATCTTTCCGAGCTGATTTTCGGCAACTCTCGGCAGGCGACGGTCGCTAATTATGCAGTGCATAAATTGATGACGTATTCCCCAATAAAAGCCGTTACCGGGATGGGTCGTTTAACATTTACATCTTTCTTTGTTTACCTTGTAATGATCTTTCTATTTTGCGCCTCGTCTTTTTCTTTCCATGTTTGCATGATTTTGTGTTTACAACTTTTATGTGAATGACGTCACCGCGTTCTGCGTTCTTACGGCCCACGTACGGAAAAAAACGATAACTTTTCGCCGAGTGATTGAAAACATTGGTTAGTAATTTTGTGGGCTACAAAAATACTGTGACGTTTTAATTCGGACCGGGTCTCAATGATTGGGGATTGTTTGAAAACATAAATATTTGGTCATTTATACTTTCTTTTGAAAAGGGTCAACGTGGTTATTAATTTTCACGATGAAAAAAAAAACGTTTTGACAAGTTTATTTGGCCTTTAAACAAGAGCTGCCAGAGGAGACAGCGTGCTCGACTTTTCGATTCATTAGAAATAAATGCAATTTATAGATTAAAAGAACAAAACAAATATAGCCAAACATTGATGTGCAAACAGGAATAATGTTAAGAAGTAAGTGGTAAGGGAGGAAATTGAAATAATTCCTTAATGTACCATTAATAGTGAATTGAAAAGGGAATTAACTATGAAATATTTTTTGAAGGGTTGGAAAACTTGTTAGTAATATATGCTTAATGCAAAATTTAAGTGAAAGAAGGGGCAAAAGTTGAAAAATATTGGAAGCAGGGTTATGGGTGTCATTGGGTATGATGTAGATTTATTAGAAGCAGGGTTATGGGTGTCATTGGGTATGATGTAGATTTTGATGGTGAATACATATTTCAATTTTCAAGGCAATATCTCAAGTAGTTGTAAAGTTATGGGCAAAATGCATATTTTGCTTAACACAAAATATAAGGAAAAACGGAAAAGGGGGCATAACTTAAAAAATTTTGGTAGTAGAGTTATGGGTTTGTTGATAATGACCTAGATTTTGATGGTGAATATATTTTCCAGGTTTCGAGGTGATAGCTAAAGTAGTTTTAAAGTTAAGGGCCAAGTGTATATTTTGCTTAACGCAAAATTTAAGTGAAAAAGGGGCATAATTTGAAAAATATTGAAAGCAGGGTAATGGGTCTTGTTGGTAATTATGTAGATTTTGATGGTGAAAATATATTTCAAGTTTCAAGGCAATATCTCAAGTAGTTTTAAAGTTATGGGCAAAAAGCATATCTTGCTTAACATAAAATATAAGAAAAAAGGGCAGAACTTGAAATATATTGACAGCAGAGTTATGGGTCTTGTTGGTAATGATGTGGAATTTAATGGTGAATATATATTCCAAGTTTCAAGTTGATATCTCAAGTAGTTTATAAGTTATGGACCAAAGTGCATATTTTCCATAACACAAAATTTAAGTGAAAAAGGGGCATAACTTGAAAAATATTTGTAGTAGAGTTATGGGTTTTGTTGGTAATGATGTAGAATTTGATGGTGAATATATATTCCAAGTTTCACGTTGATATCATAAGAAGTTTTCAAGTTATGGACCAAAGTGCATATTTTGTTTAACGGACGCCGACGCCGACAAAGGGGCGAGTAGGATAGCTCCCCTATTCTTCGAATAGTCGAGCTAAAAATACTTTGTCAAAAGTTTTTGCAAGAATGTTAAATATGCATATCATGCAAATCACTTCAATGCCAAACAGCTGAGGAAAAAGCATATGATTAATATACTAAAACAAATAACGAACAAAAGAATCTGCGGAGTTGCTTCCTTAGAATGAGTAGCTTTTTGAGCTTAATTTTGCCCTTTACAATAATTATCTTCTCTAACTAACAGTTTAAACAATTTAATCTCGTATTTTGGTAGCTTTAACGCACAACTCATATATCTGAGATAAGCCAGGCAAACAAGCTATATAGCTTAGTAAGCACGAATAAGACATGATAAACATCGTTATCTTTCCATTTCAAAATATGTGTATGCTATATATAACACAATGCTATTCTAAATACTACATTCAGGGCATTCTATCCGGTCTAACTGCATGCTGTAAACAAGTAAGGTTTTTTATTTTCACTACAGTTGCTTTGGTGACATACTTGCTATATTATTTGCGGCGCGTCACGGGAAAAGGAACCTTCGGAGAGTTGACGTCAATCTTTGATATGACGTCATAGAGCAGACGATATTACTTATTATGCATTTCGCGGTAAAATACCATTTTATTGTCAAAATGTGTAACAATTTCATATTATAGTTTTAAGAAATGATTTATAGTTGTAAGTTCTTCCTTATTTAGTAAAACCTAAAATATCACTAAAAATGAACGATGGTAACTTTTTCCGTGACGTGCCCCATTTACAACAGTTCAACATAATGTAAATATAAAGTAATTTCAATATCGTTCTCTTTATAACTTATATTAAACGTTACGTCTCTGTAAGATGATTAGAATGTCTGCATTAAAATCCGTTGAAACACAAATCTGAAAAGGAAACTTAGAAAGCTACCGAACAATAGACGACACATTTATAAAATATTGCAGGATCGGTTTCATTGAGCCTGTTCACGAGCAGTAACCCAATATTTACACAAATATATGTATCGTGCTCAAAAGCACTGAATGAATGTACGGGAATAATTTTTATAGCCGCCACACGGCACAAAGGACCTACTGCTAACTTCTCGGCCGATCTGTTTAAGACCTCCACGTAACGACTCGCAAACTGAACGAGAATCTGCGATATTATCAGTGTTAATTTGTTTGAGTTACAAAAGTGAAATATGCATATCGAATCACCACACTAAAAAAACACAGCCTCCGCACGCAGCGAAAAAGAAGAGAGGAAAAGAGAGCAGCATGATTTTATAACTCTGTTTACGAACTTAAAAAAAACTATGGATTAGGTTTAAATGAACGTTTTTTTCTAAACTAGTGCTGAACTTGAAAATTATGTTTAACTCTAGAAATTTAGATAAAGCAGTTTACAATTAGTCAAACCTGTCTTCAAAGATCACTCAGGGGAAAACGCCAAAGTGGTCGTTGAAGGCATGTGGTCTTTGCTTACATGTGAATTTATACTTTAAGGTAGTCAGTGAGACAAATAAATGTGGTCTACTGCCACAGGTGGTCTTTGTTTACAGGTGTCCTTTGAACAGGCTGGACTGTAATTGGATTTTATCACTAATAATGATATATTTGTATAAATGGGGCGCGTCACGGGAAAAGGTACCTTAGGACAGTTGACGCCAATCTTTGAAATGACGTCATAAATTTGAGTAAGCGACATTATTTATTATGCATTTCGCGGTAAAAAAATAATTTTATTGTCAAAATTTGTAAAAAATCACATTTAAATAAAGAATAATCTGATATTGATTTAAAGATGTAAGTTCTTTCTAAATTTAGTAAGAACTTAAATATCACTAAAAATGACTGAAGGTACCTTTTCCCGTGGTGTGCCCCAAATGAAAATGATCAAATCTGCTTATTATTTCAGCAAAAAGATTAAAGACATGCCGCCAATTCTAAGATGTGCACTGGTATTAACCGCGGCTATGATGACTGGAGTGGGCGCTGTACAGGAGTGCGACACTCGCTGTTATCCTGGTACAAGCTGCTGGCCTCCTATTGAGAAACTGCTGGAGCTGTATGCACGACTTCCAGGCAAGGTTCTGTCATCATACGACGAGGATTATAGAAATCATGTTTTAATGATCAACACGCGCGTGACTAAGTTACCTTACTTCATCGTGATGGCAAAAACTGTCGAGGACGTCCAGTTTGCTGTACAATTTGCCAACAAACATAACATGAAAATCTCTATCCGATCTTCTGGTCACGATTACATAGGCAGGTCGACATGGGACGGATCGCTTCAGATTAACCTGAGCAATATGACAGATCTAAAGTTTAACCTGAGCTCAAGTCGCCATGCTGCCGGGGAGGTGACCGCTCAGAGCGGAAACACGTGGCTCAGAGTATACAACGAGGTAGGTTTACTTCTTAACTGGAAATAGGGGCATATGAAATGTTGCAGCTAAGTCTGAATAATGTAGCCATTTTTTTTTAAACAACACATGAAATGTGATTCTTGTTTGTTTACTTTACTTCTTTTTTAACTTATGATAAGACTGGTTTTCTCCTATGTGTAATAAATTGGTAGTGTAAAACATGCATATGCAAGACTGGTTTTCTCCTATGTGTAATAAATTGGTAGTGTAAAACATGCATATGCAAGACTGGTTTTCTCCTATGTGTAATAAATTGGTAGTGTAAAACATGCATATGCAAGACTGGTTTTCTCCTATGTGTAATAAATTGGTAGTGTAAAACATGCATATGCGGAATAGCAAATTCCGAAATCACAGCCTCCCCTCACAGCCAAACAGAAGTGAGAAAAGGAGAGCTCGTGTTTCTAATAATGTCAGTTTTTAAAAGACACAACAACCACTTAACGAAAATGAGATCCCGAATGTGACAACACTTCGCAAAGCATTTTGACACTAGCAGATTAATATCAGATTCTATGTACACCATTACCAAACTTAATCCGAAACGTTATCATATAAACAAGCACGCGTAACTTATCTTGTTGCATCAATCCCAACTCGTCGAAAACTCGTCAATGTAAGATACACAACCACAGAAAATACGCAAAACATTGATAAGCTTAGGTAATGAGCTCTTATCAAGATAACATCCAGCTCTTTCATTTTATTACAGACCAACAAATTGGGTCGTGTAATAGTTGGCGGCTCGGCTCATACGGTGTCTATGGGAGGCTACACACTCGGTGGTGGACACTCTCCTATAAGCCGGAAATTCGGACTGGCAGTAGACAACCTACTAGAAGTTGAAATGGTGACAGCCAATGGTTCGCTGGTTTATGCCGACGAAAATGGTACAAGGCTCTGGGACAGCCAAACCCACGTTTTCTATCAGACATCCAACAATGATATTTTCTGGGCTGTCCGCGGTGGTGGCGGCTCTACATACGGTATAGTAACGGCATTCACCTACAAACTGCACATGGACTCCGAAATGGTCACTTTGACATGTTACAGCCCCGTAATTGATTCTCAGGGACATGATGTAGGTCGTCCATTTCTACAGGCTTTTAACCACCTGCTTCCCTCTCTTGCACCTGAATGGGGTGGTTACGAAATTATAACGCAAGGCAGTGATCCACTACGTGGAACTTTGGGAACCATGCTGTTAGTACTGAATCACTTTGGTCCGTACGGCACTTCGTCATTCAACACAATAGCACCGTTTCAGTCAGAAATAGAAAAGCATTGTCTACTCAAAAACGTATCAAACTTTCTGGAGTACGAGATCACCGCCCACGACGACTTGTACACCAGAAATTATATTTACAACACATTGATGCAGCCAGACAGTTTCACATCTGAGTGGTATAACTTCATGTACAGCATGATGACCGATCCCGGACTAGAACAGATTAAGACTGGAGCTGGATGTACTGGTGTTCTCGTAGGAGGTAAATGAAAATTAACCTTTGCTATTATTTCACTGGGAACCGTCTGGCATTATTAATGTAATATATAATTTCCTATAGTCACCAAGCATAGATTTTATGGTAACTAGTGCTCAAATCGGAATCTTCTTGCTGTTTTCTCTTGGACATTAGCTTTTTGGTTACCAATTCAAACAGTACAAAATACTTAGGCTATGTTAGGTCCGGCACGTACCGCATACCGTTCCGTACACTGTACTTCAGTTATTGTAGCTAGTCTATAGACAACGTGACTTATGGCGTCCCAGGCGTGCTGGTGGAATGCTATGTCCACAGTAAAGACTGCTAATATTAACAGTAAAGACCGCTAACATTAAAGGCCAAGTTTAAGTCTTTGCAATGAATACCTATTTTGGTTGTCGTTATTTATAGGCAATATGAAGAACTTTGCAGACGACAGTACCGCAGTTAATCCTAACCTTCGGTCAGCTGTGATGTCACTGACCTGTGGACTATCCTGGGAAAGTCCATTCTCCGACGCTAAGAGTATCGAGATGGCGGAAAAGTTCACCGCGGGCCTCATAAAATTTGGGAACGGAACTTACTTTAACGAACCTTCAGCCTACCTGCCAGACTGGAAGACTGCATACTGGGGCGGACATTACGACAGATTGTTTGCGATCAAAAAGGTCTGGGATCCGGAAAATATATTCACATGCCTCCATTGTGTAGGATCGGATATATCGCAGAACCTTGCATCAAACGGAGAAGGCGACCTGCAAAGTGTCCTACCGTTCATTCACCCTCCGATTGTAGTTGGTTAAGCCTTTAAAAGTTCTGTTGCCATATGGCTTCTATGAGTGTCATTGACAGAACTACTTTTTCATAAATAAATTCTGCTTAAACATAAATATACTTTATATTTTCTTCTATTAAAAACATATACATGCACAGCTTTAACATAGTAAGTCATTTTTTCTCGTTGTAGGCTTCTCAAGAAATTATTAATGCGGAAATAAAAGACTCCCAACAAGAAATATTAAGAAATGGCATCTAGTTATAGCCAACATTAAGGGGCTAAACTTTGCCAAATGTGACCTTGACCTAACAAAACTGGCATCAAAACCGTGTTGTCATTAGCCACCTAATTTGATTGTATGATATAAAAATGATCCGCAGCCGCTGTTAAATCTCTAACAATGGCAATGAACAGATTATGAACATGATTGTAACAAAAGTGGCCATTCTCATCATGTGAATTGAATACAAATATAAAAACATAGGCACCCTTTAATAAAAAAAATAATCCCACGTTTTAATGTTTGACCATAATTATGGCCTAAACCTCAGTAAAGAGAGGGCATTTTCTAATCTGTGGAGGATTGTTTCGGCGATCTTTGGCTATCGCCTCTACGCTACTACATGTACGTGTCTTTCATCTAGACGCTTAACGATATAAAAAATATCCCGAATAAGCATGCGTCCTGAACTTGCACCTCTCACCACCAGACAAATATAGACAACAACCCTGGTTCATAGTCTGAGTGCCAATGAAAACGCTACACTTTTTTTGGAATATTTTTGATGTGAAAAAAAGTTAAATAAATTGGCAAAGGTATGTGTGTTTTAAAATCAAAAAGTAACCAATCCATAAATTTATTGTCCGCTGACTTTTTAAACTTTTTCTCCTACAGTAACCCCATACAAACGCATGAAAGTTTCGTTTTGGCATGTAGACATGCACACATAACCTCAAAAAAGTCAATCATTATTCTGTAAACCTTTACAAACGGCTAAACAAATACCATCTTCAGATTTTAAGTTTTACTCTAACAAATGTGAACATGTCAAGTCTTTTAGACAACCAGCGACATGAGGTTTAAGCCATGATCCAGTAGGTATGTCTCGACGTGGAATCGCTCGTCGAATGCATTGTTCATCGTCGACAATTACTCGCTTGGCCCAACGTCATCCCCTGTAAAAATTCTATTTTGTTTTCTCGTTTAGGACAAACCCATTCTTTTATATGGGGACTATACGCCACTTACCAAGGAATGGCATTTATCTGAAAATACAGCATTGAGGTTCCATGTTCTGCGCCATATGCACATCGTTTGGGATGGATCAAAATTGTACTGTTTATTGGTGTGTAAATATTGAGTTGCGCTCAATCCGTGGCTAGGCGGCTTTGGCAGTAATATGCACTTCCATTAATGTCCATGAACAGGCTTAATCGAACCGAGCATTCAATATTTTCATATTTGTTGTGTTTTGCGGCTTTCAAAGTTCCCTTTTCATCTATTATTCATTTTAAAACACATCTATTTTTGTGAATTTATTAAATTTTCCTTTATATCGAAAATATTCCAAAAAGGAAATCGTTGCGTTTTCATTGGCACTCAGTATATATTGAAAATTTTTGTTTATATCGAGTTGCTAGGCGGCGTGTTCAGTAATATGCTTTTACTGTTCATGAACAGGCTAAATCAAACCAAGCCTGCACTATTTTTATATTTATCGTGTTTTGTGGCTTTAAAATTTTCTTTTTCAACCTTTTAAATGAATCTTTTGCTACTAAAACAACTGTAAAAAACAAAACAAAAATAAACATAACTGTTAGCTTCTAATAAATTGAAAATGCGTTTCCGATTTGCATTAAATAGACTAAGTGGGGAATTGCATGTGCGTGATTAAACTAGACACGTTTGCTTTAATGATCATGGCGTTCCCAAAGGATATGTTATCCTCTTTATTAACAATTAGTCCTCACGATGCACGAAACTGATATGTTCACAACTTTGCTTTTAAAGTAATAATATTCTACAATCCCTTGCTACTCTATGAACAATAATTGGATTAATAAATAAAAACGGAGAGCATTAGAGGAATATGATTGTTTATTTGGAATATGATTTTGCACAATTACAAATTAATGACTTTGGAATTATTTTGTTTGTGACTTGAAGCTGTTTCCATCAGTGCAAAGCAAAAATAAGAGTTTGCTAGGTTTCTCAACGACGACGCCAAAGACTGGATAAGCGGTAAATGAATGTCGTGAACAATAGCATCGTTTCTGTACAGTAGCATCGTGACGAAACTACGCTAATGGACGAAAGTCTTGTCCTGTAGGAAGACTAGAACTTTGTGCATGCCAATTTTCAACTAATTACTTTACCGGCAGTAGTGGCTCAAATTCTAAAATTCTTTTTTCATTGAATGCATAAAAATGTCATCTTTCCACTGACACTCGTACCAAATTCATGCCGAGCAATGTCACAGTCGAAGTTAGATTTCAGGCTTTCAAAAAATATTATGGACAACCATACCAGGACAAGACTTTTGTCCATAAGTATAGATTTAGAGAGATTTATTTCGGTATGGAATACATAAAGTTAAATGGTCATTCAATACACCAAGGATAACACAAATGTGACATAGACATTCATTACCAATGCAAATTAATATTTTAGATTTCAATTATCTTAACACAGTTTTGACTAGAACTACAGCAATGTTACCCATAATTCAAGTTAAAACAGAATAAATATACTGGGATGCAAATGACAAAATTAATAAGCATGAGACATGTTACCTTAATATAAACTATAAAAAGACAAAATATCGTTATATATGACTATAGTTACAAAGCATGCCAGACAGATGCTGTGCCAGATAAGTTCTATCATAAAACAAAATTTGGAGACCAGTCTAAAATCTTAGGCATCTGATTGGCTGACATGTCGACCAGTCGCCATTTCAGCCAATCAGATGCTTTTGTTTAAGACTGGTCTCCAGTTTTGGTTTTACGATCTTGGGCCCTAAAGCTCTACGCTGGAAATATTTTTATTCATCTTTAGGACATCACCATAGGAAAACATAAATGTGTAAACGTGTTCCAGTTGATTTCTAGACTGATAATCGTCGCTAAAATGGCGGAGCATAGCATCTCATGTTTTCTGAATCATGGAACGTTACATTCACGGACAAAAATGGTAAATGTGTGTTTGAAAGTAGTTTAATCATATTGCGCGCCAACTGGTTTTTAAGTTTACCGAACAGACACTGGCATGGACGCTCTAAATTCGACAAGCTCATATACTTAAACGATTGTCATTCTGTATAATCTTTCTTATTAAATGGATCTAGACGGAAAAGTACTTAAACTTAAGTGAATAGGATTGAAATAAAGATTGGCGCTAGAACATTTAACTTAACCAAAACAATGTCTTTTCTAAAGGCCCGCTACATAATCTATACAGCAGTATTTGCTTCTGCTACTAGTACTGTCCACAAACCGTTTATACCGAATAAGTTCACTCACCGCGAATTCAGAAAGAATTGGTGTTGTTCATTGTCAAATATTGCAATAGTCAATATTGTTCAGAATAATATAAAATCAAGATAATCATAACTGATCTGAATTGCTTGAAACACGTAATATCGAAATCGCATTGGTGTAAAGTCAATGGCTAAATTAAAAGAAATCGCGTGTTCTTGCTTCTATTTAAGATCCTAAAATTATGTTTATCAATCTGGCAGACACGCGATGCTTCCACATTTTGCTTGTCTATCAATGTCGTCTTAATAGTGCAGATACAAGTGTAATACAAGTTATCATTTAGGCTTTATAAGTTGACATGTTCAAAGATCACTTATTAGGATATTACCTTACGTTAAAACGTCGCCCCGTATATTTAATTGATGATGTTATTAATTAATCTCTTTAAATGCCGTTGATACAATTGTTATGCAGGCCATCGTCTTGCTTACTTTGCGTTACAGTTGACATATTCCCAGATCACTAAAGACAATTTCTCTAGTTAAAACGTCGCCCCGTACTTTTATTTAGTGATGTCATCAAGTACGCTCTTTGAATGCCGTTACTGTAAGCAAGATATTTTATAATTGTGTAAATATAGACCCAGGACGGCGGCGTGGACAGTAATATGCATATCCATTAACAGGCTCAACCGATAATGCAAAATTTTAATATGTGTCGAGTAATAGGGCTTTCAAAGATTCTTCATCTACATGTTTTTTTTAAATAAAAATATTTCTTTTTTAAATAAAATTCATATTTTGTTGTATCATTAAACAGAACAAAACACTTTATGTAATTTTCATGATTCATGTACATTGTAAATATATATATTTATAAAACAAAATCATATACAATACAGATAAAAAATAACAGACTCCCATCATAACTGATTTCCGTGCTTTTTGTAGTGCATAAATTATCCGTTTGCAACATATCATGCAACTAGATTTGAAAACAACAGATTAACAACATCTTACGTTGTGTAAAAAGGCAATGCTTGTTTTCCAACTCGACCTTGTTTTGTGTAATACTGGTAACGTCGAAATGGAATCCATGAAAGTCATAACACTATAGAAGTTAGGCGCCTGGTCTTAAGACTTCTTATAACCTAATTGTAGTAAATCAATTATCCCAATATTAAAACCTTGCAAATGTTGGTAGACTGCATTTTTCCTGTGAGAAATATTTTTGATTCTGAAATCAATTCTTTGACCATAACCTTAACCGCATCAATGGAAATCACCGGAAATTGTTAGTTGTTAGAAGTATTGAATTTCGTTATTTTTCTGCAAGTCTTTTCGTGATTTTTTTAAAATAAAATCACAACAGAAATGATAAAAATTGAAGTTTTTTTTCTTTGCATAGGTCTATTAATGGCATTTGTTTAACACGCATGGCATTCTATATTTTCGAACTCGAAACCAGTGCTCATTTCTATACTGACTGGGTGGCGAAGCTTTGTAAACTGAACATGGCAAACAATCTAAATGAAATCACGTCTCCAAAGCAGGTTTTAATTGTTGTGTTCGGCACCTTTTAGAATTTCCCTTTAATCTATTTCAGTGGATAAAGTTTTTAATTTGTGCTCGGAAATTATGCTTTGCGACATTCAACATAATTTGTCACTGCTTTTTTTATTTTACTAAACAACGTTTTAATTAACTTTTATTAATAAGGGGTGTGCTATTTGTTGATTCATTCAAAATAAAATAAAACAACTTACAAGCTGTGCATATAAAACTCAATGATTTAGGAGCAAATCTTTTAACAACATTTAATAAAAGCAGTGATCTAGAGATACATATATTTCAGAATATATTTTTCGTCCTTTCCTGTCACCCTTGTATTGAAATCAGAAATTTCACGATGACTAGATAACGAGGAAGTGACAGACGCGATCTTTAATTCATGATTTACTAGCAATACGTGCATTAGCCATCGGGATATTTTGTACCCAGGAGTATCGTAATGTAAGATTTATGTTTTTCAAATTTGCCATTTACTTTTCATTTTCGAGATGTGGTTTTACTGTTTATTTTAGAGATATGCTATTTAGATCATAGATGTGTATTGATTTTAAGGTTATAAATGCCCTTTACGCTATGACATGTATTGCTAAAACTTTTACAACCATAAACAACATATAAATTACGTTAACTTTATTCATTACATTTATTTTACCATTTTGGCAAAAAAAAGTTACCCCAGACAAATTTAAACCAGTGTTTTCTTAAAAGGTGCGAAAAAAAAATCACGTAGGCACGATAGACCATTATATACTTACGAACGAACGGTTTTCATCTAAATTTCTTGTTTTCTGTTATATTAAATTTTGTTATTTTTATTAGGATTTGTAATATGTAATCGCCTTTATTCAATCTGATTGAACAGATCAATAAAATGCATCCAGTTCGGGTGTCTTGAAATTGACAAAGAAGATGAAGGAACAGAAATTATACTAAATTCTTATACATATACCACTGTTAAATGCAGACAGGGCTGATTACATTTATAATGTTAAATGGCATGGTGTATACCTTCGTCGGTTAACTTCATTTTGAGGCTTACGCACGGCCAATTTTATACCCATATATTACAATTTTCCTCATTTAGTGAATATTGTATGGAAAGAATAAACCAAAGTTTGATCATGTTATACTATTTTTAAATATTGTATAAAGAATAAACCAGATTTTGACCATGGTATACTATTTTGTGAATATTGTATGGAAAGAATAAACCAAAATTTGACAATCTCATACAATTTTCTGAATATTGTATGGAAAGAATAAACCGAATTTTGACCATGTAATACTATTTTGTGAATATTGTATGGAAAGAATAAACCAGATTTTGACCATCTTATACTATTTTGTGAATATTGTATGGAAAGAAAAAACCAAAATTTGACCATCTAATACTATTTTGTGAACATTGTATGGAAAGAATAAACCAAAATTTGACCATCATATACTATTTTGTGAATATTATATGGAAAGAATAAAACAAAATTTGATCATGTTATACTATTTTTAAATATTGTATAAAGAACAAACCAGGTTTTGACCATGGTATACTATTTTGTGAATATTGTATGGAAAGAATAAACCAAAATTTGACAATCTTATTCTATTTTGTGAATATTGTATGGAAAGAATAAACCAAAATTTGACCATCTTATACTATTTTGTGAATATTGTATGGGAAGAAAAAAAAACAAAATTTGACCATCTTATACTATTTTGTGAATATTGTATGGAAAGAATAAACCAAATTTTGATTGTGTTATACTATTTTGTCATTAAGACATGGAACTGTTATAAGTATAAAATCACAACTATACATGTACTTACGCACATTGAATATAAGTTTGAGCAACATTTATACCATCGCTTTACATCGGTGAAATTGAAACACTTCGTTATAACAATGTAGCGCTGGTACATACATGCAATTTCGGGTAACTTACTGTCTTAAAATACTTTTTTCTGCTGACTTAATGTAACAGCTCAATATTTGTTAAACAATGAAAAACAACGGGATGAAATTGCAAAACAGCCAACGAGAACCATATTAAAGTCTGTCTTAGATTTCATCCTGTCACGGAAAATGTAATTTAATAAGAAATTTAAAGTTTCAAAAGATTTCTTTTAAGAAAACCTCTCCTGTTTGGTTGGTCAAAATTTGCAAATGTTTTAGCAGACCGCAGTCTTGAAATTTGAAAAAAGGCGGAAATTGTGGCGACACCTGGCGAGTCGTCCTGAGCTTGATAATCGTGATTGTTACAAATTCCGTCATAAGCAAAACTTTACGTATATTCACATTCATCAATCAGTTACAGCTAGTAGAAATTACCAGAGTGGTATCTTCCTATTGACGGGGATAATGGATATAGTATGTTACAACACCCCTGTAAAAGTGTAGATGTAGCCCAAAACAGTTGACAAAAACTGTAAAACACCGTTAAAATTATATTCTCACCATATAATCCATTGGATGCATCTCGTCATACATTTGGTTGTCCTACTCAAAATGATTACATCTACGGTATGAACAGTTCTCTTAAAACAATAACGATCTGGTTCTTCTTTAAATGGCTTCACCTAGGGTATTAGTTCTCTGGAATAACAACAAACAAGTAATTATTACAACAGTATTCACTTATTTATAAGGGATGGAGAAGGTAAGCTTTCTAAAACAAATACGTTATCGTAAATGTTAATAAATCCACAGTCAGGTACTATGATACGAAAACTATACCGATTCATTCAAGTTATTAAACTAAATAAAACAAAATAGCTAAACAGTTTGAGTTCATACATGTATTATGAAAAGTGCATTAATCACATTGTTTAGCTAAGACATAAGACTGTAACTGCCTTTCTAAATAAGTTATATCAATAATAAAGAAAGGGATCACTTTCTTTATGAAATTGATATTTTCATAATAAGGATAACTAATAGTTTTTATTAAACCCTAAGAAGTGACATCAACGGTAAATTTGGATACGTTTAAACACAAAAGGCATTAAATGAGTTTTCTAGCAAATTTTGAGTAGTACACTTACGTTTGTCCAAACGTCCGAAAGCTTCCATCTTCTACACCGTTTTGGTTAAGACGCATTAACGCCGTTAAATAACCAAAAGTTGCAAACTTAATCTTGCTTGTCAAACTTCGCAGGAAACCTACTAGCACAAAACACCGTTCATCTCAGGACTTCGAATGTTCTTGGCTTGCGCAATAAAACATCGGAAACATCGTCTTTATTCCACAGTACAGACGAGCACGATAAAACGGCTTAACAAAATGCACCTCATTCATAATCTTCAAATAAGAAAATTTGACGTAATAGGATTTGATAGAAAATAAGACGATGGCTATAAGTACCTGATTATCTAGAAACGAAAGCACTATACAGTTTTAGTGTCTGGTGACTTTTTGTGTGAAATGACACTTTCATTAAAATATTTCCAAATTTGACCCAGACTATAATCAATAGTTTACAAATTTACTATACTCAATATATCACACTCGCCTCATTATCTGACACGTTCCAACAGGCGTTGTCACTCTCACCATCAGCGTCTAGGACATTCATCTGTTCATCATAATTATTTTAGCACATCTATGTGTTCATCATCATCACCTAGCAAATTCTAATAGCGCTGGCAACGTCCCACGTTCTCAGTTTTCTGTGAAAAAATTGTCAATTACATGGGTCAAAAACTAAATAATCCGCGCCCTAATTTACAACCTACATTGTATATATTAATAAATTGAAAATATTTTCACTAAGAAGATAATTATATTCATTAAATGAAATTTATTCACAGACTTGACAGAAATCAATTCTATCACTATGTCTCACAAACAAGAAAACAATAAACATGAAAACAGTTTACAGTTTTAAGGATCCAATTCGATAGTATATTTCAATTTGAAACTTTAAAATAACATCTCAAGTGATTACTTAATTTAGCTACAGTAACTGTCAAACGTCAACGTTGTTCATTTTCTGGGTCTTAAAGAGCAGGCGGTTATTGATATGTCGAATCTGAATTGTGCAGCAAAAAGAAGCCGAAAACACCGTAAATATCGATTTTTTTCTGAAAACACCGTTTTATTAACACCTTTTTGTTTGTTAACGCTTTTTACTTGTCCACGCTTATGAGCGGAATCTATATTTTATCCTTTTTTCAAGACTCTTTTATATCTTAATAGCAAGTTACAGGTCTGACAGAAAACAAATCTCAGACCCGTAACGGTCGAAGACACATCGTATTAACAAAACCTAACTTTTCTAGTTGAGACTCCAAATTTAAAAACACTCACTGAAACTCAAATGTAATGCTCACCATCTTTATATAATAGAGCAAGTTGGCACAACAGCAGTATTCACTTTTCTGAAAAAAATAAAAGAAAATTCGTTAACACGAAGCACAAAAGCTCCGATAAGATGACAGCAGTGTAAATGTAAATGATTTCTTGCTAGTTGATACAAGAGTTTGTGTCCATAACCTTATATCGAATATTTTAATATTGTGAACGTTAACATAGTCAAATCATCAAACAGTAACCTATCATTAAATAATCCAATCTTTTGGCTAAATGATACTCACCATTATCTAGCTCGTTCAAATGCCGTTTGTATTTTCTACTTTTCTAAACTTCTAAGACTGTCGCAAAACAATTATAGTAATCTTCCGCAAAAAAAACCGCAAAACATCGTTAAGTCGCGATTACTTTTCCGATCATTGTATCGTTTTGTCGTAACATGTGATATTGTATTTCAAATTCCACTAGAAATAATTGTTACTGCCTATCGAACATGACGTTACGGATTTGATAAAAAAAAAACTTCAATCCTCACTCCAATTCCTATTTTGAGAATGTTTTCTGTTGTATGTGAAATGTGTATTTTTGTATGTGCTGTCTGTTTTTGTATGTGTTTTTGTGTCAAGAATTTATAAGGTTTATTTGTGAAGTTCATCCCTGTGTTACATTAGGCTCATTTGCCTTTTCTTCCATCAAGCTTAACAAAATCACAGAAGAAAGACTGCTTGTTTAATGGCTTCTTAATCACGTCATGCCATCATCACGTGACTAACAATACATTCTAATAAACAACAGCTTTGTTGCTATTAGCCCCCGGACCCTCCTAACAGTCTACTCAAAACACAACGTAGGTATATTTACAAACACTGTATTTGGTTTACAGCCGCTCCAAAATATACCGGGTTATAATCAAAATCAATGACCTTGTTTACAGTCTCCTCAAAACATATCGTTCCACAATACACAGATCTGGTTTACTGTCCTCATAAACATACCTTTATTGCATTTAATCAAGTCATATACATTTCCTAATAACAATGTTCTAACAAAGATAAAAGGACCTAGATGGGATGACTTCACAAATAAAACCAAACCGCTCACAGAATAAAGTAAAATAAAACATTTGAAATACTTTCATCACAAATAATTTAAATAAAACAATAATTTGGTTACATTTCTTGGAAACCATAAACAAAATGGGACCTGTACGATCACTTTGCTCTATTCTATGAACGTTTTAAGACAAAAATATAATAACTAATATGAATGACGCCATATCCTTAATGAACAAAGCAGGTATCCTAAATAACAAACACACCCAGCCTGTTAATATTTATCAAATTTAACCGCATCCATTGTCATTTAAGTATTAACAATGCAGAAAGAGCTTTTGTTATTTCAGATACCTTGTTTGAAACACGCAAACACAATACTATTTATTGTTCAATGTTCTGAGAAATGTGTTTGTGTTGTTGTTGTTGTTTTTTTTGTTTTAATTCATCACTACTTTTATTCTCTATTACACCTTCCAGTGAAAAGTCCATGGTGCCAAGTGCCCCATATAGGACTTTATTTGCTATGGTGTTTGGTATGTGTCAAATCAACAACATGCAATTTAGCAAACAGTGTTAGTTCAAGCTCCTACCTTCTGTCTTTATCATAGAGGTGCCATCTCTATGATACCACCATCTTCTTCAGATCTAATCAGCGGGGCTTTATAATAATCATCATTAGACGCTCTTACTAGCCTTCATGATACATGTACATCGTACGACGGTTTAAACGGCCTTTATGGTACATGTGCGTCGTGGTTCGAGCGGCCTTATGGTACATGTTAATCGTGGTTCGAACGGCCTTATGGTACATGTGCGTCGTGGTTTGAGAAGCCTTATAGTACATTTAGGTCGTGGTTCGAGCGGCCTTACGGTACATGTTTATCGTGGTTCGAACGGCCTTATGGTACTTGTGCGTCGTGGTTCGAGCGGCCTTATAGTACAGTTAGGTCGTGGTTCGAGCGGCCTTATGGTACATGTTAATCGTGGTTCGAACGGCCTTATGGTACATTTAAGTCGTGGTTCGAGCGGCCTTATGGTACATGTAAGTCGTGGTTCAAGCGGCCTTATGGTACATGTAAGTCGTGGTTCGAGTGGCCTAATGGTACATGTAAGCCGTGGTTCGAACGGCCTTATGGTACATGTAAGTCGTGGTACGGACGGCCTTACGGTACATATTAGTCTTGGTTCGAGTGGCCTTACGGTACATATAAAGCGTGGTTCAAGTGGCATGGTACATATAAGTCGTGGTTCAAGCGGCCTTATGGTACATATAAGTCGTGGTTCGAGTGGCCTTATGGTACATGTAAGCCGTGGTTCGAACGGCCTTATGGTACATGTAAGCCGTGGTTCGAGTGGCCTTATAGTACATGTAAGCCGTGGTTCGAACGGCCTTAAGGTACATGTAAGCCGTGGTTCGAGTGGCCTTATGGTACATATAAGTCGTGGTTCGCGGGGCATTAAGGTACATATGTCGTGGTTCGAGTGGCCTTATGGTACATGTAAGCCGTGGTTCGAGTGGCCTTATGGTACATATAAGTCGTGATTCGAGCGGCCTTATGGTACATAAAAGCCGTGGTTCGAGGGGTCTTATTGTACATATAAGTCGTGGTTTGAGTGGCCTTATGGTACATGTAAGTCGTGGTTCAAGCGGCCTTATGGTACATAAAAGCCGTGGTTCGAGGGGCCTTATGGTACATATAAGTCGTGGTTCGAGTGGCCTTATGGTACATGTAAGTCGTGGTTCGAGTGGCCTAATGGTACATTTAAGTCATGGTTCCAGAGGCCTTATGGTACATGTAAGTCGTGGTTCGGGCGGCATTATGGTACATATAAGTCTTGGTTCGAGTGGCCTTATGGTACATTTCAGCCGTGGTTCGAACGGGCTTATGGTACATGTAAGTCGTGGTTCGAGCGGCCTTATGGTACATATAAGTCGTGGTTCGAGTGGCCTTATGGTACATGTAAGCCGTGGTTCGAGTGGCCTTATGGTATATGTAAGCCTTGGTTCGAGCGGCCTTATGGTACATGTAAGTTGTGGTTCGAGCGGCCTTATGGTACATGTAAGCCGTGGTTCGAGTGGCCTTATGGTATATGTAAGCCGTGGTTCGAGCGGCCTTATGGTACATGTAAGTTGTGGTTCGAGCGGCCTTATGGTATATGTAAGCCGTGGTTCGAGCGGCCTTATGGTACATGTAAGTTGTGGTTCGAGCGGCATTATGGTACAATGTACATTCAGGACATGCTTCCAATGGCCTTGTTCGTGTAATGCAATGTAAATCGTGTTTCGACCGCACATGTAAGTCGTGGTTCGATGCTGTTCGAACATATAACATTCACAAACGACTGTTCCAACTTGGAAATTGGCGATCCACTTTTACTTTGGCTATACACACAAGTTCATTTTTACACATCAGAATCCAAATATAAATCTAAAAAATCAACCATGATTATCATTTCGTTTTACCTCAATACCTTTTGTATTGAGATGTTTAAGTTTAAACCTTAAATTAAATGCGTTTCTTTTCATTTCTCTATTAACTCATTCGCACTAGTCTAACAGAAAATCTCAGGAACGTAAATAATTACATATTTTATTTAATTACTTAATTAAATTCCATATAATTTTAAGAAAGAATTAATACATCTTATAAAACGGTAAAAAGCGAAGAAAAAAATACACTGAAAACTTCATAACGTAACGTATTACATGATCTTTTCGTATGAGTTCCTTAGATTGTACAGTGTGTGGTCCTTATATTTTTTTTAGGGGGGGGGATGTTATAACATACAGATACAAAAGAAAGTTATTACAAAGAGAAAGCGTTATAATTATAAGTGCGCATACAAATATTGTGTTCCTTTATCAGAACTCAATAGTTTTGGACAAAGCTATCAACGAAGAATAAACAAAAAACAAAATAATTAAGGCTATGACGTCATTCAGTTAGATAAAAAGAAAAACTGACTATTAATATAGCTGTCCACTGTAAACTTTTATGTATCAGGTTATATATAAAATATTCATAGCTAACTGTGGAACTCGCCAAATGCCAGAATTTCTTAATATCCCATATAACAAGGGGTACTTACAGGACTTCTAATGTTCTTGTCAATCTTGAAGCAAGTCCTTCCAGATGCAAGTATATCTATGTGTCTTTGAATAAGTCCGTATATATGGAAGTTCATCTTTGTGGCATGTCCCAGTTCGTTCGTGATCACCAGATGTCAGGCTTAAAGCAGTACTTCCTTCATTGATACCAATTATCTGCAAGGAACAACAACTTTTCTTAACTGAGGAATCGCTGAAGAAGAAGCATGTGAAACAAACCAGATTGCGGCAGGGCAATCGAGATAGTGAAAATGTATTATACATGTACACCTTAACGAAATAAAACATTTGTCTGATCCGTTGTAAACGCATGAATGTGGCTAAAAAAAAGAAAAAAAATGAACTACAATGTTCCAAAGAACACTCGTATCGTCCGCATACATCTTATATCGTATAAAAAGAGGTATGATTCAGTCAAATGTGACATTGTCTTACATATCTGGCAACATCACGACTCTGTTTTATTAGGAAGTACATGTATATATAAAGAGTTTGATAAAGAAAATTTTACCCTACACAGTTTCTTGCGATAGACCGACAAAATAATCCATACATAGTCTGTTTCTTTTTCTCCACAAAAAGTCTGTCAGTTATATTCCTGATTTTGCGCAGTGGAAGTCAACCTGAATTAAAAAAATTGAATTACGGTTATTTTTGCGAAAAACATGATGTTTAAAAAGGGGGGAAATGTACATAAATAAATAAAGCAGAAGAGCAGAAGATTATGCATGTGTTAAATACACTAAGAATTGATGACGATTTTAACTTAGTGTGGAAAAATTCAGAGGGGTACTAAATTTACTTTTGTTTGATTACCTGTGACAAAAATAACAAGAGCCAGTCGGAAACGACTGCAAGCTCGACTATTCGAAGTCAGACATATTTAAGCACATTTAGAAAACTGGGCTTCATTTAAACTGGGGAGTGATTCAGGAGACACCCAACACACACACATGAACAAAAGTTTCTTAATCCAAGTTAGGAAATCAATATATTACACTTTATTTATTATTGTAGTTTTTAGAGGGTTTACACAACCCAGTCCATACACCCCTGATCCCGCACCCATCAACCCACTATCCCTGCCCACCTATAGTGATGTGGTGGGGTGTGGTGTAGTATAGTAAAGTATGGTATGCTGGTTGCTGTTGCTGGTGGTGTGGGTGTTGTTGCTGTTGTTGGTATTGTTGTTGGTGTTGGTAGTGATGGTGTTGTTGTTGGTGGTTTTGGTGTTGTTGTTGGTGTTGTTGTCAGTGTTGTTGTTGGTGTTGTTGGTTGTTGGTGTTGTTAATGCTATTGTTGGTGTTGATGTTGTTGTTGGTGGTGTTGTTGGTGTTCGTGTTCGTGTTATTGGTGTTGGTGTTCTTGGTGTTGTGGGTGGTGTTGTTGACGGTGTTGTTGTTGGTGGTGTTGTTGTTGGTGTTGTTGTTGTTATTTGTGTTATTGTTGGTTGTGTTGTTGGTGTTGTTGTTGGTGGTGGTGGTGGTAGTGATGGTGTTGTTGTTGGTGGTGGTGTTGTTGTTGTTGGTGTTGTTGTCAGTGTTGTTGTTGTTGTTGGTTGTTGATGCTACTGTTGGTGTTGATGTTGTTGTTGGTGGTAATGTTGACCGTGTTGTTGGTGGTGTAGTTGTTGGTGTTGTTGTTGTTGTTATTTGTGTTATTGTTGGTTGTGTTGTTGGTGTTGTTGTTGGTGGTGGTGTTGTTTTTGGTGGTGTTGTTGTTGGTGGTGGTGTTGTTGGTGGTGGTGTTGTTATTGGTGATGGTGTTGTTATTGGTGATGGTGTCGTTGCTGGTGGTGGCGCTGGTATGTGGTGGTGGTATGTGGTAGTGGTGGGGTGGTGGTGGTGTTGTGGTGGAGGGTGGTGGTGGTGGTGTTGTGGTGGAGGGTGGTGGTGGTGGTGTTGTGGTGGAGGGTGGTGGTGGTGGTGTTGTTGGTTGTGGTATGTGGTGGGGGTGATGGTAGTTTGTGGTGTGTGGTGGTGTGTGGTGGGTGGTTGTGGTGGGTGGTGGTGGGTGGTGGGTGGTATGGTGGTGGTTGTGGTGTTGGTGGTGTGGTGGTGGTGTGGTGGTGGTGGTGTGGTGGTGGTGTGGTGTGGTGGTTGTGGTGTGGTGGTGTGGTGGTTGTGGTGTGGTGGTGGTGTGGTGTGGTAGTGTGGTGTGGTGGTGGTGTGGTGCGGTGGTGGTGGTGTGGTGGTGGTGGTGGTGGTGGTGGTGGTGTGGTGAGGTGGTGGTTTGGTGTGGTGGTGGTGTGGTGGTGTGGTGGTGGTGTGGTGGTGGTGTGGTGGTGGTGTGGTGTGTGGTGGTGGTGTGGTGTGGTGTGGTGTGTATAGTATAGTATAGTAAAGTATAACCTCTCAACACTTTCAACCAAATTATGTTTAGTACATCTGTTTTAAACCTTTTCTATAGCATTACCTATGAAAAACACTAACATTGAAACTTTAACCATAATTTCTAAGTCTTAATTCTAATTTTTAGGCGAAAAAGGGCAAAAATTAAATAGAAAAAGCAAGGATGAGTTATGGGCCTTTGAAAATCAACCTGATGTTTGATAAAATAAAGGTATACAAAGTTTTTAAGTTGTCGTTTTAATAGAATGAAAGATATGAGGTTTCACCACCTTGCACGCAAACTTTAACCTTAATTTCTAAGTCTAAAAAGGGCAAAAATTTGATATAAATCAAAGATAGAGTTATGGTTCTAGGCATACATAGTCAGGGTCATGATAGTGAACAAGTTTCAAAGCTATAGTACAAGAAGTATGAAAGTAACTAGCATGCACGCAAACTTTAACCTGAAATTCTAAGTAAAAAAAGGGCAATAACTTGATAAAAATAAAAGAAAGAGTTATGGTTCTTGACATACATAGTCAGGGTCATGATGGTGAACAAGTTTCAAAGCTATAGTACAAGAAGTATGAAAGTAACTAGCTTGCACGCAAACTTTAACCTGAAATTCTAAGTTGAAAAAGGGCCATAATTTGATTAAAAATTAAAGAAAGAGTTATGGTTCTTGGCATACATAGTCAGGGTCATGATGGTAAACAAGTGTTGTAAGTTTCAAAGCTATAGTACAAGAAGTATGAAAGTAACTAGCTTGCACGCAAACTTTAACCTGAAATTCTAAGTTGAAAAAGGGCCATAATTTGATTAAAAATTAAAGAAAGAGTTATGGTTCTTGGCATACATAGTCAGGGTCATGATGGTAAACAAGTGTTGTAAGTTTCAAAGCTATAGTACAAGAAGTATTAAAGAAACTAGCTTGCACGCAAACTTTAACCTAAAATTCTAAGTCGAAAAAGGGCCATAATTTGAACAAAATGGAAGTTAGAGTTATGGTTCTTGGCATACACACTTGGGAGATGATGATGAACAAGTTTGCCAAGTTTCAAAGCTGTAGTATAAGTAGTATTGAAGTTATGTGTTTGTACAGTAGCTTGCATGAAAACTTTAACCTGAAATTCTAAGTCGAAAAAATGGCCATAATTTGATGAAAATGAAAGTTAGAGTTATGGTTCTTGGCATACACACTCGGGACATGATGATGAACAAGTGTGCCAAGTTTCAAAGCTGTGGTATAAGTAGTATTGAAGTTATGTGTTTGTACAGTAGCTTACACGCAAACTTTAACCTGAAATTCTAAGCCAAAAAAGGGCCATAATTTGATCAAAATGAAAGTTAGAGTTATGGTTCTTGGCGTACACACTCGGGACATGATGATGAACAAGTGTGCCAAGTTTCAAAGCTGTAGTATAAGTAGTATTGAAGTTATGTGTTTGTACATTAGCTTGCATGCAAACTTTAACCTGAAATTCTAAGTCGAAAAAGGGCCATAATTTGATCAAAATGAAAGTTAGAGTTATGGTTCTTGGCATACATACTCAGGACATGATGATGAACAAGTGTGCCAAGTTTCAAAGCTGTAGCTATAGTAGTTTTTAAGATATCAGTAGGTTGCACGCAAACTTTAACCAAAGCGGGACGCCGATGGCGACGCCGACGCCGACGCCCAAGTGAGAACAATAGCTCGACATATTCTTCGAATAGTCGAGCTAAAAAATAAAGTTAGTTTAGACTTGTTGATGAAAAGACGGAAAACACCAAATTGCTTCACCGTGCGGCTTAAATTAGCCAGGATTCCTATATGTATTTCCATTTCCAGGGTTCCTCATCATCAAGGATCTTGCATTTTTAAATACACGCAGAAGTGGAGAAAACATTGCTCTAGAAACAGAAATGTTTCAGTTAAACTTCACATCAAACTGGTGTAAAGCCTATGTGGTCATTACATGTTATGAAATCATATTTTATTTTAACCTTTATGAAAAATAGCATTTGCAGCCGCTTACAATACATATGGATTATTATAACAGTATGCATTCTGTAGGTTCGTATTTTTCGAGTTGGGTATGTAAACAATATCGCAACGAGACTACAGAATGCATACTGTCATAATGTTCCTTTTATTATATACCCTTCTCGCTCAAAACATTAAAATAAACTAAACAACAAAATTTAATAAAAAACCTGATTTACATAATAGCAGAAATAAAAATAGTAACGCGGTAGTAAATTTATGAATGGCGTAGACAATTTATGAATGGCGTAAAAATACCGTAACGTTTGTAAAACTGCGACGGAAATTTCCTATTTTGGAGTTCGTTATGAGCCGGAAAATTACGACAACCTAGTGTGATGTAGTATATGACGTCACATAGAACACGAAAAGCTGGACATTGTTCGATACGGAATTTCTAATCTGACGAGTTGTATCAATTTTGCGGATTAACGATGCACTGTGCTTAAATCATTCATTGGTATATAATAAAACCCCTTACCAGATGGACTCCGCACTAAAATAAAATCATTTCATAACCTGCGAGATATAAATTCAGCACCATTCTCCTAACATATTTTTCTGCTTTAAATGCAGATCGCATCCGCATATTCCGAGACTATGTTTGCCGTTATTTTACCTGATTTACAGTCAATGGCCATGACTTCATTTGCTTGGAAAAGTAAGACCCTAGGGGAAGTAATATTCACCTAAAACTCGAGTAGTCAGCTAGGTAGAATCACCGGTGCTCGTAGGCAAAACAAAATAATTATAATAATAATAAAAGAGTATGATTACTTGAAATGAAACTTGCAATTAAAAAAGAACTTACATGTACGTGTTTGTAATTCATCTTGAGTTGTCCCCTTATCTCGTGTTCGTTGTTTCTTGTCTTTAAAGCATACGCCTTCTGAAATGTATTACTTATGTGATTATAGACGGACTGCAATTCACCATTTTTTCCATGTAGATACATGACGCTTGAAAATATATTTCGATGGTATTATTTTATTCAAGAATTCACAGAACTTATCACATTTTTATAAAATTCTTGTAAAACCGTTGTTAAAGATCTTCATAGCTTTCTAAAAAGGGAACACTATTATCATGTCACCTCTATGACGATGATTACGTCATGCACAGATTCATAAAACGGGCTTGTGTTCTGGTAAGAAAAACCTTGTCTCGAACAGGAAACGTTTACTTGTAGTTTACTTTATTCTGGACAAAGCGATCGGATCTGTTCGGCTACATAGATTACATGCGTACTCTTAACAATTTTGCGATGTCTAGTGCACGTGGAAAAATACGCAAATTTAAGTTCAATTCATACAATATTCATTGACTACATGGGTTTATTAAAAATCTTCTGTAGTTTAAACTAATTGGAAGACGTTGAACCATTATTCTTACTTTTAATGGTTATCAATCATCTTTGGGGAAGTCAGTTGTGTTTCAGGGCATGCTGCAACTTTTGGTTCAGTCGTATCTGTACCAACAGCGGTCATTCAGCTGCTCTACATTTAAAAAGCCAATGGTCTCAGCGTTGACAGATGAAGGCACAATGGCTTCAGTATATGCAAGCGTAATGTGACGTCAAGGGATTGAACCTCTTTCCCTTGTAGGCTTGTATTCTACTACACAAGCTTACCTGGTTAGAGCCGCCACAGAGACTAAATCTTTCTGCAACCACTTTTTTGCCATTTAAGAACTAACAATTCACGCCTTTGTCACATTCACAACCAAAGTAATAGTAGTCTCAATAATTCGACTGGAAGCACAGACCAATTATCACACCGGCTTTTTACAGATGTCTGTCCTTTACGTCTCAAGCAGTTACGATCAACACTGTGGTGGAAATCGCACTGCTTTAAAAAAAAGTTCAGCACTGCTATGTTCATTTGTTGTTATAATACATAAAAAGTTTCAAAAGTATCAATAAAATAAAAAATCTTTCACAAATAACACTTTTAAACTTATTATTGTTTATGCCGTGTGCATGTTGATTTTATTGTGATAACCAATGAAAGCGTCCCTTTTATTTATCGATAATCTACAGTCAGGTAGACTTTAAGCGATGTAACATAAAAACTGTTGACATGTGTGGAGGTTTATAAGTTGTTTTTTTTTTCATAATGAACGAACACGTTTCTTAAAAACTATCACATATATTGATTGTAATTGGAATTAGCTTTTCAGGTATGTAATTTCTTTTAAGATATATAAGGTTAAAATAACTATTTGAAGCCGTCAAAAGTTGCGACAAAGATTCTTATCGCTGGCATATAGACATAGAAGGAAAATTGTCCGCATTGATTTGAATAGTAACTGGGTTGTGCGCGATGTCGACCATCTTATATATAGAAAAGCCCTTTTTGCGAACAAATAGTTTGGCCAGAGTAATAGTAGACCCGGTTCAGTCTACGCAGTCTAACAAAAATGGCAACTATTAAAATATGATACCTTAGGCTGTTGTTTTACTCCAGTTTGAATGTTGGGGCAGCCATCATATTTCTTCGTATTTCACCAATACTGTACACGTGCAAATACGGACAACACGCCAGTTGGACGCCATCTATAATATATGAAACCTGAAAAGGGTAGGTATATCTATAATAACAAGCAATTGTGATGAACACTATAATGCACCTATCTGAAGTCGATGACTTAACAAGGCTCTGTAAACTACAGTTGGTTGCCCGGTTCCGGAGAATTTGCTAGTTCCGGTGGATTCCGAATATTACTCACGTAATTCCGGTTGGCGCCTGTTGGCGGCGAAATGTATGTTGACAATTATTTTAGTCAAACATCGATTTATATTTGTAGTTTTCAGAAACATTGATAAACATAAAGTTTATGAAATAGAAATTCAAAACGCACTAAGTATGGTACGTCGTGTTGGAAAACCGCGTTCTATAAATACTCTAGTAACCTACATTCCAAACGTCTATTTTGTTGCTAAAGCTAAATCAACATTTAATGGACAATCACTACAGATGGTATTAATACAAATATTGCCTGGATGAAATTGTTTATTTGTACAAAATTTGCTGTGCATGGAGGGTGACCCCCTTTGGCCAGTTCCGGTGGATCATTCACATTTATTCATAATTTTTCTTGGCGAGGCCCCAAATGGAGGAGCTTCTTGCAAACACGTTTGTCATTATAAAAATTTAACAAGAGCCAGTCGGAAACGACTGCAAGCTCGACTATTCGAAAAGTCAGAATTATTAAGCACATTGTAACTGGGCTTCATTTAAACTGGGGAATGATTCAGGAGTTTATGACACCTCCAACAAACACACATGAACAAAAGTTTCTTAATCCAAGTTAGGAATTCAATAAATTACACTTAATTTATTCTTGTAGATTTTTTTAGGGTTTACACAACCCAGCCCATAAACCACTGATCCCACACCCATCAACTTACTATCCCTGCCCACCTATAGTGGTGTGGCGTGGTGTAGTACAGTATGGTATGCTGGTTGCTGGTGTTGTCATTGTTGGTGTTGTTGTTGGTGGTGGTAGTGGTGGTGTTGGTTGTTGGTGTTGTTGTTGATGTTGCTGTTGGTGGTGGTGTTGATGTTGTTGGTGGTGGTGTTGGTGTTGCTGGTGTATTAATAGTAATAGTAATAGTAATAGTATTAGTATAGTATTAGTATAGTATTAGTATAGTATTAGTATAGTATTAGTATAGTATTAGTATAGTATTAGTATAGTATTAGTATAGTATTAGTATAGTATAGTATAGTATAGTATAGTATAGTATAGTATAGTATAGTATAGTATAGTATAGTATAGTATAGTATAGTATAGTATAGTATAGTATAGTATAGTATAGTATAGTATAGTATAGTATAGTATAGTATAGTATAGTATAGTATAGTATAGTATAGTATAGTATAGTATAGTATAGTATAGTATAGTATAGTATAGTATAGTATAGTATAGTATAGTATAGTATAGTATAGTATAGTATAGTATAGTATAGTATAGTATAGTATAGTATAGTATAGTATAGTATAGTATAGTATAGTATAGTATAGTATAGTATAGTATAGTATAGTATAGTATAGTATAGTATAGTATAGTATAGTATAGTATAGTATAGTATAGTATAGTATAGTATAGTATAGTATAGTATAGTATAGTATAGTATAGTATAGTATAGTATAGTATAGTATAGTATAGTATAGTATAGTATAGTATAGTATAGTATAGTATAGTATAGTATAGTATAGTATAGTATAGTATAGTATAGTATAGTATAGTATAGTATAGTATAGTATAGTATAGTATAGTATAGTATAGTATAGTATAGTATAGTATAGTATAGTATAGTATAGTATAGTATAGTATAGTATAGTATAGTATAGTATAGTATAGTATAGTATAGTATAGTATAGTATAGTATAGTATAGTATAGTATAGTATAGTATAGTATAGTATAGTATAGTATAGTATAGTATAGTATAGTATAGTATAGTATAGTATAGTATAGTATAGTATAGTATAGTATAGTATAGTATAGTATAGTATAGTATAGTATAGTATAGTATAGTATAGTATAGTATAGTATAGTATAGTATAGTATAGTATAGTATAGTATAGTATAGTATAGTATAGTATAGTATAGTATAGTATAGTATAGTATAGTATAGTATAGTATAGTATAGTATAGTATAGTATAGTATAGTATAGTATAGTATAGTATAGTATAGTATAGTATAGTATAGTATAGTATGGTATGGTATGGTATGGTATGGTATGGTATGGTATGGTATGGTATGGTATGGTATGGTATGGTATGGTATGGTATGGTATGGTATGGTATGGTATGGTATGGTATGGTATGGTATGGTATGGTATGGTATGGTATGGTATGGTATGGTATGGTATGGTATGGTATGGTATGGTATGGTATGGTATGGTATGGTATGGTATGGTATGGTATGGTATGGTATGGTATAGTATAGTATAGTATAGTATAGTATAGTATAGTATAGTATAGTAATAGTAATAGTATAGTATCGCATAGTATAGTATAGTATAGTATAGTAATAGTATCGCATAGTATAGTATAGTATAGTATAGTATAGTATAGTAATAGTAATAGTATAGTAATAGTATAGTATAGTATAGTATAGTATAGTATAGTATAGTATAGTATAGTATAGTATAGTATAGTATAGTATAGTATAGTATAGTATAGTTAAGTAATAGTATAGTAATAGTATAGTATAGTATAGTAATAGTATAGTAATAGTATAGTATAGTATAGTATAGTATAGTATAGTATAGTATAGTATAGTATAGTATAGTAATAGTATAGTAAAAGTATAGTAATAGTAATAGTATAGTAATAGTATAGTAAAAGTATAGTAATAGTATAGTAATAGTATAGTATAGTATAGTATAGTATAGTATAGTATAGTATAGTATAGTATAGTATAGTATAGTATAGTATAGTATAGTAATAATATAGTAATAGTATGGTATGGTATGGTATGGTATGGTATGGTATGGTATGGTATGGTATGGTATGGTATGGTATGGTATGGTATGGTATGGTATGGTATGGTATGGTATGGTATGGTATGGTATGGTATGGTATGGTATGGTATGGTATGGTATGGTATGGTATGGTATGGTATGGTATGGTATGGTATGGTATGGTATGGTATGGTATGGTATGGTATGGTATGGTATGGTATGGTATGGTATGGTATGGTATGGTATGGTATGGTATGGTATGGTATGGTATGGTATGGTATGGTATGGTATGGTATGGTATGGTATGGTATGGTATGGTATGGTATGGTATGGTATGGTATGGTATGGTATGGTATGGTATGGTATGGTATGGTATGGTATGGTATGGTATGGTATGGTATAGTATAGTATAGTATAGTATAGTATAGTATAGTATAGTAATAGTAATAGTATAGTATCGCATAGTATAGTATAGTATAGTATAGTAATAGTATCGCATAGTATAGTATAGTATAGTATAGTATAGTATAGTAATAGTAATAGTATAGTAATAGTATAGTATAGTATAGTATAGTATAGTATAGTATAGTATAGTATAGTATAGTATAGTATAGTATAGTATAGTATAGTATAGTATAGTTAAGTAATAGTATAGTAATAGTATAGTATAGTATAGTAATAGTATAGTAATAGTATAGTATAGTATAGTATAGTATAGTATAGTATAGTATAGTATAGTATAGTATAGTAATAGTATAGTAAAAGTATAGTAATAGTAATAGTATAGTAATAGTATAGTAAAAGTATAGTAATAGTATAGTAATAGTATAGTATAGTATAGTATAGTATAGTATAGTATAGTATAGTATAGTATAGTATAGTATAGTATAGTATAGTAATAATATAGTAATAGTATGGTATGGTATGGTATGGTATGGTATGGTATGGTATGGTATGGTATGGTATGGTATGGTATGGTATGGTATGGTATGGTATGGTATGGTATGGTATGGTATGGTATGGTATGGTATGGTATGGTATGGTATGGTATGGTATGGTATGGTATGGTATGGTATGGTATGGTATAGTATAGTATAGTATAGTATAGTATAGTATAGTATAGTATAGTATAGTATATGCCCCCACCCACCCCACAATTACTCAACACTTTCAACCAAAGTATTTTAAGTACATCTGTTGTAAACATTTTCTATAGCATTACATATGAAAAACACTAACATTGAACCTTTAACAATTATTTATAAGTCTTTATTCTAATTTCAAGTGAAAAGGGCAAAAATCAAATATAAAAAAGCAAGGATGAGTTATGGGCCTTTGAAAATAAACATGATGTAAGATAAAATAAAGGTATACAAAGTTTTAAACCTTAATTTTTAAGTCTAAAAAGGGCAGTAATTTGAAAAAAATCAAAGAGTTATGGTTCTTGGCATACATAGTCAGGGTCATGATGATGGATAAGTTTCAAAGCTATAGTACAAGAAGTATGAAAGTAACTAGCTTGCACGCAAACTTTAACCTGAAATTCTAAGTCAAAAAAGGGGCATAATTTGATTAAAAATGAAAGAAAGAGTTATGGTTCTTGGCATACATAGTCAGGGTCATGATGGTAAACAAGTGTCTTAAGTTTCAAAGCTATAGTACGAGAAGTATGAAAGTTACTATCTTGCAGGCAAACTTTAACCTGAAATTCTAAGTACAAAATGGGCCATAATTTGATAAAAAAAATTAAAGAAAGAGTTATGGTTCTTGGCACACATAGTCAGGGTCATGATGGTAAACAACTGTGTTAAGTTTCAAAGCTATAGTACAAGAAGTATTTAAGTAACTACCTTGCACGCAAACTTTAACCTGAAATTCTAAGTAAAAAAGGGCCATAATTTAAACAAAATGGAAATTAGAGTTATGGTTCTTGGCATACAAACTTGAATTATGATGATGAACAAGTGTTGAAAGTTTCAAAGTTGTAGTAAAAGTAGTATGGAAGTTATGGGTTTGTACAGTAGCTTGCACGCAAACTTTTAACTGAAATTCTAAGTCGAAAAAGGGCCATAATTTGATTATCATGAAAGAAAGAGTTATGGATCTTGGCATAAATAGTCAGGGTCATGATGGTAAACAAGTGTCTTAAGTTTCAAAGCTATAGTAAAAGAAGTATGAAAGTAACTAGCTTGCACGCAAACTTTAACCTGAAATTCTAAGTCGAAAAAGGGCCATAATTTGTACAAAATGAAAATTAGAGTTATGGTTCTTGGCAGACAAACTTGAATTATGATGATGAAGAAGTGTTGAAAGTTTCAAAGCTGTAGTATGAGTAGTATGGAAGTTATGGGTTTGTACAGTAGCTTGCACGCAAACTTTAACCTGAAATTCTAAGTCGAAAAAGGGGCATAATTTGATAAAAATGAAAGTTAGAGTTATGGTTCTTGGCATACACACTTGGGATATGATGATTAACAAGTGTTGAATGTTTCAAAGCTGTAGTATAAGTAGTATTGAAGTTATGAGTCTGTACAGTAGCTTGCACGCAAACTTTAACCTGAAATTCTAAGTCGAAAAAAAGGCCATAATTTGATCAAAATGAAAGTTAGAGTTATGGTTCTTGGCATACACACACGGGACATGATGATGAACAAGTGTGCCAAGTTTTAAAGCTGTAGTATAGGAAGTATTGAAGTTATGAGTTTGTACAGTAGCTTGCACGCAAACTTTAACCTGAAATTTTAAGTCAAAAAAGGGCCATAATTTGATCAAAATGAAAGTTAGAGTTATGGTTCTTGGCAAACACACTCGGGACATGATGATGAACAAGTGTGCCAAGTTTAAAAGCTGTAGCTATAGTAGTTTTAAGATATAGGTAGGTTGCACGTAAACTTTAACCAAAGCGGGACGCCGACGGCGACGGCGACGGCGACGCCGACGCCGACGCCCAAAGTGAGTACAATAGCTCGACATATTCTTCGAATAGTCGAGCTAAAAAGGAAACAATTTTAATTATTTGTAAATATGTTTGATCATAAAATATCCCAAAAAGAAGTGTTTTAACGCGACTCACTCATGCAAAATTACCATACCTTGCACGTTTTGAATTTCTATTTCATAAACTTAAAAACATTAAATGTTTCTGAAAATCACTACAAAAATAAATCGATGTTTAACTAAAATAACTGTCAACATACCTTTAGCCGCCAACAGGAGCCAACATGAAATACGTGAGTAATATTCGGAAGCGCCCGGAACTAGCAAATCTTCCTAGAATCGGGCAACCTTCAGAAAGCGCTCAGGGTCGCTTGTAACATTGTGTAGCTATGTAGACAGTTCAGTTAATGTTGGAATCCACACAAGAGCTGCATGTACATTGGTAAACTTAAGATCAACATAAAAGGAAACATCTATTGGTGGCTTGATTTTGAAGTGATGGTATCCTTTAACTACAGAGTGTTATACATTAATTCTAAGCTATTCATTGTGATATTTAATGCAGTTGTTGGCTTCTTGGTATTTTACTTCAAGAAAAAGTTTAAAATATGACTTGACAATGTGTTGCAGCTGAAACAATGAAAAAAAATCTCTTGGCGCCCCTAGCTATGATTTTTACCTATGACACATTTTCCACCGGAAGTGAAAAACGCTCGTCGGAACCATCTAATGACAACAGCGATAAGACAACAATTTGCAGTAGATTTTTGAATGAAACGTAAAAAAACGAAAATGCTATGTTATAGAGGAGATATTTTCCTACTTACATGCAAAAACATCTTTCCTAGATCGACCATATAAAACATTTGATGTACAAAAGATGAAAAATCCACCGAAACCGGGCAACTAACTGTACCTGAAAGTTACGTCATTGATGTTGTGTAAATGTCGAGAATTTTCAATTCCGAAATGCAAAATAAATCATCATTTGTGTCCTTGGCCGAAGAATGGAGATCAGTCAGATGTCATCTATAGGTTCAGCCTATATAGCTCTACTGACATATGATGCCAGAAAAGAGTCCATAAACGAGTGTCTGTTGTCTTAACTGTACACTAAATTAATAAATTTAAAACAAATGGCCCGAAAAATATGCGCGATTTGATAGTGGTTTTTATTTTGTCGAATGCTATTTTTTTAACAAAAAGTTAATTATCCTTACCACAAATGTTCACAAATTGTAAATCCAGATATATATTTGCCATGAACGGTTGAAAAAAAATCATTTATTTCTTCTCAAAATACAGTAACCAAACAGCCTTTGAATCCGCGCCCGTAATACATGTACATGTAATTGACATAATATTTTGGTGTTTATTTCATAAGCGATGCACATAAATACTTTTTGTTTTGACAGGCTTAGAAATTCCCGTGGATAATTAGGAATAATATATTTATAATTTAAACGAGTTCTTATTTCGAAACCAATTTTTCAATTTAGTATCTTTTTGAACAATGACACATGCATTTACCTTTCGTGCAAGAGGGCTCCTTGGGCTCTGGCGGGGCGGAATAAGGGATGTGTTCAGATAAGAAGATAACTGAGGCTTTAAGTTTATACCGGGGGACTTTTAGCGCAGATTTTTTTTTCAAAGTTAGCGTCAATCATAACGACGAATTGTTGCACAGCTGGACTTACATTACATGTGCGCCAATTTACTACCCAAAAATTCACTTACGATCTTACATCTATCTTCATAAGGCAAATATCATAATTATTTAATTAATACACATTTAAAGCTAATAGATGTACACATAAATAAAAAATCATTACAAAAATAAAACTTACTCGACGTAACGAGGTGTCTTCTGTCATCAAGCAAAATACGATTATCAGTCTCGTGGAAAAGTAAGCCGATTGATCGGTTTCTTATAAACAGGATGTATATGCCGTTAAGTTCCGAAAATCTCGTGCAAAACGCACCGACCTCTTATGAAAATTATTACTTTATACACACAGGACCGTATCCGTCCTCAAAAAATGAGATGGTGATTTTTTCATGCACTTACGAAGTGGGAGGCATAAAGGATTGCACTCGTCCATACGTACGTCCGTCCGTCCCCTTAATATTATGGCATCAATTTCTCATTAACTATCAGGCGGATTTTGTTTCAAACTTGCACAGATGATCAAGCAGATTGTGTAGATGATAGTAGAGAAGGTTTTTTTTCCTGCGACCATTTTACCAGATCCATGGCCCTTTGTTATAAATGTTGTTTTAGCTGTGGAGGCATCAGTGTCTCGAGGACACAGTCTAGTTAAATACAAGACTAAACCTTATACGATATTCGATTAAAATAAGTACACCATTTGTACATCACAAATATTAGTTTTTCACATAACATAAAAGTTGCTGTGTACACATTACAGCTGCGGGTATTGGATTGCGCTTTGGAGGGCTGGTGGCGGATGCGAGGTGGGGGTGGGGGTTCACGCAGGCATGCTTTCCCAGACGTTATGAAAACAGTGACGATAAACAGGTGCATAATGGCATCTTTTGATGCGATAACTCTACTTACTTAGGTACTAAAACTTATATTTCTCTTTCGCTTGTTTCAATCAGTATGTTTTAATCAACAATCGGCTTTAAAAGTGGGCATACACACCATGTGCAGTTAGAATCCTTCCAAGGAGACGTCTTCAAAATCTTTCGTTGAAGCATAACGCAAGGACATACACATGACCAGGGGCGAATCCAGGATATGGGCCCAACTGGTCACCAGCTCTAGTGTTATAATCTTGGGTCCTGATGTTAATAGGGGCGCACTTTGGGATTGTTTGGGTGGCAACTTAGAATGTACGCCCCATTCAACCACATCGAAACTAAACAAAGTCTTAAAGATTACTAGCACATCTTTGAAATTAATTTATAGACGTTTGATGTCCCGAAGGAGCAACTTTTTTATTCTTAAATAGCGCATTCTGGATTTAAATAGTGTCTTTATATTTCTTCTCTGGCATTGATTTTAAAATTAATTCGAGCAATTTTAGAGGTAAAACGCTGGGGGTGGGGGATCCAGTTTTCCAAAACAAATTTCGTTTTGAAGTTTACGGTTCTAGTGAGAAACGATGAAGAAATGTGTTTATTTATCTGCTTAACATATTTGAAAAACAACAGCAACAAAATATGAAGATTTTGAGATATCACCCACACAAGAGGACATACTGGGCACGCTTCAGACTACATTTACCGATCCACGACCTATTCTATATTTGAAAGCTTTGCATACGACCCTAAATCGAAAGAGAATTCATAAATACACCTTAATGCCATGGACGAACTGTGTAGATCCAGATCAGCCAGCACATTCGAGTTCAAAAAATTAGTTGTGATCTTTTTATCAAACCGTGGAGTGGAATATAAAACATATTCAAAATCACATTTTTTCCGACGAACGTTCGAGACGGTGAATGATAGTGTATGTGCGTCTATACCCTCTGATAAAAAGTTTTTACGTTGAAATTTAGTGTAACTTTTGGTTGTTGGCAACAAAAAGAAAATTAAAACTCATTCTGTTTGTGCAGTGTTCGTTTTGCGTGTGAAAAGTTCATAACTTCGTTTTCCTTGCTGGACTAATCGGCTATTTCATGCGCTATAGCGGTGTAAGGGAAGTAACTGAGATAACTATGCAGATCATAGCTACCCGAGTTACTTTTCTTTGAAGGAGTAGGTGGTTCACGGATAAGAAAAATCTTCCGGACGGAGCCCGCCAAGAATCAGCTGCCATCGGGCGTTAGCAGCTGAAAATTTTTCTTATTCGACGGCGCCCCGCCGAAGGTTTGTGACTAGTTGGACAGCTGTGGTGCCATCATGGTATAACCATGTGGGATGCCTGGACAGATATGGTACCATCACTAGATACCCAGGTTGAATGTGAAAATTACTGATTTCATCTGTGAATATCCAGGAGGAAATGCAGGACAACTATGGTACCATCACTTTATATCGAGGTGAAATTCAGGACAACTATGTTACCATGACTGGAGACCCAGGTGGAATTTCGGGACAACTATGTTACCATCACTCGATACCCAGGTGGAATTTCAGGACAACTATGTTACCATCACTCGATACCCAGGTGGAATTTCAGGACAACTATGTTACCATCACTCGATACCCAGGTGGAATTTCAGGACAACTATGTTACCATCACTCGATACCCAGGTGTAATGCCTGGACAACTATGTTACCATCACTGGATATCTAGCTGACATCTTCCAGCAATTATGATATTTAAGTTTGGACAACCATTTTACTACCATTCTTTATCTTTTGTGCTTCACACAAAACATATGTTTTTCACATCCTGATAAATGCAGTTAACTTACAATAAACTTAGCATAACTTCATTCACTGAGGTCAACTAACACAAATAGTATTATCTTTGAATGAATATGCATCAACGAATTTAAAACCATTTAAAAATGTATATATTTCCATTTTCAAATTATTATCACATTCTATAATCAAGTACATGTAATATATAAATGCTTATCATATATATGGTACCTTTATGATATCAAAACCCACAAGGATCATACATGTACATTAAACACAACCATTTTAAAACATTATAATAAAAAAAGTCAATTCTATAATCTATAATACAATCCATTTGGTATTCTTTTTCCACTTCTTTTATTAATAACTAAATTTACTAAACCACACCCAAAGTTACAATTTAATAAATGCATTCAGTAGAAGCATTTTCAAAATTTTTGAAAAAAAAAATCCATTATTATGTTATAACTTTATATTGTATATGTGTACTTTTAAAACCACCATAGGAAACTACCAAAGGGAGGTAAGAAAACAGGAGTCTTATTACTCAAGGCATGTCCTTAATACATACATGTAGAAGACATTTGTTTTTACCAGTGAAAAATAGAAATATAATTTACAAAGTGAGCTCCAGAATTATATTTTCACAAGTGGCAAAGATAGGAGTGGAAATACTTAATTCTGGATTGCACAAGTGAAATATATTTCTATCTTTATTGGGTAAAAACAAATTTTCTTTTGAATTTATGCTTTTCATGCACAATTTGACAGAAAAATTGCATGAAATTGGTGCAAAATACAGTCTCATTCACAATATTTTGTGTGTGTGTGTGTGTGTGGGGGGGGGGGGGGGGGGGGAAAGGTGGTGCCAATGTGAAAAAGACAGTGAAAATAACAGTACCACTGTATACACTGAGAATATTCTATACTTCACTGGAAGCATCAAATACAATATGATCTCGTACATGTTACATGTTTATGTTTGTTTGGAGTTTTGCATACTATTTCATTAAAATAAATGGCTGCTTACATTTAAGTCAATGGCAATACTGTTAAATCATTTTATTTCATGCGGGTTTTATTTTCGCTTTTATTCGTTAAACGGCAAGAGCGTGAAATTCAACCCCAGCAAAATTAAACCCTTGAACAGTGTTTTTTATAGGAAAATAAAGATGCGAGAATTTATGCCCCAGCGAATTTGTTATTTATGGGTTTTGCACGAAAATTTGTCCCCGCGAAATTAAAGGATACTACAGTAGTTCATTAATGTAATATCATTGAATGAAATGAAATAGAACATTTTCCAGACAATAAAACATGAGGGCCATGATGGCCCTGTATCGCTCACCTGAGTACAAAAGTACTTTCAGCTTTACCCCAGGGCCAACATTTAAATAATGCTGGTAAAGGGTCTCTTTACAATACTCAACACGAAACATCTAAGGTCTAGTCGCATTAGTTTCAGAGAACAAGGGGTGTAGTTTGACACTAGCAAACATTCTACATGTCTTCAGTTCTTACTATTTAGCTCTATGTAAAAATTGATAAGCCCCTGGGTGGGGCCAATTCGAGCCTGGGGTCATGATATGTATAAACGTGGTAAAGGTCCACAAAGTGATGTTACATGTAAAAATTCTAAGCTCTATGTGTTATGGTTCTAGAGAAGAAGACTTTTACAATATTTTTCCTATATAATTCTATGTAAAATGGGCGACCCCTGTGGCGAGGCCAATTTTGACCCCTGGGCCATAATTTGAACAACTTTGTTAGAGGTCCATTAGACAATGTTTCATGCCAAATATCTAACCTCTAGCCATTGCGGTTTTGGAGAAGAAGATTTTTTAAGTTTTTGCTATATATTGATATAAGGAAAACCCATGACCTCTGGGGCAGGGCAAATTTAGACCCCAGGGCCATAATTTGAACAACTGTGTTAGAGGTCCATTAGGCAATGTTTCATGCCAAATATCTAACCTCTGGCCATTGCGGTTTCGGAGAAGAAGATTTTTTAAGTTTTTGCTATATATTGATATAAGGAAAACCCATGACCTCTGGGGTGGGTCAAATTTTGACCCCAGGGCCATAATTTGAACAACTTTGTTAGAGGTCCATTAGACAATGTTTCATGCCAAATATCTAACCTCTGGCCATTGCGGTTTCGGAGAAGAAGATTTTTTAAGTTTTTGCAATATATTGATATAAGGAAAACCCATGACCTCTGGGGCGGGGCAAATTTTGACCCCAGGGCCATAATTTGAACAACTTTGTTAGAGGTCTATTAGACAATGTTTCATGCCAAATATCTAACCTCTGGCCATTGCGGTTTCGGAAAAGAAGATGTTTTAAGTTTTTGCTATATACTGATATAAGGAAAACCCATGACCTCTGGGGCGGGGCAAATTTTGACCCCTGGGCCATAATTTGAACAACTTTGTTAGAGGTCCATTAGGCAATGTTTCATGCCAAATATCTAACCTCTGGTCATTGCGGTTTCGGAGAAGAAAATTTTTTAATTTTTTGCTATATATTGATATAAGGAAAACCCATGACCTCTGGGGCGGGGCAAATTTTGAACCCAGGGCTATAATTTTAACAATCTTAGTAGAGGACCACTAGGTGATGCTACACACCAAATATCAAAGTTCTAGGCCTTACAGTTTCAGAGAAGAAGATTTCTTTAAGTTTTTGCTATATATTGATATAAGGAAAACCCATGACCTCTGGGGCGGGGCAAATTTTGACCCCAGGGCCATAATTTGAACAACTTTGTTAGAGGTCCATTAGACAATGTTTCATGCCAAATATCTAACTTCTAGCCATTGCGGTTTTGGAGAAGAAGATTTTTTAAGTTTTTGCTATATATTTATAAGGAAAACACATGACCCCACCCGGGCGGGGCCAATTTTGACCCCAGGGCTATAATTTGAACAATCTTGGTAGAGGACCACTAGGTGATGCTACACACCAAATATCAAAGTTCTAGGCCTTACGGTTTCAGAGAAGAAGATTTTTAAAAATTTCATGTTCAAAATCTATTTTTATCCTCTGTGACCTAGATAGGCAATGGACTGGAACCATTTGAACAATTTTGGTAAAGCTTCATGCAAGTAACATTCCTGCCAAGTTTCAGCAAGATTGGCCCCGGAGTTCAGGAGAAGAAGTCGTTTGAAGAAAAAGTTGACGACGCACGGACGGACGACAGACAACGGACATCAGGCGATCACAAAAGCTCGCCATGAGCACTTCGTGCGCAGGTGAGCTAACAAAAGTATCAAACTATGGTTATCAAAGAATATTTAAGATTAAACTGGTACTGTAAAATGTAACATCATTATTCACAAGTATTTAAAAATTCCATGCTATTCACAAAAAAATGCCAACATGAAATTTATGGATTTATTCCCTAACAAACAATGCAGATCCAGATCTACCTATAAATCCATGCCAACAGATCAGGATCTACACTGTTCATTTTTTGTTTCTTTTATTTCTGACCACTAGGTGACCAGTGTAGATCCAGATCAGAGGGCAGAGATATTCTATCTGATCAGAATCTAAACCCCTAAATAAATAAAGGGTTAAATGCATAAATCATGTTAAAGGGTTAAATGCATAATATATCATCTAAACCACAAAAGAAGTAAAGCTTAAAAAGCATAAATCATGTTTATATAAGCTATGTATATATGGAGTTAACATGGTAAAGGGTTGAACAGATCTATAATGTATGAAAATCATTTTTAAGGTGGATTCTGGTAAATCAGAGTGGATTCCTGTGGATTCCAGTATTTTTGGTGGATTGTGGTAAGTCTTGTCACCAGAAAACACAATATTAGTAATCAAAATCAATTTTTTGTCATTACCAATAAAACATTGAGAGGTACTTGAAATTTATTCTGAAAAATTATAGTTGATCAAATCTTTGATCACAGTTTACAAATTAAGAAATATATGATGCCTTTCTAAAGGCTGTCAGTATATTATTTATCCACCTCCTTTATTCTGTAACACACCTCGTATACAGTTTATCAATAATTCCCTCTGCACCTGTGAGCCGATAAAGGCTGTCAGAGCCTCCAGGGTGGAGCTACCCACAAGTTCTTGCACTTTTTCTACAAGTCGTTGTTTATCCGAATCACTGAGATTTCGTATCACAGTCAGCATGGAGTCGTAGTTTTCTGATGTACAATACCCATACACAGCTCCTGGAAAACAAAAAAGTACGATACTGATCATATTTCTTTAAATCCTTATACATGTATATGCTTTTATCACACTATGACCAGTTTAGATCCAGATCAGCTGGCACATTTGTGCCATATGACCTGGATCTACAATGGTTGCCTCTTGGTAGAAAAAAAACCACTAAAAATCCAAAATTGAACAGTTTAGATCCTGATCAATTGGCACAGATGAGCTGGCTGATCTGGATCTAAACTATTCACCCACGAGACAAAAAATGTATCTAAGGAGTAGAGGGTTAAGAAATGCAACATATTTCATCAGCTTAGTGCATAAACAGTATAACTCCTTTTTAATTCAATGGTGCAAATACCATTTTTGCACTAGGGTGACAATGTCCAATTGTAAGCATTTGAGCAAAGATGGCTGATGAGACCTGCTTTTCAATTGACAATCAGTTCAGCTCCCTTTAATTTAAACTACCATATTCATCGTATTTAACACCAGGGGACATGTTCCAAAATACCCTAAAACAGATTTTTGTAAATTTTGACCCGTCACCGGAAGACATCAATTTTCACAAATTCTTTCATATTCAATGCAAAAACATTATATCAAAAAGTCAAAAGTAATAATGTGCAGTACTAGGCTCTTCAGTTATTGTTTCATAATGTTGTTTGCCCATTTTTCACCGTTTTGTCAGTCAGTGCTCTTGGGTTGGGGCATTAAGTAAGAATGAACCACAAGGAGATGAACATGGCATGCAAATATTATGTTTATGGTACACATAAAAAAGCGGCTTCCATTAAATCATGTAACTGAAGTCGTTCTTTGTTTTTTTTGTTTTTTCTGAACAATTTTTATGGAATAAACCTTATAAAATTCAGTTATATGATTATTTTGTATGTCAATTAAATAACAATATTTAATATAAAGATGACCATATTTATCTTATTCATGGTAATCAAAGAAATGTACAAACTTAAATAACCAACTAAATGCAAAGATTTTGAACCCTTTACTCCCAAGAATGCTTTTAATGCATGGATGTACATTGTAGATCCAGATCAGCCAGCACATCAGTGCCATCTGATCTGGACTTTTCAGTTTTGGAATTATTATACAGTTTCTGACTAATTATAAACATTATATATCTAGATTAGATGTGAATGTGTCAGCAGATCTGGATCTATGCAGGCCATCCATATTATAATAAAAGGCATATTCATGGAGTACAGGGATAAAGGCAATCGAAGAAATTTTGAAAAATTAAATAACCAACAAAAATTTGCGGCAATGTTAACAAATATTCGTACCAACAATTCCGCCAACAAGTGCCCCTGGTGGTCCCGCTACCACTCCGCCAGCACAGGTCCCGCCAGCCGCCCATGCCATCTGCTTAAATATCCCTGAAATCATCAAATATTATAAATTATGGATGTAATCGGTTAACTGGTTAACCGATTAACCACATTTTGAATCAGTTAACTGGTTACGATTACTATAATACTACTGTTGCCAACAGCAAAACAATTTCAAAGAGTTTGATGAAGAAATATTAGGAAATGGCAAAGTTATAGACAATGTTAACCCTTTCCTCCATATATTTTAGCACATGTGCTACCAGTATAGATCCAGATCAGCTGGCACATCCATGCCATCTAATCAGGATCTGCAATGGTCACATTTTGGTCAGCAATAACCTAATTAATAAAAAAGCACAGTGCAGATCCTGATCAGACAGCAGGGATGTGCTGGCCACTATTCGCCCACGCAAAAAATGTGTGTCTATGGAGGAAAAGGCTAAGATTTTAGATTCAAGGTATTTTCTTCTCAAGAAGCCAACAGGGTAGATCCTGATCAGTCTTCTGTGGGGCCTTTTGTGGAGACACCTCTTCGATGTGCTGGCTGATCTGGATTAACACTGATCAACCTTGGGATATAAGCCAAATCCATCGAATTAAAGGTTTACCGTTTTTAAAAGCTACAATACAATATTTAATGGAAAAACTGTCAAACATTCATTTCAAATATCAATAATTCAGACATCCCGAAAGTTGCCAGACCGAAGGACCTGTCTGGTAAAATTTGAGCGGGTCAGACTAGATTTCTTATGTTATCAGACCAAATGTCAGACATAAATTTGACTTTCTTATACTTGCAAATAGCCTTATAACATGTTTCATTTTCACATCTCATCTGACCAAATGTCTGACACATATTTTCAACTTTCAGGAAGTCTGATAATTTAATTCTACTCCACAGATACACCCTAATTGCCTGGGTGAACATTTCTGGATCCAGATCAGCTGGCACAAACATGTTCTACACTGTTCGCATTGAGATTCACTAGGTTATTTCTGATCAAGATGCCACCAGTGCTAATTCAGATCCGATGGCACAGCAGATGTGCCAGCTGATCTGGTTCTACACTGGTTTTCCATGCATTAAGATATAAATGGAGCAAAGGGTTCAAAATAATTCTGCAAAAGTAAAGTTGCAAAGAGAGATTCTCACTAAATACATAATACCGGTATTATACAAACCTTTGCTTGTTTTCTTCAAATCTGCATTTGTTTCCAGTATTTCCATCAGATGTTTGTAGTAGGGTATAAATGCTAAACCTGCTATATTTGCTGCCATTGTACCAAGCCCCCCTGTAAAAATAAAAAACTATGGCATTTAGGAAGCATAATTATTTCATTCAAATTTATTACTGATACAGTCAAATTGCTGTAACTTGAATACCCAAGACACCAACGATTAACTTCAAGTTATTGCGTACTTTGAGTTAACGCGTATTTGAATTTTACACAACACTTTTCGAGTTTTTGAGAATAATGATGTGAAATGCCTATCACACTATACAGTACAATCATATGCAACAAAAGTTTGTTGTATACATCGAATTATTTCATTCAAATAAAATTGTGCTTATAATTTAATATTCAAGGCCCTATTAGTATGTTCAAGTTATTGAAAATTTTCTAATTATTACCTTTTGAGAAATTGCATCTTTTCTTAATGTTAAGGTTATTCATATTTGCTCATAATACAGTTTTACTGATGATGAGCTGTGAAAATATAAATATCTTTTTTTTTACAATTTCCAAACAAACAGTTATTATATTGTTATAAACCGATGAATATTGATAATAACAGGAGACAAAAGTTAATAGTATTTTTAAAAATTGTTCAAAAAATGATAATTTTATTTTCACACATCACCTTCTGCACACTATGGTGTACAATTCTGATCGACCTTAACTAAAGTAAAGGATAGTCTCAATAATTCTACTTCAAGCACAGACCCATTATCATACGGACGTTTTCATTGTCTGTCCTTTACGTCTCAAGCAGTTATGATCAAAACTGTGGTGGAAATCGACCCGATTTAAATTCTTTTTTTCACTCCCACATGAAAATTTCAACACTGGTATGTCAAATATCGTTATAAAACATAAATAATGATTAAAGTAACAATAAAATGAACAAATTATCCACAAAATAACTTGTTAAACCTACCACAGCATATGCCGTTTACATGGTGAAAATTATCATAAACGCGAGTCAGATAATCTTTATGCGGTGTAACCGACATGGGTGGAGGTTTAAAACAATTTTGCATAAAATACGAAAACATTACTTATAAAGGATTACATATATTGATTCTACTTGAATGTGGCTTCTCAGGTATGTAATTTTTTTTAGGAAGTGTCTCCGGGTCCGGACCTCTAGACTTTTGGTCTAGAGGTCTGGACCCGGACCCGGAGACAACCCATATAGAGTTGTCTCGGGGTCCGGGAAAATTTTTGTTATAGATATTATGCAGTTTATGTGATATTTTCTCAAAAATGTTATTATTTGTCATCTTATTGAATCCTAAAAATGTAATTTAGTCCTTGAAATTATTTCAGTTTTTAAGACCAAATAATTCAACCTGTATAGCTTGTGGGAAGTATAACCAACGACACGTTCCAAATGCGGTCTACAGTACTTTAATTGATGAGTTAAGCTATGATTGCATATTGCGTACATGATCTATCATTGCTTTGTTGTATTGTTGATGATAATGATTGAAAATAATATATATTATAATAAATAAATTGATACACACTGAAAATGTGTTTGTCTTTTTATTATGATCCGACGCATATTGTTATTGAATTATTATAATAAATAGACCTGTGAAACACTACAGTTAGCTAGGTATTAATTGTTATTTTCGAAGTGATCATCAAAGATGTCCAGGTGTCTTGATTGGCCCTGATTGGCCTGCTCAAAATATACCGCACAAATGAGTACTTACACCTTAATGTGAAGACAATAAGGGCCGAAGGCTTTGAAGAGCAGACTTTAAATTTAGTTACTATGCAAGTTTAGCGACAGTTGTCTTGTGTCAGTGTCAGTGAGAAACATGGCACACAAGTTTCATATCGGTGAAAATTTCAGTTATTTTGTTTGTTAGAAAGTAAAATTAAAGTTTATGTTTTTGAAAAATTAAAAATCCTTAAAATTATATTTACATAATGTGAATTTGTGTAATTGGAAGATCAGGAAATTTTGAGATCTAGTTATTTTTCTGTACTGTTTGAACTTTTCTTACCATATGCAAAATAAAGATACATTAATACCATATTACTTGTGCAATATTTCACCGAATGGCATTTTACCGTTAGTGAGATTGTGAAAATTTTCTTTTTATCGACGGACGTGCAATGATGACTGTTGATGTCCCTTAAGGTGAAATGTAACTTTAAAAATATTTTCTAGAAATCTGTGGGAAATTGGTAATTTTGACAATAATCAATCCTAGTGCTGTACATGACGTTGAAAACAACACCATCTACGCCCGTTTTTGACGGTCTGTAAATGACCGTAAAATCGCTATGTTTTTCATTATTGACCTAAATTTTAAGAAGTGACAAATAGAGTAAGTTTAACAATGCAGATCTATTATGGCTGTGATTTTTTATGTGCTGATAGCAAAAACATAATAAATATCTTTTCAGTTGAAAAATCAATAACAAAATTAAAATTTCGAGTTTTCGTCGATTTTTCACATTTAAAATCCAATTACAAAAAATCAGACCGAAATTTCAAATTTCTTTGCAAATTTTTTATATGTTATGAACTTTATATTGTCAATTTCAAAGTCAATTTTCAAAAACTTTTACCGTGGATTTATTTTTAATTGCAATTTTACGAAGTAGGCCTACACCACACATCATAATTTGACTCCGTAAATATCAAATAACGCTTTGTCATGCAAAGAGCAATATTTCCATCAAATAAAGTTCATTTTTGAAGAGGAACATTTCAGCTTCGTACAATAACAGCAAATATTCATTTATCCTGATTTATTTATGACAAGATGTTTCGACCATTTTCAATAACTGCAGTATTGACAAGAAAATGTCGTTTTTCCATATTATTATAAAACAAAACAAGTACTGTGGTCAGGTGGTATCATTATTTTTCGAGGTGGTTGAATTTTCGCATATTTCGCTACGGTCAAACCCTAACAAAATCAAACCAGTGAATGTCAAGACTTAATAGAATAATACGCCTGCGCGAATTTAATCCCTCTCGAAAATGTCACTTTTGTCATTTGCACGAAATTGCACGAAATTTGATTAATACAATATCTATAAAAAGAGCCAAATATTGTTTACCCATCTTTGTTATATTTGTGATCATTTCAAAATATAGATGACCGAATTTTCTTTATGAATACAATATTTCAGTAAAAAGAAGAATATTATACATTTCACAACATTTTAAAGATAATGCGTACAACAATTATTCAGTTAGATTTATTTCTTATGCAAGGTACATATGCAGGCTTGTTAAGAAGTCGGGGTTTCATACTTAAATAAGATTACGCAATGTGAAAGCTATTCAAATCTTTTGCTCCTATGCTGTCGGGGTATGCGACGCCACCCGTATCACAAAAGTGAAGAGCCGATCGTCCATAATATTGACTTATCGGGACTATGCGACATGAGTTTACGACATAAACCAAGGTGTGGCAGCCACCCGGGTGTATGGTTTTAAAAAATATTTTATGATGGTGTTGGCGCGTTTTAAATTTGTTGAAGCATTAAAATACTCATATCATTCTAGAATCGTACTTTCGTGATATCGCATCGTGTTACTGAAGCGAGACCGCGGAAATGCAAAAACACGATGTGATATAGCAAAAGTAGGATGCGAGAACGCGATATTAATATCGTGCCCTGGCATCATTGTTTTGCGTTCTTTCATCGTGTTTAGGTGTTCTCGCATAAGAGGTCGACAGCTCGAAACAACAATGGAAAATCCGTAGTTGTCGCCCTACTGTAAATGTCAACTGATCGTGTCGTCCTGTTGACTCAAACTTGCTCGACGATTTAATAATTTGAGAATGCAATTGACACAATATTCGTTTTGTGTTTTTTTCACAAGTTGATAGGAAACGATTTTTAGAAATCTTTTAAAACTACAACAGATAACTCAGCGATAATTTTTAAAAATAGAATAATATTAATAATAACGGGATGTATGATGTTAAAATCTAACTTAGGAAAATTTTCTATCATACATGTACACAAGAACTAGATGGGTGTTCAGTTGCGTCGTCCTCGGGTACTTTGTTAGAATAAAAAATCAAAGAACAATAAGGGGCATAACTCCATCAAATGTGATCTTGACCTAAAGAATTTAGCATCATCAAAAAGTTATTCCGAAAACTTTCAGCTGAATTAAATCCGCTTGAAATCAGCATGTTCCGTGGTTTATACACAGCTTACATCTTCCCATCCATCGTCATGAATCCACACACTATAATGTGTTTATATGTTATTTGCTTACAAGTTTGATTTTTCAATTTAAAGTTCAAAGCAGCATTTCGTTTATGTGTCGCGCTGTAAACATTTTCAGGAGTAGCTTCCCTTTACAGAACAAGCTAGCGGCGTAATATTCGATTTTATTAACAATTATTTATTTGAAGCTAAACATGTATATTTATTATATTAATACAGTGCTTACGCTGGCTGTTTTAAAATAATGGCCACAAAATTTTTGAAAAATAAATTAATAGCCAAAGTTTCACAGGTTGTTTCCACATGAGTGGTAAATAGCATTATTATTATTTGTTTTGTTTTTTAATTCCTTAGATTTTATCTAAAATAACATCTATGTTATAAAGATTATCTGGTTATTTCTTAATTAACTTAACCTGAATGAAAATAATTGGCTTTAGTAAAATAACTGACGATTTTTTATTAGTAAGGCATTCTTCACTTCACTATTGCAGACAAAATCAATTTGATTCACTGCTATGTAAACTTGGTTTTTTTATACCAAAAGGTCTTAATCAAACCATGTAAAATATTGCATTAAAGTTTTGGGCAAAATCATTTAATTCACATCTATTTTCTGCTTAGAATGAGTTTATTAGTTAATGCCTAATGGGTAGTTGCAAAGATGATTCGGGTCTAGATTGACGTATGTCAAAAATCGACGTCGCGAAAATAGATGACAAACGAAATTACCAATAAATGCAATGTAATAACATTTCCAAAGCAAAGAATAACCAAAGCAGATGTTTAAACAAATTTTATGAGAAAATAGGAAGGATTTTCTCCGTAAACATGGTTAAAAAAATCGGCAATTTGTACCGCGAAATTTTCGTCCTATTCATTACTTGAGGTACAGTATCCGGCTAGGTTTTTGCTTTGAGAATGGATTTAGGATTTGGCCAGTATTTACTCAAAGGTTAGAAAGAAGAACACATCATTTATTCTAATTCTTAAAATATTTTTCTGCTTGTTAAACAAATGATAGGGGAATCCATAATAGCTATAAATAGCAACAGTAACAGCCTCTAAGAATTCCCTTGTCATGACGCAGTGGAAATATCTAGAGTTTACCGATCACAAACATCAATCATTGACTCGTAGGCAAGGAAACCAAGGTGATTATCTTTAGTGACACTTTGTTAGTTCAATTAGGGGATTAACGACCCACAATTATCAGAAATGTGGTGACCGCTCAGGGCAAAGTGAATGCAAATTAGCTTACAATATCTTCTCTTTTTTTGACAATTATTTAATCGCCAAATTTTACCGCCAATTGTTTGAAATAATCGACAAAAACTTAAAATTATCGCAAATGGCGACAATGTCGACTGACAGCGTGAGCACTGCAATACAATAACAAAAGAGGAATAGTAAAAGTTAAGATGTATAATAAAGATGATAGGCAAAAAAACCCATTCTTTTATTAAAGTACTGTAGGCCGCATTTGGAGAGTGCCGTTGGTTACACTTTCCGCGAGCAAAAAGCGACGAATTATTGGTCTTTCAAAACTGAAATAAAATTCTTATATGTAACATTTTAATGACTACATTTTTATGGTTCAATAAGACGATAATTAATAACATTTTTGAGAAAATATCCCATGCATAATATCTATAACAAAAATTTTCCCGGACTCCAAAACAACTCTATATAGGTTGTCTCAGGGTCCGGACACTTCCTTTTTTTTAAATCAATATGGTTTAAGATGCTTTATGAAGCCGGCAAAAGATTGAAAAGTTGCGATTCATTTTCCGATCAGCGGCATGTAGAAAAAGAAAGGAAAATTTTCCGCATTGATTTGAATAGTAACTGGGTTGTGCGCGAAGAGCGACCATCTATAATAGAAAAGCTCTTGTTGCGCACAAAAATTGTATAGTTGGGCTAAGTAAAGGATTACCTTTACTTTACATATATGCTTTTTATTGGTGTGCAACCAGTGTAGATCCAGATCAGCCAGTACATCCATGCCATTTTATCTAGATCTGCATTGTTTGCTTTTTGGTCAGAAATAATCTAATGAATCAAAAAGTGAACGGTTTCTTGGGTCGAAACGTCCTGCGGTCGAAATTATGTCATGCTAAAGTAACCGAATGTACAATCATTTTTCAATATCATTATTTGAATAATCACCATTTAAGATTAAGAAGAAATATATTTGATCTGCCTACTGACTACTGTCTTGCTTCCAGATAGACGTGTTCAACAAATAAATCTAAATTTATTTTTATACATGACATATCCGAATTTGTGATTTTCTTATGGTTATCTCCCTTTACCCAATTACGCTAAGTATCATTTTTTTAACAGAAAGATAAAATACCAGAGAAAAGAAGTAATTTAGTTTTTATTATCATTCATGTAGTTCATGTAGTTTCGAAGCCGGAGCACCAGATGATGCTAAGCATTTAGCTTCTTAGGCCCATTTAATTTTGTTTTCCCTAATTGGTACTGAGTTATGGTTTAGTTTATGGAATATATGCAAAGTTTATATTCTAAATTATCAAAAATGGAATACTTAGAAATTTTATATTCCAATGTGTCATAAAAATTGGTATTTACATTCTGTCACATTGATAATATTATCTTATTTAAATGCAAGACACATTAAAATTAATAAAACAATAAAAACAGTGCACGATGAGAACACAGTGTTTATATTTCATTTTCATGTAATTAATAATTGGGGTTGTAGCACTGGGCTATAAATTTTGATTGATCTTTCCAGTTTTTATTGAGCCTAGACTTGAAGCAGTTGAGAGTCTGCGCTTCTATTGTATCAGTGGATAAAGAATTCCATGTATCCACCACCCTATGACTGAAATTATTTTTTCTCATGTTTATTCTAACTCTAGGCTTATATATCATTCTCTAACAGACGGTAGACTTCAGGTATACTTTGGTAGGCGAATCCCTATTCTTTCCTTTTTGGCGATTTTCTTTCCAGTTATTAATACTGTCGATGAAAATGTAACAAATGAATGTAATAGCCCTGTTCACATACATCACAACTTTTTGGGGGGTTATCCTGGTTAGCTCAATCTTTGTTGGGCCAACTTATGTCTGCTATCTGGGGAACCCGCAACGTCACGGCGACAGTGCCAAGACCTGAAATTCCGACAATGCAACCATTTGAGCTAACCGGGAAAACCCCAATAAAAGCTCGATCAGATAGCCCTGATATACGTTTAATACCATCACTGCATGACGGGTTATTTTACTGATAACAGTAAATGCTATATCTAAGAGGAGACTTTTTACAGTCGCCACACTGCACAAATAGCGCTACTGTGTATTTCAAATGATATTTCCTCTACCTGGGAGCGAACCTAGAAACTTGATCTTTTTCTTTTAATTCCTGTCATTGTGTTTTTGCTTATTTGACTCTAATGACTCGATCTTGCCTCGGAAAAGTCATTGAGTACTCACCTTTTTGATTGACAATGCTTTTAGCTTCTTGTGTTTTATATCTGTGTGTGCTTTTGGATTTTACATTGCCGAGATGATAGGTGATTTGAAGCAAATTCACTAAGACTATGTGTACTTGTAAGTTCATATGTAGTCTCAATAATTCGACTGAAAGCACAGACCCATTTATCATACGGACGTTTTCGTTGTCTGTCCTTTACGTCTCAAGCAGTTACGATCAAAACTGTGGTGGAAATCGACCCGATTTCAATTCTTTTTATTTTCACTCCCACATGAAAATTTCAACACTGGTATGTCAAATATCGTTATAAAACATAAATAATGATAAAAGTGACAATAAAATGAACGAATAATCCACAAAATAACTTGTTAAACCTACCACAGCATATGCCGTTTACACGGTGAAAATTATCGATAAACCCGAGTCAGATTAACTTTATGCGGTGTAATCGACATGGGTGGAGGTTTATAACAGTTCTGCATAAAAAAAGAAAATGTTTCTTATAAAGGATTACATATATTGATTCTACTTGAATGTGGCTTCTCAGGTATGTATTTGTTTTTAAATAAATATGGTTTAAGATGCTTTATGAAGCCGGCAAAAGTTGCGATTCATTTTCCGATCGGCGGCATATAGAAATAGAAAGAAAATTTTCCGCATTGATTTGAATAGTAACTGGGTTGTTAGCGAAGAACGACCATCGTAGATATAGAAAAGCTCTTAATTGTTGCGCACAAATAGTTGGGCTAGTTCATATGAGAACTTGGGGAAGATGTAGGGTGGGTGAATTTGGTTTAAATCCCAAGTGGCAAAATTGTTTTGCTATTGACATCTATAAGGCGGTAACATTTCAGGTATGTGGCCGTTCAGGTGTTACAGTTGTCAGTGAAGGGGAGACAAACCAAAGTTAATTTGAAAACTCTAGTCTAGATTTGTTTCCCTTACACAACAATTGCGCTTTGCAATTATGAATCTTATATCAATATTATCCTTCATATTTTCATGGAAAAAAAGAGTTTTATATATAATTGTACCAAGATAGTAAACATCATTATTTTTTGTACCGAATAACATTATAGCTGTACTATCACTTTATCACAGTATAAAATGTTGTGTTTTTTTTCTTTTGAAACAGTTCATACCATTCTAAAGTATTATCGTCACGTGCTCACGGTTATGTGGAACCGATTTATTTCTCATCTTTTATTTATTTTTTTTTCTTCGCAAACATGTTTTCTTTCATTTTCGTCATAATTGTATGTCTATTCCTTCTGTTCATTACTTGTAATGTTTCACTGTACCGTCACGCCTGCACCGTCTGCCAGCTGTCCTTTACGTTAGAGTGGTCGCTCGCTGTATATATTACATTTTTCATTTTACCTAATGGGTAATGATATAATGTCCTGGAGAGCGACCATAGGTATCTTCTATATTCGAAGTCAGGGTAACGGGCAATTGATGCGAAAATCAATTAAACTGCAGCATTTGTTGTTACCTATCGGTATACTATGTAAAAGATTTGTATCCGGTATTAGGAGTTTGTGCTATGTAACTCACCTGGTGTTCAATATTCAATTTACTTTTGTTGCATTGTTATTTGTATTTTTTGAATATTTTGGTACATGCAATGAATGCATTGTCTCTGTAGAACATAAAATATCGTCATATCAAAACGTAGGTTTGCACTACAATATTCATTTCTACTTCATACTACTTAAATTGTTACTCCTATGTGGAGATGTAGAACAAAACCCGGGGCCCGAACAAAACCAAGTACGCTGTATGTCCATTTTACACCAAAATATTCGCAGTATAAGAAACAAACTTGACTATATAAGAGATAATTTTTTAGACTTTGATATACTGTGTTTTACAGAAACACACTTAACACACATTATTACTGAAGACCACTTGATGCTGGACGGTTTCGATGTTATTTACCGACAAGATAATACTTCTCACTCTGGTGGAATTTTAATGTATCTTCCTTCTGATCTGAGACCGAATAGAATTTTTGAACTCGAAACCATTTTACCGGAATCAATGTGGGTTAAAGTTAATGACAGAAGTCAATCATTTCTTATATGTACATTATACCGTCCGCCAAATACAGCCGTAGAACTGTGGGATAGGTTAAATATTTGCATCGAGCGAGCCTCAGAATTGGTTAACAATATTATCTTACTTGGTGACGTGAATGAAGACCAACTAGCGCGAGTCAATACCAATTTTGGTAATATTTTACTACTGAACAATATGATAAATGTAATTAAAGAACCAACACGAATTAGCGCACACTCCAGAACATTAATAGATCCTATTGCCTTGACACGTGATATTAAATGTCACCACGCGGGCATACATGAAACCGATAATGATATAAGCGATCATTTTGCAACTTTAGTTTACGTTGACGTTAATTTACCGTCCAGTACACCATACAAACGTAGAGTCTGGAATTACAAGCGGGCTGATTTTGCTAAATTTAATGATCAAATACAGCTTTTTGATTGGTCTATCCTAAACACAATGTCTGTAGAATCTGCATGCGAACAGTTTACCAAAACAATAATGGAACTTGCTGAACAGTGTATCTCTAATAAATTCGTTACAATTCGGCCAAATGACAAACCTTGGTACAATTCCGAGCTTAGACGAACATCGCGTAAGCGAGATCGATACAAACAAATTGCTTTAAAATCTAATAATTTAACTCACTGGATTAAATACAAACAACTTCGTAATAAAGTAAGTAACATGAAAAAATACGCGAGAGAACAATTTTCAAACAATCTTGAGTGTACTCTAAATGACACTAATACTAACCAGCGTGCATATTGGAAAACAATAAATTTGCTTGTTAAAGAGAATTCAAAAAGCTATAATAGTATTCCGCCGTTAAAAAATAATGACAACTCTTATTCGTTTTCGGACTCTGAAATAGCAAACACACTGAATGATTTCTTTGTATCAATCTCAACAGTCAATGACCAAGACGTCGATCTTCCGCATTTTTCTGCGAAAACAGAATCAAAATTAGAACAAATAAATATTACTCAGGATGAAATAATCGATGTTCTTAATTCCTTGATAACAAATAAAGCCAATGGTCCAGATGAAATAAGTCATAAGATTCTTAAGGAAACATCCTACACAATTTCTCGGCCACTGTTTATTATATTTAAGATGTCTTTATCGAAATGTTACTTTCCAAGCATCTGGAAAAATGCGAATGTTATGCCCTTATTTAAAAAAGGAGAAAAAGATAAACCGTCTAACTACAGACCGATTTCGCTTATAAGTTGTGTCGGTAAAGTTCTAGAGCGTATTGTTTTTAAGCATGTATATAACTATTTACACGATAATAACCTTATTTACAAAAATCAGTCAGGTTTCTTACCAGGTCACTCTACTGTCTATCAACTTATTGATATATATAACCAGATATGCAAGGCTTTTGATGATAAAAAATCTACTTGCATGGTGTACTGTGACATTTCTAAGGCTTTCGACAGAGTTTGGCATAAGGGTCTACTATTTAAACTTAAACAAAATGGAATATGCGAAAATTTAAATAAATGGATTACACATTACTTACTTAATAGGACTCAAAAAGTTTTTGTAAATGGGTCTTTTTCTGATTCGAAAATAATAAGTGCTGGAGTTCCACAGGGATCTGTTTTAGGGCCTCTTCTATTTTTAGTATATGTAAATGATATAGCCGATTCTCTCTTGAGTACTACTAGACTTTTTGCTGACGATAGTTCACTCGCAGTGTCTCTTGTGACACTAAATTTATCGAAACTACCCTAAATGAGGACCTAGAAACTATTTCAAAATGGTCCAAACAGTGGTTGGTTCAGTTTAACCCACTAAAAACCGAGGTTCTGTTTATGTCACTAGTTGATAAACCTAAACCCAATTTAATATTTAACAACGTTCAGTTAAGTTTTGTTAATCATCATAAACATCTAGGAATTACAATTAGTGATGATGGTAAATGGCATGAACATATATCGAATATTACTAAATCTGCCTCAAAAGTATTAGGGTCGATGAAAAAACTTAAGTTTAAACTCAAAAGGCACACTTTAAATCAAATTTATATATCCCATTTACGACCAATTTTAGAATATGCATCAATTGTTTGGGATAATTGCACGGAATATGAAAAAGACAGTTTAGAAAAAATCCAATACGAAGCTGCTAGAATTGTAACTGGTCTTACACGTTCGGTATCTATTGACAAATTGATAAAAGAAATAGGCTGGGTGTCATTATCTAATAGAAGGAAGATTCAAAAACTTACTCTCGTATATAAAAATATAAATGGATACTTGCCTAACTATCTTGAAGAGTTATTTCCACCTAACATAAATGATACAAATCGCTACAACCTACGGAACAGCCAGGATTTTGTAACAATTGCGAGACGTACCGAAATTTATTCTAAATCGGTTATACCATCTTCAATTAAAGTATGGAACGAACTTGACCCAAATATTCGAAATTCTGAAACACTTTCAATATTTAAAAACAACATAAATAAACTTTTCGCAACTAGTCAGGTACCAAATTTTTTCAAAATTGGCGAGCGAACACAATCAGTATACCATGCAAGAATAAGAAATAGATGTAGCAGTTTAAATGCAGATCTTTATTATAACCATTTACGTGATTCTCCCAAGAGTGATTATGGCTTTGAAGTTGAAAACGCCGAACATTTTCTTTTTGTATGTAAACGATATCAAACACAAAGACGCAATTTATTTCTTGCTACTAGAGTTTTTCACCCCTTAAGTGCACAAAAACTTTTATTTGGAAATGAACGCTTAACAGACGAGGAGAATGAATTGATTTTCTTAGAAGTTCAAAAATATATAAAAAAAAAACAAAGCGTTTTATTTAATAGTTAAATTTTTTACACCTGACAGCAGGCAAATGTCAGTACGCTGCGGTGTAGGTATGACGGTACATGTGTTGATTTTTTTGTTGATGTTGTTTTGTGTCAAATTATCATTATAATTGTTAAATTATAAGAAATTGTATAGTTACCACCTTATTGTCAAAATTTGCAGTTATCGTTTTTCTCTTTAAATAATTACTTCTCGCCTGGTATTGCATAATTTTAATGTAACGAGATGGGAAAGGCCGTCTGCTGATGTTGGAATAACTCGTGGCCTAACCCATTTGCGTAAATAGATTATTTCTTTATATAAAACTGCATGTATATTGTATGCTATTTATTGCAATAAAATATGTTTAAACTAACATTTCAGGTCTTCTTTTTCGTTAATTGTTTGCGATGTCATATTTATCATTTGATAAACCCTCCTTCACTCTCTCTACTTTTTAACTGCGAAGGAATGTAAATAACTACTGCAAATATTCCTCAACCAGTTTTTTTTCGAGATTGATGTACAAATTAAAGAAAATAAAAAGGTTATATTAATTTCACCACCTTTTGTAAAAAAAATAACATCTGTAAATTCAAAGGAAAGGCTACCAAGATGATATTCTACAACGCTCTTCCTGCTAGGTGATTAACTAATCTGAAAATGATCGATTTGCTTACCTTATTGTTTGCATGACTATGGTAGGAGTAAGGGAAGGTATCTAGGGAACTCTTAAACAAAAACAAAGAAGCTCGACCAGTTTATTCCATTTCTGCTTTCTTGTTTTTGCTGATTTAACTTCTGCAGGAGCTCTGGAATCTGTAATGTCAATGCCTATTTTTTGTTTGACAATGCTATTAGCTTCATATGTTTGACATGTTTATGAGCTTTTTCATGCAACATTGTCGAGAAATCGCGGGGTTTGAGTTGAATGATTTAAACATGATTTTACAGTCGTTTGTTGGTCATGTGCAGTGATGAAGTCTAGCAGCGATCACTTGACATTAGACTCTTTCTCCGTCGTTATCAGAAAATAAACGACTGTTGTAAACCAAAATCTAGAGGCATCTGATTGGCTGCTGGATGACGTCACACTTGCTCTCTGAATCTATTTTAAAAACTCTCTCTCAAGCTGCTTATCAACAAGGCTTATTGCTCATCACAATAATTCATGATAAACCTTGACATGGATAAAGCATGATCGAGTAAATATGCACTATTTGTGATAAAGATTAGAAGAAATACAGCTGATACTTTATAAACCAGCAACTGGAAGGTGTAAACAGCGCACTGTACAACATGATATGGCAAACATTGTGCAAAATTTGTGCAACTCGAAGGTTTAACATATCACAGTAATGTAGGCATTCCAAACATATGTATGGCAATAAATCAGTGACCAGGTTAAGTGGCATCAAATTGCTATCAGCAACCCAGTTGGGATAATGGTAAACATACATCTGTAATATGACTCCAATTTCTTTGTATTTTTAAACCTAAAACAAGCTGGTGTTGTTATGTACTTGTAAACGTGGGGAATACCGCCTAATTTAAACCTCAAGGAAAGATAACTGAAACTCGCTAAGGATTCTCTGGTGGTTATAGCCGCCAGACAAAATTGGTTTATACTGTCGTAGACTCTTTCTCCGTCGTTATCAGAAAATAAACGACTGTTGTAAACCAAAATCTAGAGGCCTCTGATTGGCTGCTGGATGACGTCACACTTGCTCTCTGTATCTATTTTAAAAACTCTCTCTCAAGCAGCTTATCAACAAGGCTTATTGCTCATCACAATAATTCATGATAAACCTTGACATGGATAAAGCATGATCGAGTAAATTTGCACTTAGTATTTGTGATAAAGATGAGAAGAAGTACAGCTGATACTTTTTAAATCAGCAACTGGAAGGTGTAAACAGCGCACTGAACAACATTATATGGCAAACATTGTGCAGAATTTGTGCAACTCTAAGGTTTAACATATCACAGTAATGTAGGCATTCCAAACATATGTATGGCAATAAATCAGTGACCAGGTTAAGTGGCATCAAATTGCTATCAACAACCCAGTTGGGATATTGGTAAACATACATCTGTAATATGACTCTAATGTCTTTGTATTTTTAAACCTAACACTAGCTGGTGTTGTTATGTACTTGTAAACGTGGGCAATACCGCCTAATTTAAACCTCACGGAAAGATAACCGAAACTCGCTAAGGATTCTCTGGCGGTTATAGCCGCCAGACAAAATTGGTTTACTACTGTCGTTGTCTGCTGAAAGTACAGACATGCGCAGTGAAACAGTCAACTACTGTCGTTGTCTGCTGAAAGTACAGACATGCGCAGTGAAACAGTCAAACTTGACATCCGCTATCTGTTCTTTAGACAAATCTTCCATTATGAGCGTCTGGTGACCTGGATTTCCGGGAAGTTTGAAAAAAAATCTCAAAAAGCGTTAACCCTTTCTTTGCAATGTCCGTTCAAATAGTTTTTCTTATAGACACTGACATCACTGACTGTTATATCGACTCATCTGCATTATTGTCAAACTCTGTTTGTTTGGCTTGTTTCCGATTGCTCCATGCCTATTCTTCACACAAACAGAAAGGTGGCAATGCTCAGAAATCAAAACTGTTGCACTCCAACATAAAATGGGGTTATAAATTTTTCAATAGACAATCGTTTTATTCAAGAATTGAATCTCATAAATTCTATGATTTTAAACTGAAATACTTTGAAGAGTTTGAAAATGAAGTTCAAAGACGCTTTGAAAATGAAACCAGTCGGAGTGCAGAGTCGCAAAATAATGCGGCTAAGTCATTTAAGCCAGTCGATAACATAAACCGAGCAGTAACAGAACTGCTTGCTGACTTTCAGTGGGAAAGTACAGATTTGTTTTCACCTGTTAAAGGGAAGAGAGCCAGAAAGGGTCCAAAACAGTGTTCAAATTTGGTATTTTTGTTCACTAAATGTCCTAAGAACCCATTTCATCTGAAAGAGTTTACTGGTAAACAAGTCCCAGATGAAGATGTGTTCATATCTTCTTTGCTGCCTTATACACTTTTAAAGCAGTTCTGTGATGTTGCCAAAATATCTCTGCATTGGATTGACACACAGCACAACAATTTTATGGTAAGAAAATACTATCAGCATTATGCCAAGAACCATACCTCTAACTTAAGATTTGATCAAAATATGGCTGTTTTGAAACTTTTAATTGAAGATAAGCAAGCTAGTATACAAGCTCATAGCTTTCATAATACTTTACACTAAAGCTGTGAAACTTTGTATACATCTGCACTATCATATTTTGGGTTGATCAACCATATACCATAATTGTACCTTGCATTTTTATCGAATTGTGGCCCTTTATTACCATTTGGAAAGTTTCCATTTTTTGTTAAAAGTTTGCATGCAAGTTCCTTACTAAAATTATGCTATAGAGAGTTGCAACAAATGACACATATATACATGTAATTTGATCACAAGTGTGGAGCGTTAAAGTAAAAATATTCTATGCAGGGATAGTATCATATATCTAGATAAAATTTGATTTATTTATTTCACAAACATCACCTTCACTTGTTGTTATTTCTTTTGTATTTTCAGAAAGATGCTGAAATTCCAAGTGTTCAGATTATTGAGAGAAGTATAAATAAAATAGGAGGATGCCTGCTTCAGCTGGATGCATTGTGTGCACACGGGAGTCCATATTTCACAGACATCAGCCTTCTCACTGACACAGACTCCAAGGATCTGATAGAGGAGGAAGTGGCACACTATACCATTAAAGACAGAGCTGAGTCTATTCAGCTTTTACCTGTTACAGCTGTTTTTAGAACTATTTCTAACTTTGCCATTAACAAAAGGGGGAAGACACAAGCAGAACACTTGAATAGTGATGTCATCCTTAGTGTGGGTATGGTGTTTATCTGTTTGTCATTTAACCCTCTTCTCCATAGAAACAACTTTATTGCAATGGCAAACAATTTAGATCCACATCAGCAGGCACATCTGTGCCTTCTGATCAGGATCTAAACTGTTGGCTTTTTGATTCGTAAGGTTTTTTCTGACCAGAATGTGACCAGTGCAGATCCTGATTAGACACAGGGCACTAGACAACTTTTGGGGACTGGTGCCCATACCCTGAGGAAGGGGAATTTGTGTTGTTTAAAGACAAATAAACAGAAAGGGGGAATTTTTAGTAATCTATGCATATTTTGACTTTGAATTGTCAAATTTACCCATAAAATAGTTTTCTAACGATAAGTATATTTTGTGACTTTAGACTTATAAATTAAACAATTTATTTTCAAGGATCACAGGAATCTTTTTTTTGTATTTTAAATGCAAAATAAACAACACAATTTTTATCTTGTTTTCTTTTTCCTTAAAATATTCGTTTGTTAGGCATCCTAACACTTTATTTACTTCTTGTAACCAAGTCGGACCCAATGTCAAAATTGAAATTACTGACAGAAAATAAAACTATCTTCAGCTTTTTGTTTTTGCACTCAAAAATGTTTGCAAAGAAGAAATCACAAAGTCATGCATTTTCATTTTTTAAGGGGAATTTTTTTCTGAGATAGGGGAAAAAAACATAATATTTTTAGAGGGGAATGGTACCCATATTCGGCCCCAAAAATGGCCAAACAAGTGCCCTGAGACAGCACAGATGTGCAAGCTGATCTGGATCTACACTGGTTGCACATTCGTAAAAATGCATATTTATGGAGGAAAGGGTCAAGTCCTTTACTCCATGGATAAGATGTTGTTTCCAATCAGCATTAAGATCAATAAGCACATATTTGCTAGTTGATCCTGATCTGCATTGTATGCTTTTAGATTCTTTTGGTTATTAGTGCAGAAGCAAACAGTGTAGATTCAGATTTGATGACAGGTTTATGCCAGATGATCTGGATCTACACTGATTGAACTTAAGTTAAAAGGCATATCCATTTATATTTGTCTTTGGTGATATGTTTAGCATTTTGATTTTTTTAAATTTTAGAACGAACTGTAGTTTATATTTCATTTTCTAATTTATATTTCATCTTCTAGAAAACATTGTAAAATCAAGTTACAAATTGTGAATACTCCCGCAAAATGTAAAATAATCAATTGCTGTCTGCTTCCCTTTATATTGTCATTGAAGGAATGAGGTCATTTTCCGATGGCCGCGCTTATTTTAAAAATTGCTTTTTCAGGAAACAAAGAGATACAGCTTGCCATTATACCTACTACAGACCCAGCATCTGACAAGTAAGATTATTTTATGCCCCCAAGTAATGGGAGGCATCAAATCCTCATTCACTATCATGCAGATTTCTTTCAAACTTGCATAGAATGATCAAGCAGGATGTTTAGATGATTGTAAAGAAAAGATTTTTTCCTGCGACCATTTTTACTAGAGTTATGGCCCTTTGTTACAAATGTTGTAATAGCAGTGGGGGCATCAGTATTTGAGGACACATTCTAGTTTAGTATAGTTCAGCTTATGGCTTTTGATTTTTACATTGTTAATTATTTTACCCTTTCCTCCATATGTAAACCAATATGGCTTGAAAGTCAAACAGTGTAGATCCAAATCATCCGGGACATCCATTTTGTTTGATCTGGATCTGCGCTGCTTGCAAGTTGAAAAAAAACTTGTTGATTTATTTTTATTAATGAAATAAAACAGTTAACACAGGTTTTTTGTCAAACATTTGTTTATTGATTTAATTTGGAATTTGTTTTCTCTGTTTGGGGAAAAAGTGTATGTTTTGCCATTGGGAACATGACCAAATATCGGCCATAAAATTTACAAAAAATAGGCCTTGAATATTTGTCTTTGTTCATAGATATGAAACATGCTGTGAGAAGAACAGTGGTGACCCAAGTACATCAGAACACTTTACTCCAAGGATACTACAGACCTATGGTATTATAACCAAAGGCAGCACTGGCGCAGGTCTAACCATATCTTGTAGTTTTGTGTGTTCTGAAGCCATACAGACGGTACATGGCGACAAAAGTGAGGCTGAACCAGTCGGCAGATTTGAAAACTTGCTGTCGCAGCTGGCTGCTAAGAACAGTTGCTTGGTATGTGGAAGGAATGTCTCACAGATTTTTGTATTACTGTTACTCATTAGATACACCTCTTTTGTTAAGGAAAGCAGTGTAAAATAGACCAGCTAGCACATCTATGCCATCTGATCAGGATCTACTCTGTTCACTCTTACCGGGTAGATTAATTAGGTCAATTCTGACCAAAATGCAACCCGTGCAGATCCAGATCAGGTGGTTAAATTAAGTGAAGGGTTAATTTGTCAAACCAGTATTGCTGCTGATTATTTGGTATCATTTAATTTCATGATAAATTTTCAGACTCGGAGACCAGTGTTTTTTTTAAGCCAAATATTTGGAGAAATAGGGCCCCATTCCCCCCTCAAAATAGTATATATTTTCCCCCCACATCCGTAAAAAATTCCCCCTTTGCGTGAGTCTGTTAAGCAGTGTTCGATAGTGAAGATGATAAATCTGAATTTTGGATATGTTTAATGGATACCCCACTCATGGACAATACAGTGACAAGAATAATTGATAAATTTGCAGACAGAAAAGACATTTCACTGTAGACCAATGACTTTCTTTGAATTAAAAGATCAGTGAATACTTTGTTATGTTGTGTTTGACAGGCTGCAAGTATCTTCCAAATATTTCCCCTTTCCTTTGTTCGCATCGCAATTTTCCCCCTCCAAAGGGCTGCGACCCCCTTCCCCAAAAGAAAAAAAAACTGGAGACAAAAATAACATCTTTATAAATTTGTGCAGTTGTAATATTCTAATAATGATATTACACCGTTTAATTTATGAGGCTTGATTTTGTGCTTTTGTCCGTGCACGATATATGCAAAAATTAAACTCGCCGAAATAGATCAGTGATACATCAAACTTTCATAACAAATTAACCAAATGCTTTAAATATTCTTGCCATTCTTTGTCTACATAAAGCTTTTATAGTTTTTCTTTAAATAATCATGAACATAATGGATTGTATTGTTAAATGATAGTATGGCTAAATAAAGTCATATTTGGGCATTCAAAAATGAACTAGAACAAATGATGAATTGGAGGAGGCAGGGGGGATGGAACCGCCATAATTAACCAGAAAAATTATGTTATATTCTTGATTTCTTCTTGCTGCAACTTTCATTAACCCAGTCTCAGGCCATTAAATGATGAGACATTACCTGAAATAAATGCTGATAAATTGAAAAACAAAAATTCACTTTTGCCACACAGTTAAAAATGCAGTTTTAATAACTATCATAATAATAACTTGATAATTGTTAAATTCTTTTTGCAGGTTTTGCTTTGTAAAGATTCTGGGCAGCTTGTCTTGTTAGAACCACTAACACTTGCTACAGCCTCCTTGTGTGTACTTTCTAAGGGCACATCACTCCAGGTGGAAAAGCAACTTCTGGAAGAAGAAACCAGCAGAGTTGTCACCCCTAATTCAAATGATGAGGAGAACTGTGACACTCTCGTCAGTAGATTGGTATCATCAGTTCAAATCACAAGACAAAATGGTATGAACATTTCTGTTAACTCTTTTTCCCAGATATACATGTTTTAACAGATGTGGGGTCAGTGTAGATGTGCCAGCTGATCTGGAATTGTGCTGTTTGCACATGCATTAAAGGTGTTTCTGAGGAGTAAAGAGTTAACTTTTTTGTATTCCAATGTTTTATGTAGGATTAATTAGCACAATATATTACATGTCTAAATTGTAAAGAGGCTTGGGGAATCACATGATGATGATCAAATTTGCTTGGGGAATCACATGATGATGATCAAATTTGCTTGGGGACTCACATGATGATGATCAAATTTGCTTGGGGACTCACATGATGATGATCAAATTTGCTTGGGGACTCACATGATGATGATCAAATTTGCTTGGGGACTCACATGATGATGATCAAATTTGCTTGGGGAATCACATGATGATGATTAAATTTGCTTGGGGAATCACATGATGATGATCAAATTTGCTTGGGGAATCACATAATGATCAAATTTGCTTGGGGAATCACATGATGATCAATTTTGCTTGTGGAATCACATGATGATGATCAAATTTGCTTGGGGAATCACATGATGATGATCAAATTCATCTCTAACTTTAGTGAAAGGAGCAGGGTTTACAAAGGCCTGGGCCCAAGATCATAAAACAAAAGCTGGAGACCAGACTCAAATCTCAAGCATCTGATTGGCTGAAATGGTAACTGGTCGCCATTTCAGCCAATCAGATGCTTGAGATTTGAGTCTGGTCTCCAAACTCAGTTTTATGATCTTGGGGCCTGATATTAACCTAAAAATATTAAAAATTTAGCCATTATGCTAAACAATCTAACTAAAACAGATCAAGTCAAAATTTTTGAAAAATATATACATGTGTTATGCAATTTAACCATTTTGTTCTTACAGAAGATGAGGAAAGCCCAGCAGGAAACACTTTCACTGGACGACAGCTTGACAGATGGGTTATTCCTGGACCACCTAAAACTGTACAGAAACTTGTTGCAAAACTCAACCAGAGGTACGTTTACACCATATACAGTGTTTATTCGTGTTTTGTTTTGTTTTTCAGACCAATTTTATGGGCTAAATAACGCCCCATTCCCAATTACAAAACATAAATTTTTCCCAAAATGTACCCTTCTTGCTGAAAACAAATTTAAACAATGAAATTGCAGTCAACAACATGGTATACTTAATATTAGTAATAACAATAGTAACGCAATATTAGATTTCTGAATGGCATAAGAATATCATGATCGTTGTAGAACAGTGATAGAAATTTCCAATTTTGGTGTTTTGTATATGCTGAGGAATATTTGAAAATTACAATCAAAATATACTAAGTACGTTAGTTATAATATGGCATATATAACACTGTCAACTGTAGTGATACAGAATCAGAAATTCACACTGTGATATGGATTTACACTCTTGACTCGTTGATTGCTAAAATCATTGAAAGGTATAAATTAAAAAGATTTCCATGCTATTATCAATATAATCAGACAATTTGACACCTTTATTTTTGTTTTGTTACATTAATTTTTATATAAATATCATTAAAGGATATCAGAGCTGGATTTTCTCTCAGCAGAAGAAGTTTGTGTACTTAAACAGTTGCAGAAAAGTTACAAATTGGAGAACCGACCCCCTGGTCTCAGAGATACATCGGTAACTGACAACACAGCAACAGGTTTGTAATTGATTGATTACGGTCTTTGAATCATGCAAGTTACAAACTGTGACCCAACAAGTTGGTTGTCCACATACTGGCACCAAACATTTTCTACAGGAAGTTTACCTAATGGGATAAGGCAGTTATGCATGGGTAAAGAGGGTAAATCCAGATCAACCAGCACATCCATGCTGTCTGTTCAGATTAATACACATTTCGCCTTTTAATTCATTAGGTATATCAAAATGATCACTTTCATATGGTTAAAATACATGCCTCTGATGTTCCAATGCAAATAAAATTGGTTTAACCTTATACTCCATAGATACAACTTGTAAGAAATGGGCAAACAGTGTAGGTACATATCAGCCTGCACATTTGTGCCTTTTGATCAGGATCTACACTTCGCTTATAGATTCATTAAAGTATTTCTGACCATGCAGCAAAACATTGTAGATCAAGATCAGAAGGTAAAGATGTGGGAAGAGTGTTGATTCAGATCAGCAAGCACATCTTTGCCGTCTGATCAGGATCTGCACTGTTCCCTTTATGATTCATTAGGTTATTTCTGACTGAAATGTGACCAGTGCAGATCCTGATCTGCAGCACAGATTAACCTGCTGATCTGGATCTACACTGTTTGGACATGCGTTAAAAATTTAAAATGCCTATATATGGAGAAAACGGTTAACATTTAAATCAGACCTCACTTGCCTTTGTCTTTTGCAGAGTTTAAAACAGAACCAGTGGCTCTAGACAAACTTGAGTTGCCTAGCAAAGGCAAGGCATCTCGCACGTCTTTGAGCCGGGCAGATATGATACTGTACAGGGCACAAGAGAGGGCCAAGGAGACAGGACAATGCATGACAAGGAATGATGGTGGGAGTAAGAGTACTTTGCCAGACAAAGAGAAACCACCAGAAATTGCTGCACAGCTTACAGGTTTAATTACAGTGATTTAGTTTTATAGGATTTTTATTCCTATGAAAAAGGACAAATTTTCGTCCTGATTTTGGTAAAATTTCCTAAATCAAAGTAAACATTTTCATTAAACCTGTGGAATAAACAATGGTCATGTCATTAAGTGTATCAACACAGTGTATATGAATACTTAGAAAGTCATCGCCTTAATAACATTGCTAAATAATTATATAGGTAACTCCCCAAGTATATTTTGATTTGTTCTGGATCTACACAGGTCAGACATGCGTAAAAATGCGTATATATGGAGGAATCCCTTTACATTTATATTCTTTTTTCAGAGTCAGTTTAACAGAATTATGCCCATTTTGTAATATATATTTACAAATTTTACAAGGAATGACTACTTACATACGTCCGTCTTTAGTCTGAACTATTTTATTGTTACAGATTTCAGTTCCGTAGAGGAATTAACACATTACCTTACCTCCAGTTATGAGAGAGTATCATCAGGGGAGGTAACTAGCATTGATAGCACCATACAGTCCATGGTTACAGTGGCCCATCATTACATGAAGAAGATGAACAGTGAAGAGGCTGCAATGGTAAGTAATTGTGACTTGCCCTTAAGACTTGTATAACTGGCTTTTGTGTTGCCTGAGATAGCATCATTGTCCAGTAGTCCCATAACTTGAACATGAAACTAAATATTGCCTATAACTTTGAAAATACTTGTTCTAGTCACTTTATACTTTATTATCTGCATAAACAAAGCCTTGGTGACAACAAAAACTGTAACTCCTGTTTAACTATTTTTTTTGTGCAATGTCCCTTCAAATGCAAGTTTTTAAAGGTGACATGTTCTGTGGAAATTCTAGTTTTATCACTGCCATCGTGTTTTTGCTTATTCTTGCAAAACTCTCATGAGACCGTAACACTGCAGCAGCTGAAAAGGACCCGAGTCCAGCATCTTGCAAATGATCAACTGAGCCTTTTATTGCATGTGCGACCATCATTTTATGTGTCACCTGATGTGGATCTACACTGGTCTCATCTTGGTTAGATAAAACCTAATGACTCTAGAAGCTAACATAATAGATCTTGATCAGATGGTATGGATATGCTTGATCTACACTTCGCCCATAGGATATTAGCTTATCTCATGGGGTAAATGAAACCTATAGTTTTGCTGAAGAACCATGTCTACCAATAAGGTCTAGGTAAGAACTGGTTAATAAAACACAGAATTGAAGGCCAAAGTGAAATGATTAAATGTAACCTTTTTATTTAGGCCAGTTGTGAAAAACTGTTGGAAGAAACCATTTTCAAGTCTGGGTCCCAGCTTCGAGAAAAATACAGCCAGAATAGTGATCTTTCTTTGGATCAGAAAATAGCAGAGTAAGTAATTTGATTATTTAGTAGCCAACGTAATATATTAACTAAACTGAGATACTTATGTTATGTAATTGTCCTTTTTTAAACGTTATGTGGAAAAAATATATCTTTGATGTTCATTTGAAATTATTAAAATAGCTGCAAATAAAAGTTGTATATTAAATGGGAATACAATAACAAAATAGTGAATCTTTTCATTTAATAATGCTGTAGGGTCTGCACTGTATGCTGGGTCAGAAATAACCTAATGAATGTTGGCATATATGCGTTAAAACCCATATGTATGCAGTAAAAAGTTATTCCTTTACTCTTATCAATGTCTATGGATACATTTTTTTTTATCCCATGAGTGTTTATTAACTTGATTAAGTAAAGATCCTGATCAGCCTGCACATCAGGCTCCAAGGTTATAAAGCTGAGATTGGAAACCAGTCTCAAATCTCAAGCATCTGATTGGCTGAAATGGCGACTGGTCGCCATTTCAGCCAATCAGATGCTTGAGATTTGAGACTGGTTTCCATGCTCAGTTTTATAACCTTGGGCACTGTGCTGTGTGATCAGGATCTACAGTGCTTGCATTTGGATTCAAAAGGTTATTTCTGGCCAAGAATCAACTAATATAGATCCTTATCAAACTGCATGCATGTGAAATCTGATCTGGATGGTCTCTGGCCCAAAAGGACGATAGTGAAACCAAATGTGAAGCCTCCTTAAATAAAGACTTTACTCACCTACTTACTTTCTTACTGGTCTTCCATAGGAAAGCAATTTTCTATTGAGTAAAGGATTTACATGTCACTCCTCTCTGCACAGGTATGAAAGCCAGGTGATTCTTCGATTGGAGGTCATTTCCAATCTACAACCCTTGGATCAAGAGGAAGGATTTGAAGGAAATGATGAGGTAAAGCTAGCTTTATTTTACCCTTTACTGGTTCCAAGGTTATAAAGCTGAGTTTGGAAACCAGTCTCAAATCTCAAGCATCTGATTGGCTGAAATGGCGACTGGTCGCCATTTCAGCCAATCAGATGCTTGAGATTTGAGACTGGTTTCCATGCTCAGTTTTATAACCTTGGGCACTGGATAGATACACCTTTATTATATCCTCGCTTCCAAGAAGGGTGGGGGTATACTGTTTTACCCTTGTCCTTGATTCCGGTCTTCCGTCCATGATTCTGTTTGTCAGTAACAAAAATTTCCTTCGCAGTTTTCTAAGCAACTAACATGTAGCAGCTGGACATTTCGAAAATTGCTTTATCCTAAAGTCCCATGTGGTAGAAAGCAATTTTATACTCCTTGCTCAGCTACCGACTATTTTTAGATTTTGTTACTATACAGGTGTGCTACATAATCCAAAGGGCATCTTTATTGACACCTTTGTACCATTTGATTGTAAAACGATTTTCTTTATATTCAGAATAACATATTTAGTGCAAAATTTACAAAAGTTAGTATTCATTTGTCAGTTTATCTCTAATGCAAGTTACATTTTGAAAGTCATATTTCTCACAGCCGGGAGCTTTAGCTCACAGATTTACTTGTTGTGAGGGTGAATAGTGTAGATCCTGCCTCTACTTAATCATCGACATTACTTTTGTGTATTTTGAACACTTGTATACATCATGGAGCCTTGGGCAGAGTTTGTGTATCAATATTTTAACATAGACTAGGTTAGGTTGTATATCTGGTATATTTTCAGAGATCAAAATTGAGGTGGAGGTACTATTCAAATAAAATATGGGAAAGGAAAATTCGTGATTTTCCAAAGAAAAAATCATAATAACAGACTTCCCGAAAGTTGAAAAAAAGTGTCAGACATTTGGTCAGACAATATGTGAAAAACTGTCTGACCGAAACAAATTCTGTCAGACCGAAACATGTTAAAAAGGTATAATAAAGTATTAGGAGTTCAAATTTTTGTCTGACATTCGGTCAGATAACATAAGAAAACATGTCTGACCGGCTGAAATTTTACCAGACAGGTCCTTCGGTCTGGCAACTTTCGGGAAGTCTGTAATAACTGGGCTTAGTCCCTGTACCCCCCTTGGCCCCTGTTGCCTGCACAAAAGATATAATCGTACTAGTGAACCGTTTTAAACAACCCAATAGTAAAATAAAATTGTAACCTACCCCAACCACTAGACTAGGGTCTATATCTCATGTGGGTGGGGTGCAATTAGACCTCTGGATCCGCTCCTGAATTCGTTGTTCCAGGCTATTTTGTCTGGAGTCAAAATTTTGTTCAAATAGAAAAACTGGAATTTTCAATATAAGTACAATATTGTTAAATATGTGTTTATAAATGATTAACAATTCACAAATCTTTAGCCCAGTAACAATCAGAATAAATTTAATTTACTTTTTTTTCATGAAAGTTAATGAATTGAACATTGAGTTCTTCAAAATAAATGATATTATAACACATTTTCTCTGCAATTTTTTATAAAAATATAACAAAATTACCTCCCTTTAATAATGCTACTAGAGTTTTGAGACTGTTTTGTGATCAGGAGCCTTTCTTTGTTATATTCCTTAGTGCAATACTGGCGTAAAGTTTAAGGAAATAAGAATAAGATAGTCAGGGCCTTCCCCAGAAAAAATTTAAGGCATCCTGGCATTCTACGTGTGACATGCTGATTCATGCAAAATATTTTTCACATGGTTGATGGGTGCATCTTACAAATATATTAATATATATTTAGCGAAAAGCAACATAGTTTTCTAAGTTTTATTGAAATATGACAAAGTACATTTTTCACAGAACTACCACACACTTGCTATTGTATTGTACTTATTACAAAACAGTTGTTGCTTCATTTTTTATGTACATCAGTCTAAAAAAACATGCCACAATTGTCTCTTGTTGCAACATATCTCACACTAGATACACAGCCCTTGACTGCAGACCTGTTCTTGTCATTATGATTATGCCACAATTTAATATATGTTGAAAAGTCAAAATGTTCAATAGAATGGCCATTTATTGATATGGAAAGCATTTAAAGATGTACAGTATTCCGATCTATTTAATATTATTTATTCATATGAATTGCACACAGTCACTGTCTGGATTTTTGGGAATAATAAAGGGAGGTAATTTCCATGTATATATTTACAGATTTTTTGCGACATTTTAAAGTTTTATGTCATTTAGATAAAATATTTGATGATTTCAACATGTTTATATTCATTTAGTAACATATATCTGATGTATTTTACTATAACTTTCCAATAATATTGTGCTTTTGTGTTTGAGTTTATACTGCAGTTGTCAACAACATATAATTATATGTACAATCCAGATTTAATAAGTCAATTTTGTCGCCAGGGTACACCACACCCTGGTTAACACTTTATTTTTAAATTAATACATCTATTTTAAAGCATGGATGAACAGTGTAGATCCAGATCATCTCTGTGGCATATGATCAGGATCTTCACTGTTTACTTTTTAAAAGTTGGACACATATGAATCTTATTGTCCAGCCGCAGTATTTCTAACCCAAGGAGGAACAGTGTATATTGATATTTTTGCTGGCTTACCTGGATCTACACTGGTCACACATGCGATAAATGCTACGTATATTTTTAGGAAAGGGATATAGATTCTTTTGGACAATAGTATTACATCACGGTATGAACCCGGATAATGAGAATCGCGGATAATTGTAGATTGTGATAATAATGACAGATCGTCAGGTCAGAGGAAACACCATGGAGAGGTTAGTTATTGTATGACTTTCATGTTATTGTGATCTAATACTTACCTTTTGAGATAGATAACAATAAAGCGATGTCCTAGCCTTCCTCTCATACACATACATTTGGAATCGGCCTTCAGATAAAGTAAAACCAAGGAAAATGATTACGCAACATTCCAGATTTCTACAAAAAACTACAGATTATGCCCATTTAAAATAAATGTAAACATTCTTTTTGCAAACGACACTGCTGTTATCAAAGCCCAAACATCGACAATCAATAAGCCACCAAGCTTTAGCCAGTATTATGGGTATATTCCTTAACAAACGTCTTTTTTCTGAGGCACCTGAAGCAAATTGTATAATGGGGATTCCCTCGGTTGATAATGGGAAATTCAAATATTCATGAAATGGATAATGGTGGAGTTTTAGTGTTTTTCCTAATGGAAATGTTCAGATAAATTATTTTAAACAGCACTTTGATGTGTAGTATCTTATAACACAATATTCAAATAACCGGGTAGAAGTAAATTTTCATTTAAATCCAGATTTTTTAAGCGTTACTCAAATAAATTTCTCTCACACCAGATCATGACATGTACTTATTAGACTAAAATTTCTGCGAATTTCGCTCTTTTTCAGTCAATTATAGGCCTAATTTTTGCATATTGGCACAAAAAAGCACCACTAAATCATGCTACTTAATTGATACAGTTTTATAACAGTAACTACCCAATTGGCAAAGGACGCCACTCCTAAAAGCGTTCTTATGTATAACGGTTGGCGCCCATTACGTGAATACGTATCTTAGACCATAATAGTTATAGTAATTAACAAATGTATTTATCACCAAAAAATACAGATTCGCTTAACCCGGGTATTAAGAGGCTTTGGGTTAGTTCTTAGTTGATGCCTTCGGGACAGAAAGAAATTATGCTTTTTCGGGAGATCATTAAGATAAATGGGTCATTTATCTTGTCACTAGAGCTGGTGGTATTGTTTCATAAAGATAGCAGTTTGCGGAAAGAGATGGAACATGCAAAAAAGAATAGAATAAATAGTATTTAGGTTGAAATAAGGGAAACTATACAATTATCCAGTCAAGAATTTACATTATCCATTCACTTTTTCTAGGCGAATCCCCATTATCCAATTTGCTACAGGTGCCTCAGAAAAAAAGACGTTTGTTAAGGAATATACTCATAATACTGGCTAAATCTGGGTGGCATATTGATAATTGATTGTCGATGTTTGGGATTTGATAACAGCAGTGTCGTTTGCAAAAAGAATGTTTACATTTATTTTAAATGGGCATAATCCGTAGTTGTTTGTAGAAATCTTGAATGTTGCGTGATCAGTTTCCTTGGTTTTACTTTATCTGAAGGCCGATTCCAAATGTATGTGTATGAGAGGAAGGCTAGGACATCGCATGATTGTTATTTATCGCAAAAGATAAGTATTTGATCAAACTAACATGAAATTCATACAATTACTAACCTCTCCATGGTGTTTCCTCCGGACTGGCAATCTGTCATTATTATCACAATCTACCATTATCCGCGATTCCCATTATCCGGGTACATACCGTGTACATGTACTAAGTTAAATTTCAAAAAGATGAATTCCATGATTTAACCCTTTACTCCTTGCCAGGGATACAGATTTTATCTATGAGTGAAAAATGTTAGAATTTATACTGTTCACTTGTTGATTATGTTATTTCTGACCCAAGAAGTGAACAGTGTAGATCCAGATCTGACCGCAAGGATGTGCCAGCTGCTGTAGATCTACAGTGTTTGCAAAATTAAACCCATTAAATTTTATGTTTTTAATTCTTTTACAATGTAACAATTGCATAATGGTATTATGAAACACGACCATAAAACCATACATAGTGTAAGTAATCGAATTATTAGACAATACAGATCCATATTGTTCATTTGTGATTTGCTCCCTACAGGGAAAATAACTGTTTATACAGACTGGAACACCGAAACATTTTAGAATGTAATACCACAAGAAAAAAAAAACAGTAAAATTAACAAAAATAACACAGCAGTCGCATATTTGCTCTCGAATGGAAGTGTATGTAATAAAGTAATAAAGAATCACACAATTCCCACCCCCTTCCCATTGACCCCAAAAGCGTGTTGTAAATAGTATTTTTTTGTTTAGTATAATGCTTGTTTTATCGTGTCAGAAAAGTTGAGCCTTACTTTGTGGCAGGTTTAAATTATTCAGAGTGAAGAATACCAATCTTATATGGGGCGCGTCACGGGAAAAGGTACCTTCGGACGGCTGACGTCAATCTTTGAATTGACGTCATAAAGTTGAGCAGACGACATTTATTTTTATGCATTTCGCGTTAAAATATGTCGTTTTATTGTCAAAATGTGTAAGAAAAAACACTTCATAGTTATTTGAAATTAATGGACAGTTGTTAGTTTATTCTAAATATAGTAAGAACTAAAATGTCACAAAATATGACCGAAGGTACCTTTTCCCGTGGCGCGCCCCATATAAAGAATTGCATACCAATTTAATTAGAACTGTCAGGGATTTTCATTTCTAGCAATCTTATATTTTGCCGAAATTTTTGTCAAACGAGTCTTGTTTTCCATGTACATGTGCAATATATTTCTTTGTTTTTAGTTTTTGTCTCAGATATTCTTTGAACAGTAATACCGATAGGTGCAAATTACATCTTTCTTTAAACTTAGTTTTGTAAATAAAATATAGAGATGGGTACTAGTTTATAAATTTAGATTATCATTTACCACTTACATGCTGACAACTCTTCACAGTTAGCAGGTCATCAAAGAACAATATAACAATTTTAATCTCATTTAGGCCATCATACGAGGGTTGATCCAGAAGTTCGTACAATTGGCCTATAACTTTTAAAAAATTAGTCCGTTAATTGAATACTTCGCCAGAATTGAAGTTCAGAACAAAGGAAATGCATGGTAGTTATTAATATTACCATAATATACCTATCAGCCGTAAATGACGTTACCGTAGCAACACATAACCAATAGAGCGGGGGAGCATTTATTTATTGTAACTATCTTTAAAATAAATCAAGTTTTCTACAATTTTTAATTAAGATAATTTAGTCCAATTTTGTATGACATTGGTATGACGTTGTGACGTCATTTTGCATACGTTGTTTTGAAAGTCGTTTCAAATCTAAAGCGTTTTTTTGTAAGATTGAAAATTGAAGCACTAGTGATATGACTTCAACATCAAACTTGGACATTCGATCAGTAATCGAATTGTGTCAAGATCTCGGAAACACACCTACAAAGACATTCCAGATGACTGGAAAAAAGAGGGCTAATGTGCAGTAATGAACTTGTTAAAAGTGACACAAGAGATTTAGGGAAGGTCTGAGCTCAAAAGAGGACGACAATCACAAAGGTCGACGGGTAATGCACAACTTCTTGATAGACGACGTTAAATCTGATTTCAACAGTGATAGATGCATGACAGTAGGAGAAATTGCAGATAAAGTAGGGACTTTTGAGAAAGTTCGATTCCAAGTGGTATCAGGACACATTCAAGATGTTGAGTAATTTAGCTGAAAAGTGTGTGGGTACATCGGGACTATGTAGAGAATTATTAGTCATTACATCAATTACAATTTTCTTGACGTCGCTGTTGACGTTCTTGCTCCACCGCCCGGTGTTAGGTCTATGTATTAAATGTTTTATTGTACACTGACTGTTTTATGTACTCGTTTAATATTTTGCATTTATGTGGCACAGATAATACATTAAATGACTGCATAACTTTTGTTTTGATATTTAACACCCTTAAGGTTTTTCAAAGCCATTGTATGAACTTCTGGATCAACCCTCTGCCGAGATAATCTGTTCTTAATTGGTTGATTTACGACTGTCTTCTCTGTATTCAACGGACACTTATCAGACTTCTGATAAACAGCACTTTTAATGTAAATTCACATTTGTTGGGCAACCCTGCAGGTATAAACTTTAGTTCAACTTGAGAGTTCTATTTTGATAGATTTATTTCAACATAAAATAAATTTGATAGGCCGCCTATATGCTATTTTTATAATATGCTTGGTGCAATACAGCTCTAGGTCATACAGAATAAAGGAGAGTAGTCAAGTTTTGCGCCAAACACTTGATTTCATATAAGAATAATTCAGTGTGGATTAAAATTATCAATCTATTTTATTATTATTTATTCATATGAATTGCATACAGTCACTGTCTGGATTTTTGGGAATAATAAAGGGAGGTAATTTCCATGTATATATTTACCGATTTGTTTGCAATATTTTAAAGTTTAATGTCATTTGAATAAAGTATTTGATGATTTAAAATGTTTATAATCATTTAGTAACGTAAATCTGATGTCTTTTACTATAACATTCCCATAATATTGTGCTTTTGTGTTCCAGTTAAGACTGCAATTGTTATGTGGGAAGAATTCTTTATTATTTTTATAAGTCAATTTTCATTATTTTGACGCCAGGGTATAACCCATCCTGGTTAACACTTTATTTTAATATACTGAACAAAAATAAAAAGTATCCACTTTTTATGCTTATATTCTCATTAACATATTTTCATTTAATCAGGAACGCTTTGAATGGTGTTTTGTTGGTTAATCTCGGTTGTTTTTAAATGTGTTTGTAATGATAACAGAAAAGCAAATGTGTTCTCATATGGAATTTTGAGTTTTCGTTTTCAAATTTTACAAAATTTAAAATAGGAAAGTGGATACTTTTTATTTTTGTTGAGTATATATTGTTTTTTAAAGCATGGGTAAACAGTGTAGATCCAGATCTTCTCTGTTCCATCTGTTCAAGATCTTCACTGTTTACTTTTTAGCAGTTTGACACAATGTCTTTCAAACTTGCTCACATGATCAAGGTGGATGTGCAGATGATCATAAAGAAAGGATTTTTTCCTGCGGCCATATTTACCAGAGTTATGGCCCTTTGTTAATTTCACTTACAAAATTTTGTGGCATCAACTCCACATTTTTTATTTGGCTGATTTCTTCCAAACTTACACAGATGATTAGACATGATGTCTTAATTGCTGTAAAGGACATTGCCTTGCAACCATTTTCACCAAAGTTATGGCCCTTTGTTTATGTTAGTCATTAAATTTTGTGGCTCTTACTCCTCATTCACCACATATTGTTAATACCTAGTACACAATTTTGTTACAAATGTACTTGCAGCAGTGGGGGGCATCAGTGTCCTGAGGACACAGTCTAGTTTACCAATAAATTTTTTTGGGGGTGGGTGGTTTTGGACAGGAGCGGGCGGGGATGAGAATCTAAATTATTTTTTGCTATTGCCTAACTCGTTGAATACCTAAACAATGTCATGCGTTCAGTCTCTTATTTCTGTAATTACATTTTGTAGTGATGAAATGGCTGATAATGTAGTTTTATGCGTTGTATTTATTTTTAATTTTTTTAACATTGCTTTATGTGTGGGGGCTGTAAAAAGTCTCCCCGCACATTCAATCAGTGATGTTATCAGTTACGTCCTTTGAAGGATGTGAGCACGATACTAATGTACTATGTCAGGTGTACATCTAAAATTGTTTTGTTTAAATATTATGACCAGTTTATTATAGATGGGTAGTCAATAAGACATCCCATTAATATTTACATGTTACCAAATTGGCGAAATGATGTAGAAAGAAGATAAAACGTCCGCAGACCTTTGAAATCTTAGGATTTTATCTGCATTTATAGCATTTAAGATTGCAATATGTCACAAAGAAATCCATTGTAAAATAAATCATAACGTACATGTGCATTGTATTTGTAAGGATTTGATCCGGAGACCTTCAGATCAGAAGATCAGAAAGTATACCAACACACCACACTACACTGAGGTGTGTTTGCACAATTTGACAAATAATCCCTGGTTAGATAAAGATGTTTATCCAGTGACCTTTACGAAAGTAAATGAAGTGCCAGGTCAATATTGTTGGATAATAATCATTTTAACTTACATTGTATTGTGTTGCTGCCAGGTTTTATGACCTGGGTTCAAAATTTAAGTTATTAATGATATTAGGCTGTTAGTGAATCATAAAGTGTGTGTGTGTTTGAGTTTGTTTTAAGACGCCCTTCGGCAAGCCATATGGGCGTCTGTCTAGAATAAGATTCTTCTCTCCTTTCTTCTTTGTTGTTCTATGTTGATGTCTATGTAGTTGTGTAGTCTTGATGTTTTGCGATGATGTCTGAAGTTTGAAGTCTAGTGTTGAAATTTGCGAAGTTGTTTTCTATTGGATGATGTAGTCGAAATCTATTGGTTGGCTGTCAGTTACTATATTTAGTAACCTTCCTTTGTCTGTTGACCTAGTTGTCTTGACCTGGATTTCTGGCTTGTGTGCGTTGTCTGTATCTATCCGTACCGGGTCTTCTCTTGGTCGATGGGAGGCTCCCTCTCCCCGTCTCCGCAAACGTCCAACCCTCGAACACACAACATCATATCCGTCCCCAACAACCAAGACCACATCGACGAACCTTCCTCCCGCCTGTGGCCATACTAGCCGAAGAAGTTTAAAATCTGTGGGTTAAAAAGCAGTCCACTTCGTCGATGCAGGATATCTGTGGGCGGTGATCCCCCATCGATGTCTGTCCAAAACCCGGAAACGGCTCTTTTGAGGGCCACTGGTCACACTTGTCCGGCTCTAGCTCCCAATCAGGACTGCCTTGTCCCCCGTGTTGTCTTGCGACTCCGCTGAGAACAACTGATTGGTGACCATCTCCCTGTGACCTGGATTCCGAAGAGCGCGCCCAAACACGTCTGCTCTTGCCGATGTTCTGGCTCGGAATGGATTCGAATGAATGAAAATCATAAACAACAATATGTTTGTCTTAATAAAAAGGGAAAATCACTTAATTGTGGGCACGAAAGGAAAACAAATCAGATTTAAATTATCTTTTGATGAAAATAAAGATATTTTTATTCATCATTTTTTAGCTCACCTGTCACGTAGTGACAGGGTGAGCTTTTGTGAGGGGGGTTCGTCCGTCGTCCGTCCGTCCGTCCGTCCGTTCACAATTGTTGTCCGCACTCTAGTGGACAGAATTTTGGTCCAATCTTCTTCAAACTTGGTCAGAATGTTTATCTCAATGATATCTAGGTCAAGTTCCAAACTGGGTCATGTGACCCTTAAAACTAGGTCACTAGGTCAAATTAAAGAAAAAGCTTGTCTGCACTCTAGCGGTTGTAATTTTGATCCGTTCTTCTTTAAACTTGGTCAGAATGTTTATCCCAATGATATCTAGGTCAAGTTCGAAACTGGGTCATGTGACTTTGAAATCTAGGTCACTAGGTCAAATTATAGAAAAAGCTTGTCCGCACTCTAGTGGTCGTAATTATGGTCCGATCTTCTTCAAACTTGGTCAGAATGTTTATCCCAATAATATCTAGGTCAAGTTCAAAACTGGGTCATGTGACTTTGAAATTTAGGTCACTAGGTCAAATTATAGAAAAAGCTTGTCCGCACTCTAGTGGTTGTAATTTTGGTGCAATCTTCTTTAAACTTGGTCAGAATGTTTATCTTAATGATATCTAGGTCAAGTTCTTTACTGGGTCATGTGACCCTTAAAACTAGGTCACTAGGTCAAATTAAAGGAAAAGCTTGTCTGCACTCTAGCGGTTGTAATTTTGGTCCGTTCTTCTGTTAACTTGGTCAGAATGTTAATCCCAATGATATCTAGGTCAAGTTGGAAACTGGGTCATGTGACCTTGAAATCTAGGTCACTAGGTCAAATTATAGAAAAAGCTTGTCCGCACGCTGGTGGTCGTAATTTTGGTCCGATCTTCTTCAAACTTGGTCAGAATGTTTATCCCAATGATATCTAGGTCAAGTTCGAAACTGGGTCATGTGACCTTGAAATCTAGGTCACTAGTTCAAATTATAGAAAAAGCTTGTCCGCACTCTAGTGGTCGTAATTTTGGTCAGATCTTCTTCAAACTTGGTCAGAATGTTTATCCCAATAATATCTAGGTCATGTTCGAAACTGGGTCATGTAACCTTGAAATTTAGGTCACTAGGTCAAATTATAGAAAAAGCTTGTCCGCACTCTAGCGGTCTAAATTTTGATGCGATCTTCTTCAAACTTGGTCAGAATGTTTATCTCAATGATATCCAGGTCAAGTATGAAACTGGGTCATATGACCTTGAAATCTAGGTCACTGGGTCAAATTATAGAAAAAGCTTGTCCGCAATCTAGCAGTCTTAATTTTAGTGCAATCTTCTTTAAACTTGAACAGAATGTTTATCTTAATGATATCTAGGTCAAGTTCGATAACTGGGTCATGTGACCCTTAGAACTAGGTCACTAGGTCAATTAAAAGAAAGCTAGTCTGCACTCTAGCGGTTGTAATTTTGGTCCGTTCTTCTTTAAACTTGGTCAGAATGTTTATTCCAATGATATCTAGGTCTAGTTTGAAACTGGATCATGTGACCTTGAAATCTAGGTCACTAGGTCAAATTATAGAAAAAGCTTGTCCGCACTCAAGTGGTCATAATTTTAGTCTAATCTTCTTCAAACTTGGTCAGAATGTTTATCCCAATGATATCTAGGTCAAGTTCGAAACTGGGTCATGTGACTTTGAAATTTAGGTCACTAGGTCAAATTATAGAAAAAGCTTGTTAGCACTCTAGTGGTCGTAATTATTGTCAGATCTTCTTCAAACTTGGTCAGAATGTTTATTCCAATAATATCTAGGTCATGTTTGAAACTGAGTCATGTAACCTTGAAATTTAGGTCACTAGGTCTAATTGTAGAAAAAGCTTGTCCGCACTCTAGCGGTCTTAATTTTGATGTGATCTTCTTCAAACTTGGTCAGAATGTTTATCTCGATGATATCTTGGTCAAGTTCCAAACTGGGTCATGTGACCTTGAAATCTAGGTCACTAGGTCAAATTATAGAAAAAGTTTGTACGCACTCTAGTGGTCTTAATTTTTGTCCGAACCATTGAACAGATGTTCGCAGGTGAGCGACCCAGGGTCCCTTGGACCCTCTTGTATTAAATAACATATATTGTTTTAAAAAATAGGCAAAAAAAACCTTATATTATTGATTGAAATTACTTCCCTTTTTTAGTAACATAAGCTGAGAATTACCTCCCTTTGTTTTCTCTGTATGTTCTCTATTGTGGTATATTAAACCTATAATTCATAAAGAACAAGTTAAATCGGTGCACTAAAAAGAATTATCATGTACTCAATATAGTTTCACACCTATTAATTAACCATGCAGTTTTATTATTATTATTATTATTATTATTATTATTATTACCAGGCCAATGGAGGACGAAATAAGGCCCTGTTTTCAGTGCCAACTCGTATTATTTTTTACCAAAATTGAAGTTTAAACTCCCTTTTTTCTATGATGAGAACAAACTAAAATGAGGAAAGAAATCTGACCCACTCAGTATTTTTTGTTAGAAATCATCAGTGTTTTAATTAAGGATTTAGGACCATCATTTACATATTTCATATCTTGACACTGGATGGTAGGAAATCAATGTAACTTTAAAGTGTTAAAGACATACAAAATATAAGATGATTCACCGAGAAATTTTTCACGACATTTTTATTTAACGGGAGATAATAGGTGTTAACATTTACATTAAAGCCTATGGAAAATATCGATTTTTTGCTATTACTTTAAAAATATTTATTTTTTCAAGAAAGTCTCTCGGTAGAAAACTTAACAAACAGAGTTTGTGTACTATTTTAATAAGAAATCAGATATTTACCCTAGAAAAATTGAGAAATTAACATTTTTGTGTTTCCAAGGGAGATAACTCAAGACAACCATGTCAACAAGGGCAGATAATCACAAAACATTATCGCTCAACTGTTATTATCTGTAACTTGCCTATTGTCTTTTTTAAAGACATTTAATAACTAAATAACTTACATAATCATGGTTACTGTTTGGTTTTAATATGCTAATGATGGGTCTAAGACCTTAAATGAAGGAAACAATCATATTCACAATTACAATAGTTGCTGATTTATCAGCCTTCTTTATGCCAATACTTGGATCATTAGATAAAGATTATAAAGCGTCATATTCAGTTTTGGATAAGTTACTAAATCTACTCTTAAAAGAATGATTTTGTAAAATTTCTTGCATAATCGCTTGCAAATAAAAATATAAGAATCAATATAAATTCTTGGTTTGAAATGAAACCCCGGTCTTTGACAAGATGTTGAGGACTTAGTATGTCACACTTTGTTGACTTATCCATGTTAAAAACATGGGTTTTCGCACAAACAAACTAACTGTAACACATTATTTGGGGCATGTCATGGTAAAAGGTACCTTCGGTCATTTTAAGTGACATTTTAGTTTTTACTAAATTTAGAAAGAAATTACCAATATAAATCAATCTCTTATTACTAAAATTTGATTTTATTACACATTTTGACAATAAAATGGTATTTGCGAAATGCACAATTCATAATGTCGTCTGCTCAAATTTATGACGTCATTTCAAAGATTGACGTCAACTGTCCGAAGGTACGGTTTCCCCTGACGTGCCCCATTTATGATTATACAAATGGTGTTATTGTTAGAAAAAGAACACTGTTTGCTCAGATTATAGGTACAGTAAATCTGCGCCCAGACTTAAAGAACTACTGTGATATCATTTTTTGCAAGGATTTTAATTTAACGTATTTTGCATGAGGTCAGTTGCGTAAAATCAAACCCCAATAAAATTAAAGGGACACCTGCAGTTTACCGGTTCGTAAAATTTGTTGTTGTCGCCACATAACCCCACCGGCATTTTAATTCATGTATTCATTGAACAGCTAGTTCAGAATATAGTGGTTAAGTTGGGGCTGCCGCCCAACGCCCCCGCTTGCATTAAATTATTATTATTACGCGAGCTCTTTGTAAACATCCGTACCGGTAAACTGCATTCTAACCAAATTAAGCCCGCCCGGCTAGCTCAGTGGATAGAGCATCGGACTGTCAATCCAGGGGTCGTGAGTTCGATCCCCAGCCGAGGCGGGAAAAATTTCTCTGTGACAATTGAACTCGGACATCGCGTCTGAGAGTCATTTGTCCCTCACCTCTGATTCAAGTGAGGAAGCAGTCAGTCGCTTGCGGAGAAATTGGTTAGTACTGGTTAGAGACCCAGGAACACCGGTTAGGTGGACTGACCGCCGGGATATAACCAGAAAGGTGTTGAAACCAGGCGTTAAACCCCAAACAAACAAACAAACTAACCAAATTAAATACTAAAACAGAATGTCTTAACAGTATAATACAGCTGCACAAATTCTTGCCCTGTGAATAATTGCAGCTTTTGTGCAAAAAATTTTCGCTGCAAAATTAAATTATGCTACAGTAGTCTAAAAAGTGGTCTAGTCATTAAAATATCTAGATAAAAACTAGGACAAAATGTAAATTAAAACCCTTTCCTTGATATTTTCGCATTTTTACGCATGTGCGATCAGTGTAGATCCAGATCAGCTGGCACACCCATGCCATCTGATCAAGATCTGCGCTGGTCACATTTTGGTCAGAATTAACCTAATGAATCAAAAAGCAAACAGTTAAGATCCTGATCAGATGGCATATGCCGGCTGATCTGGATCTAAACTGTTCGCCCTAGCAATAAAGGTGTATCTATACAGGAAAGGGTAAAAACAGTAAATTTATGATCTAAATAGGAATCTGGTTCCAAGGTTATAAAAGTGATAATGGAGAAGAATCTTGGATCTCAGCAGTTTGATTGGTTGAAGTGGTGAACAGTTTTAGAATTGACCAATAGACATTTTGAGATCTTAGACTGGTTATACGAGGGTCATTCATAAATCGCTCAAACCCCAAAAAGTCGAGCGTCATCTTCGTGTCTGCTGTGCGGTGGCTCGGCGCAAAATGATGTTCTCAATCTCTGCCCCAGGACGCTTCTTGCGTATTGCGTTGAGCAGATCACGGCGAATTACCTGTTGAAAAACATTTTAGCTATTGTTTATTTTCCATATCGTGATTTTGTGAATTAAAATTATCAACAGCTTTTTAATATTGTTTATGTTTAATATTGTTTTTAAAAGTAAAACTACAGTTTTAATTGTCAAAAATAAAGCGAAATACCTTTTGGTAGTTTTCCTTGTTTACAGTCTGCCTGTCCGGAACCGCATGTTGCAACAGCATCCCCTGGTTGTCCATAAAGAAGATAAACATGTGCTTTTTCATGGAACGTGCTACGCGGGCTTTCTTAGGCGGCGGAGTTGACGGTGATTTCCAGACCATAGACTGCCTCTTGCTTTCTGGGTCAAAATGAAACAACCATGTTTCATCGACTGTAATAATTCTGTCTAAGAAGCGTTGTCCTTATCTCTCGAAACGCTTCGGATGCCGCAACTCGTCGTCGTTTATCTTCGTCGCTAAGTAGTCGCGGACCCATCGTGCACACACCTTTCGCTGTTTAAGATCATTCGTTACAATATTGTAAGCCTTGCCCACGCTAATATCAGTCATTTCCGCTATTTCTTGTACTGTTCTCCGCCGATCACTTCTCAGAATGTCTCTTATTCGATCGTTTATTTTCCCGCTAACAGAAGGACGACCCGAACGTTTCCGGTCATTGACGTCTTCATCACCTTTGCTGAATCGCTTGTGCCAATCAAAAACAATAGTGCGAGTCACTTTTGCTGTTTTGTCACTTTTCAAAAACTTTAATGTGTCTGTAGGCGTCATCCCCACTTTTATGCAATGTTTAATAATTGCTCGTTGCTCCGTGGATTTTGACGTTGGCGTCAAGTGTGTTGCAGCACTATTCAACCCGTCAGCGTTCATCATGAAGTTTGAACTGGTTGTTTATCATAGAACCGTTAAACTTTGCATAATTGACGTCAGATAGATGACGTAACGTCATGCCGATTTTTAGCGCACTAATAAGCATATTCATGATTTTAATGAAGTCGGTATAACAAGAAACATTTGCTATAATTACGTTGCGTCAAACTGCTCCGTGATGCGTTAGTGTGATAACCATAGCAACAGATAGGATGGAGTAGGGTTGAAATATATATAAAAAAATAACAAATACACTAAATTTGTTATACTTTTCTTCACATATTGATCAAGTTTCTACACAATATAATTAATAATAAGATTTTTACAGCTAGAGTCTGGAAACTTTATGAATGACCCTCGTAATACTCAATTTTTGTGTCGCCCTTTTGAAGAAATGGCGATACTTAGGGACCGCTTTGTCCGTCCGTCCATCTGTCCGTCACGAAAACTTAATGTTGGCTATAACTTTAACATTTCTTAATATTTCTTCATCAAACTTTCAAATTATATTGCTTATGACAACACGCTCGAGATGATACCAAATTCTCAAGGTCAAGGTCACATTTGATGGAGTTATGCCCCTTTTTGTACTTATATTTAGACACAAAAACTTAATGTTGGCAATAACTTTGCCATTTCTTTATATTTCTTCATGAAACTTTCTAATTATATTCCTTATGACAACACGCTCCTGATGATACCACATTCTCAAGGTCAAGGTCACATTTGATGGAGTTATTTCCATTTTTACGAAAACTTAACATTGGCTATAACTTTGCCATTTCTTAATATTTCTTCATTAAACTTTTAAATTATATTCCTTATGACAACACGCTCTTGTGATACCACTTTCTTTAGGTCAAGGTCACATTTGATGGAGTTATTTCCCTTTTTACGAAAACTTTTCATCAAACTTTCAAATTATATTCCTTTTCACAATACGCTCCTGATAATACCACATTCTTTAGGTCAAGGTCACACTTGATGGAGTTATTCCCCTTTATATGAAAACTTAACGTTGGATATAACTTTGCTATTTATTATTATTTCTTTATCAAACTTTCATATTATACTCCCTATGACAATACGCTCATGACAATACTATATTCTTCAGGTCAAGGTCACATTTGATGGAGTTATGCCCCTTTTTGTAAAGTTTAATTATGACTGCACCAGAGGGCGACACAAGTGTTCAACTGAACACCCATCTAGTATAACTTTAAGACAAAGATCATCATGCCCAAGATCATAAAACAAATATTTGAGATCAGTCTCAAATCTCAAGTATCTGATTGGCTGAAATGGCGACTGGTCGCCATTTCAGCCAATCAGATCCTTGAGATTTGAGACTGATCTCCAGATTAAGTTTTATGATCTTGGGCAAATGTCTTAACTCTTTACTCTATTATATACCAGTACAGGTTTTCTCAATGTGCAACCAATGTAGATCCTATTCATCTGGCACATCTGTGCCATTTTATCTGGCTCTACACTGGTTACTTCCTGTTTTGAAATAACCTAATAAAATTTAATAGTGTATATCCTGATTAGATGGCACAGATTTGCCTGCAGATCTGGATCTACACTGTTAGCCCATGGGATAACAGTGATATCCCAGTGTAGTTTTTCTTCAGTGTTATCAGCCATAAAGAAAACTTATGACTTATTTTTCAGATAATTGGTTTGCTGAGAACGCTGTCGTTCATATCAGAGCCAGGATATCTGTCCAAGTTCATGCAGTCCTGTTTGTTGAACAAGTAGGTGCTTTAAAACTAGAAATTACATATCTATGTTCATGCAGTCATGTTTGTTGAACAAGTAAGTGCTTGAAAACTAGAAATTAAAGGAGTATATCACAATAAGTTCTAACGGACAGAATTTTTTAAAACTTTGCACAATTAAAGAGAATTCCTTCACAAACAAAATTATATAAAGAAAAATATAGCTTTCCACGCTTGTTTTTGAGTAATCGCTCATTATTAGACCCCTCTATACGGCCATTTTGATGTGATTTTGAGAAAACGCACATATATCTTTTAAATGATTGTTACATCTGGAATTCCTAATCAACACCTTATATCTATGCATGTTTTTGTTTGGAATTATGTGTATGTATGGTTTTGGATGGAATTATGTGAGATATTTTTGTATATTCGAAGAAAAAACTTTGAAAATGACCAAAATATCCAACAAAAAAGGGAGACAATTCAGTCCCTAACTGGAAAACATCTATATATCTTTTTTTGTAACGGACAGATTTTTTTAAAACTCCATAAAATGACACAGTATATATTTCTAAACAAAACAACAACAAAAAAACAGGGGCTTCCAGGCTTAAATTTTTACTATATTCCTTCAAAGTTGGTCATATAAGTCAAAAATATCTCTAATTTTAATGCAATTCTACAAATATCCATCATAAAATGTATAAATAGTTTTATAACATGCTCATCAAAACTAATTTCATATTTTGAAAGAAATTACTATTTCTTTATCAAGAATTACATTACAGTTACCACATTTCTTTCATAAAATTCCCACAAATGCAGCCCTTAGTGTTGCCAAAGTTTCCATACATATCGAAAAACACCTAACACTGATAATGAATGAAAATCATACAACAATCCCTAAATCTTATGATCCATTAAGTAATCATACAATTATTTCTGAACAACAGATTTAAGAGATGTTACTCTAGGTTTGCCTTTGTCAAGTTTCTCACCAAACAGCTGAGACAATCCATCTAACCCACCACGAGAGACAGCAAGTTACATTGTATATGTTTTATATGACTCAAATTCAAACCGGATGCTGAAATGTTCTTAGCCATTTGACATGAAAGTATTTTCTGTTTGGTTAAAATTTCAAGAGTATCAAAATTAACATCAGTCATTTTCACATGAAAGTAACATTCAATTAATGATTTTGATGAAAAACTGAACAGTTGAAACAATTTGTCGGTAATATTAGCGCTTGCGCAGAAATATGCGCGTAAACTATTGTGATATACTCCTTTATATGTCTCAGTTCAGGCAGTCTTGGTTGCTGAACAAGTAAGTGCATGAAAACTAGTAATTGAATATCTAAGTTCTTGCAGTCTCGTTTGCTGAACAAGTAAGTGCTTTCAAACTAGAAATTACAAATTTAAGTTCATGCAGTCTTATTTGCGAACAAGTACTAGTAATTTTAATGTCTAAGTAATGAAATACTGTTACTATAGAAAGGTACATGAACAAAGTAATATATTCCTAGTCATTATTTTGAGGAAATATATACAACTGTTACAGTACAATTACTTTCAACAAAAAAGGTATTTTTAGTCAAAATGTGTGACAGTGACTCTTATCTTAATTGAAATTGATCTTGTCTAAAATGTATGATTCAAAATGAAAAAAAATCTCAAAAACATATTTAACCCATCTTGCCTAAAATGTATCATTGCTCAAGCAGCTTATGCTCATAACAGAATATTTTTGCCTGCAAATATTTTATTCTCTAAAACCCCTCCAATTCCCCGCCCTTACACTCAGTGGTTATACAGGGTAGCCAAAAGTCTACGTATATGCCACTTGGCTGCATTGTTCCTTGGTCTCACATTCAGTGACATCATGTAGCAACATAAAGCCTCATTGTTTCTGTTTTCTTTTTCCTTACATTGTCCTAGAAGATTCAAGGCAGTCTCCATGTGCCTCAAGTTGTGTTCAGTGTTGATTGTCCTGACAAGATTGTGCAGTGCTTGTTGTTGTTGTGCAGGTCTATGGAGCTGGCTGTACACCTTGTACTGCAGGAAGTACAGGAATGGTATGGAGTCTATCACTGCCCAGTCCATCCAGTAGTCATATTTACCTCTGTATGGCAGATCTTCTTCTGTGGATCTAAACATTTCAAACCTCAATTCTTCAGGTACACAGTGTCCTTCACATGATAGAAATCTGATGCAGAATGCAATGTTTTCATGTAAAACCGTTATTTCATTTTTCTCTTGGCAATTTCTTTCAAATTCATCTTGGCAAGTGCTTTCAAAATCTAAAGAACTATCTCTAATTATATCAGAAGTGCAGGCACATTGACATAACACAGTTGTTTGTTCCAGTTGTCTGTCAAGATATGCCAAGATTCTTTCACATTGTTCATAATGCCCTGAACTGTATAGAGCTGATGCCAATTTGAGCCTGGTGGATGAGAAGTCAGAGTTCAAGCCTGCAGAAAACCACTGTAGGGCTGCTGGAGATACTGGCTGGGAATGATCTATGTTTATATTTGCTAATATTGATCCAATGGTAGCACAAAGAGGTGGTGACAAAAGACAGCATGCTACTTGCTCCAGTCTGCTTCTAGTGGAATATATCCGACACAGTTTGTAGACATTTTGTGTCAGAGTTTGGTAAACAGCAACACAGTTTTTATGAGAATTATTTTTCAATGTGTCCCGCAGATTAATTTCTAATGATTCTACTAACATCAATGATTGCCTGGCCAATACAGCACCAGCAATCAGTTCTGAAGATGGCATATGATATGGTCTTAGTGTTCTGCCTGATTTCACATGAAGCCTGTTGCCGAGTTGGTCTATAGATATACCTAGCAGTGATTGCTCTATGTTGACTGTCAGCGTCATCACAATCTCTACTACCTGCTCTTTGGTCTGAAAGGACAACTTCTCAGCAAGTAGATTGTTCCCAGGTATGATGAAATGTGGACAATTTTCAGTTAATATGCAGTGAAGTAAATACTGCAGACATTGATTAAAGCATTGCAGTAGGTTACATTCATTCCACTCACTTGCTCTTGTATCAGTTATACAATGGAATAACACATTTTTGCATATAAAGCTGGAGATAGTGTCTCCACACTTTGGATGTAAATATGTTTTGATTATCATCTTCATTAAGATATAACATCTTAGTTGAGTCATGTTAAGACTTAACATCAAGCATCTCTCCACATGAGAAGTTGATATTCTCCATTCAGTGTCCTCATTCACACTTGCTCTACTTGAAACAGGGACAACAAAGCATCCATGTTCTACAGCATATCTCTTCATGTCTTCAGTGGGCCATCCACTCACATTCTGTTGCTGTAGCCATGGTTCAGCCTCCCTAGGCCAGGAAGAACAATTTAGAGCAAATACATAGTCTGTATCTATTTTATCAGGTCCTTTATTTATTGTTTGTGCTGGACCATGTCTTATACTTCCATTGCCCATACCTGGAAAACAATGAGAATGTCTCATGAGTACTCTGCCTCTGCTGTCTGAGATGTGGTGTTGATGCTGTATGTCCTGATGAGGAAGAGGTATGTCAGGTCTCACTGCCTGTAACAGGCAGTAGCCTGGTGATGTTGTTTCATCCTGTACCATCATTAACTGGTCCTTGCCAAGCTTCCATTCTGACCAGTCCTGTAGTACTGGGAATTTATTCATACAGGCTAGTGTATCAATATCTGAATTGAGCTCTATTGTTGTAGATGCTTCAGTCTGACTGCCAAAGTAATAAAATGTTTGATCTTTACCATTTATCAGGAGGTGCATGTCAATCGTGGTCTCGTATAACAACCATACCCTCCTCCTTCTTATCACCATTGTCTCATTGACACCGACATCACTGAGTACCTCAGAGAGTCTCAGTGACAGGTTGTGATAATGGTCAGGTGACTGGAACATTCTGTGGAGACAAAACAAAATTGTGGTAGCCAAATTTGTTCTTTTTACAGTCTTCAATTTCTGGTTTGAATGTCATTTAGACAAATAGCTCTGATTGAGACATAGTTTAATTATCACAAAATGGTTGTTAGACTGAAAAATGTGAAAAATAAAGAGTAATACTTTGTTAAAATTGTTAAATAACAAAATAAACTTAGATGACACCAAACAAAAAGTTTACCATATTCAACACTGTTTACAGTCTTTATTTAGTATGTAATGTAGAAGAAGATCATTTTAAGACATTTTTTATTATCAATTAATGGTGATCACATTGAAAAATGTGAAAAATAAAGAGTATTCAAAAAAGGAAAATAAAATACTGGCATGTCACCAAACAGAAAGTGGCCTGTATAAATGTATTTGTAAGAAACCGGATATTCTCTTCTAAACTCAAAAATCAAAAATTGAATTTGAAAATTGTGATTAATGAGATTAATATGATTTATATACATGTAATTAGAACATTTGAAACTTCTTACCGTCTTAAGATTAAAACAATGTTTTTTTAAATCTTAATTGTTTTTCTTTTTTATTAGTTCTTATTGGGAAATTCCTTGTACTATTTTTATCAGAACAAAGGGAGAAAACCATGATATATAATGCAACATGCATTGATTTTGATTATTGTTATTGATTTAAAGGAAGGATCTATGTTTATAGCATTTATTTGGTTTTGGGCTTAAAGCTTTTTTCATCATCAATCATCTTTCTACAAACACTGCAGCATTTTGTGAACTGCTACACTGTGTTTCAGCAGCCCCAAGAACCATTACAATGTTTTAAGGCTTTCTACTTCTCCCTACTTTTCCTACTTTTTCCTACTTAATTAATCTGAGCCCTACTTTGCCCTACTTTTTTTCAAAACAGCCCTATTATCATTACTTTTTCATTTCAAAATAAAAAATTAAAAAAAAATTTTATGAAAGTAACACTAAGTTATAATTTTTAGTTGTATTTTCATTGCCTTGTGATTACATGTAGTGGTCTAGATGTGCTTTATGTGGTTTCACTGGTGAAATCCATCCTTGTAAGCAGGGTTCCTTGGTCAGTCATTCTGCATCATGGCCATCAGGTTCAAGTCTTTCATGCATGGAAAGAACTAATTGTTGTATCTAGCAATTTAAAAGGCATGGTGCTGTCAAACAGGGGCAGGGCAATACCCAAAAGTTGGAGAGAGAACAACTCTGAAGATTTAAGGAAATTTGTTTCAAGAAAGTTTCGTAGTACATGTAACATATTCATGTTTCTAAATGCAAAAATCTGGTTAAAATACCATGATTTCCGTTTATGGTACAAATTCAATATGGTCAAATTATTCTCCAAAGTTTTCTAGCTCAACTATTCGAAGAAAAGGGGTGCTATCCTACTCGCCCCTGCATCGGCGTCGGTGTTGGCGTCCCTTTAACAAAAAACTACTTATGATATCAACATGAAACTTGGAATATTTATTCACCATCAAGTTCTACATCATTACCAACAACACCCATAACTCTGCTACAAATATTTTTAATGTTGTGCCCCTTTTTCACTTTAATTTTGCGTTAAGGAAAATATTCCCTTTGGTCCATAACTTATAAACTACTTGAGATATCAACTTGAAACTTAGAATATATATTCAAAATCAAATTCTACATCATTACCAACAAGATCCATAACTCTGCTGTCAATATATTTCAAGTAATGCCCCTTTTTTCTTATATTTTGTGTTAAGCAAAATATGCATTTTGTCCATAACTTTAAAACTACTTGAGATTTTGCCTTGAAACTTGAAATATATTTTCACCATCGAAATCTAAACCAACAAGACCCATAACCCTGCTTCTAATATTTGTCAAATTATGCCCCTTTTTCACTTAAATTTTGTGTTACGCAAAATATACACTTGGCCCTTAACTTTTAAACTACTTGAGCTATCACCTTGAAACCTGCAAAATATATTCACCATCAAAATCTAGGTCATTCAATCAACAACACCCATAACTCTGCTACCAATATTTTTCAAGTTATGCCCCTTTTTCACTTGCACAATTCCTTTTCAGCTCACCTGTCACGTAGTGACAAGGTGAGCTTTTGTGATCGCAATTTGTCCGGCGTCCGGCCGTCAGTCTGTCCGTCGTCCGTACGTCCGTAAACTTTTACTTTAAAGACATCTCCTCTTAAACCCCTGGGCCAAAGTTGATGAAACTTGCCACGGATGTTCCTTGCATGAAGCTCTTCCAAATTTGTTCAAAGAAATCAATTCCATGCAGAACTCTGGTTGCCATGGCAACCTAAAGGAAAAACTTTAAAAATCTTCTTCTCTGAAACCACAAGGCCTAGAGCTAAGATACATGTATTTGGCATTTAGCAACCTCAAAGATTGTTCAAATTATTTCCCTGGGGTCAAAATTGGCCCCGCCCCAGGGGTCACTTCATTTTACATAGACTGATATAGGAAATCTTTAAAAATCTTCTTCTCACAAACCACAATGCGTACAGCTTAGATATTTGGTAAGTAGCATTGTCTAATGGATGTCTAATAAATTTGTTCAAATTATGTCCCCTGGGACAAAATCGGCCAGGCCCTAGGGTCTTCTTGGTTTACATATAGTTATATAGGAAAAAACATGAAAATCTTCTTCTTTAAAACCACAAGGCCTAGAGCCTTAATATTTGATATACAGCATCATCTAGTGGTCCTCTACCAAAATTGTTCAAACTATCCCCCTGTGGTCAAAAATGGCCCCGCCCCAGGGGTCACTTGTTTTACAAGACTTACATAGGAAAAACTTTAAAAAATCTTCTTCTCTAAAACCACAAGGCCTAGAACCTTGGTATTTAGTATATGTCATCATGTAGTGGTCCTCTACAAAAGTTGTTAAAATTATTCTCCTGGAGTCGAAAATGGCTCCGCCCTGGGGGTCACTAGTTTTATTACATAGTGTTATATAGTAAATCTTTAAAAATCTTGTTCTCTGTAATAAAAAGGCCTAGAGCTTAGATATTTGATATAGAGCATCATCTTGTTACATTTTCTCCACAATAGCAGCTTAATTTTTTAAAACTTTTTGACTTGATTTTACCAAACTTGCACACAACTCTTGCAACCATTGATCAGTTGTTGACAGGTTAGCCACCCAGGGTCCTATGGACCCTCTTGTTTCACTTATATTTTCATTAAAGTGCACTTCATTGGTAACTTTGTAAATACTTATATCAACTTCAAATTTCCATTATATTTTCATTTCAGTTCTTTTTCTGTAACATTACTGAAGTGATTGATATTGAACTATCCTGCTATCGCATGCTTAAGATACATCTGTAAATGAAGCACACAACCTGTTGTGATCATGCCCATATTATCATAGTAATATTGAACTAAAAAGGTAGAAAAATACCTACTTTATAATGTCAAAAATTCCTACTTTGCCCTACTTTTAAAATAAAAATTGCCCTACTTTTGCCCCTTTTTTTGAAGAGGCAGTAGAAAGCCTGTTTTATGTCTGATTTCTTTCAAAACTGGTATATAGAGTATCACACTGATACTTTTTGTAATTTTCTGTTCAGTAAATTTTTTTTCTCTGGTAATTTGTGTTTGTTGATTTGTTGACCTTTTACAAAAGTGATGTTTATTCTTCAGCTATATTCATACAAGACCCCGAACACTTGCCAACATCTATGATGAACTGATGCAGCCGCTACCAGAGAGTCTGGCGAATCTTCTGTCACCAGAGGAGTCCAGTCCTGACCAGTCAGTGTTGAATGATTCCCTCGCCAGTGTCGACAATACGGGCGGTCCACCTTCCACTAGAACCAGGTCTCATGGGTCAGTAGGCCCGCCTTCAAGTCAGCCAGGTTCCAACCATTCCGTCAACTTGGATAATTCTATGAATAGATCAAGGTAATATCTGTAGTTTAACTCTTGACTGCTTGATATGGCTTATATCCCATGGGTGCACAGAGTAGATCCAGATCAGCCTGCACATCTGTCTTGAACTCTTGATCTACACTGTTTTTAAGTCACGACATAACCTAAGGAATCTAAAAGCAAACCGTGTAGATCCAGTAAATGTGCCAGCAGATCTGGATCTACACTACTAGTCACACCCTCTCGAATCGAACCATATCCCATGGAGTAAAGGGTAAGATGTGGTAAGATTTTTAAATCAGACAATTAATGATGTTTTAGTGCTTTTTTTCCATTAAGCTGTTCATCAATATGGTTCCAGCATCCATCTACACTGATCACCCATGTGAAAAAAGGCATGTCATAAAATTCTTATTAAACACAGGTCTCCCCTAATAAATGCCCCCCATGTTATTTGTCAGGAAAAAATTTATTCTATATTTATTATCCAATATCCTTCAGAATTTTATATTAAATTACAATAATTAAAGCCCCAGCCCTAAACTTAAGTAAGAGTATACTATTGAAAAGTCATATTTGTCCATGTAGACTACAATATATAAACTCTCTAACAGAACACAAAAGGTCCGATCGAATTCTTTCTTATAGACGGGATTTTCAATGATATTTTTAAATTATAGTTAACAAACTTTTAAGAAGCTTAATATAATGGAGCTATATTTAGCACTGACATAGAGACCACTGCATGCGCGATCTCGATTTCTGTGACGTTTTGGAAATCCTTCTTTTGCTTTTAGTCGCGCGGACCAAATTTTATTTTAGTAAAATAAAATTTTATTAGCCCGAACTAAGGCAGCAAATGTGTGCCTATAGTTCCAAATACATGTAATATTTCATACAAGAGCGGGGTAAATTGAAGTAATGCTGCTTTAATACAAATACTTATAAAATAAAAATAATTAATATAAATAAATAATTATTGACCCCTCTTTAGAAAATGTAATGCCCAGGGGTGTTTAAAAGGAATTTTACGGTAATTATGCAGTCATACATATGTGTTACAATTTCTGATATATATATGTGTTGTAGGGGAGGAAGAAAACTAGTTCATCACTACAGTTTGGCTGACTTTGGTGCTAAACGGCAGATTGTTGTACCTAAAATGCCATCACAAAAGGTATGTATGAGATTCTGGTACAATACTTTTAGGCTGCCACTTTGTATCACAAATTGTGTCTCAAAAGGTATGTATGAGATTCTGGTACAGAAATTTATTACAGGTACCTTGATCTTTGGACTGTATAGTGAAATGCATATTGTGTAAATGCACATGGTGATCTGGGTACACAGTGGTTGGTTATATGAAGAAAGCGATGTTGAGTTAATAAAGGATTAATCTTAAATACCATCTAATTAACAGTAATAAATTATTTCAGGTGATTGTTATGAAGCAATGGAATCATGAGTAGTGCCATAAAAAATGTGGTATTCTTATATTTTTTGTTGCCAGAAATAGCAGGTAAATGCATAGGGATGCAATTGTCCAGCAGCGTTGATGGCGGCATTGGTGTTGGCAGCATTGTCGTCTGGTTGTCCCTTAACTTTAACATAAAACTTTAAAATGTTGCCTATAACTGAAAGCTCTTGTCCTGTTCACATAAACTTGGAACAAATCATCTGCATGAACAAAGCCATCAGCGACAAGAAGAATGATAACTCCTGCTTCACTATTTAGTTATGCTTGTTTCAAATGCAATTTTAGGTGACACATGTTCTGAGGAACATCAAATTCATGTTAGTTGTTGGTATTTTTAAAAACAAGTAACATTTCTCTTTCATTCTCCCGTTAATTTTAGATGATATTGATGCATATTTTCACAATAACCAATATTGTTTATGCTAAATGCATTTTAGCAACTTAGTCTGCTCAACTCATTGCAAGGAAGGACTCTCCCCAAAACATATTTTCACATGGCATTGCTTCAATTCCTGTCATTTGCTTAGACTCTCATACCAATAGTTCGCATTGAAAGCAGATAAACCTGTAACCTATTAAGTGGTTAATACATAACATAAACTAAATTGTCATAAAACAGCGCACAGCAAATTCATTGAAAAAAAAGTAATAAAATGTAATAAAGATAACAAAGGTGTGAAAAAAAAACAACTTATACTTGATAATATTATGTTAAATAATTTTCCAAGGGTTTACAGAAATACAGTCACTGCTATTTTATAAGTATGATAGGTGCCGGTTCAGTATCTTTCCCTTTAGTAGAACTGGTTTGACCATTAAACATGCATGTAGGAAAAATTTGCAGTACAATGCATGCCAATGCATATTTGGCGACATTGTCATTGAGCATACCTTTGACCAAATCTACATGTTTTATTATGCATATCTTATACAATAATTATTAAAGCAGTATGTAAATATTAAAGAAAACAGACACTCAAAAAGGTGTACATTAAAACCTATAGTAAAGACCAGCCAAAATTAAGACTGCCTCAATAATAAGGGCCCAAGATCATAAAACTAAGTTTTGAGATCAGTCTCAAATCTCAAGGATCTGATTGGCTGAAATGGCGACTTGTCGCCATTTCAGCCAATCAGATGCTTGAGATTTGAGACTGATCTCCAGGTTTAGTTTTATGATCTTGGGCAAAGATCACTATTTAAATGTCCCTTTTAATAGTTATGCATTACCTATTCTACCAGGGAATTCAGACAACTATGAACACCACTTGTCCAGTTCCTGAAATGGTCTTGATAGAGGTGTTTTAATGTACGATGTTTTGTGAATGAGACACATATAGTGATCAATTTCTAATTACAGTCAGGAAGAAGTGCTAAAAAGAAAAAAGACACTCAGAAAAAGCCCAGAGACAAAGGTAATTGTTGTGATTTGTTTTCTGACAAGCAATTCCACTGACTCACATTTATCAATCTAAATTACAGCCAATGTATATGAAATGTTTACCCAGTAGCATTTCTGTGATTTATTTTTATTTTGCCTGGGTTTGCTTTCTATAAAATTATCCTCATGAAATTTAGTGATACTGCAACCTGGTGAACAAGTTAAACGGTTTACTCCATGGATATGCCTTTTAGTGTAGATCCTGATCAACCGGCACATGTGTGCCATCATATCTGGATCTATACTGTTCACTTCTTGATCAGAAATAACATAATTAATTAAAGTCTGATCTGGATCTGCACTGTTCAATTTTAGATTCATTAGATTATTCCTGACAAAGAAGCAAACAGTGAAGATCTAGATAAGATTGCACAGATGAGCCAGCTGAGAGTTCTGGATCTGTCCTGTTCGCCCATGCTGTGCAAGTCATATCTATGGAACAAAGGGATCAGATAACAATTTTACTGTAGCAACTTTGAAAGTACTTGTACTATACACTTTATAAATGGAATATGTCATCTGCATGAACTTTGACATTTGTGACAACAACAATGATTATTTCTGTTTCACTATTTTTGAGTTATGCCCCTTAACCTCAAACCTAACTTCAGGCGATGCTTTGTACCGTAAAACACCAAATTTTAGTTTATTTGAAAGTTGGGTTAATCCAATATTTTATTGAAAATTTCACAAGTTTAATATTCAAAGTAATTTTATACATTCTTATTTGAATACTTCAGTTGCAAAGGCATTGTTTGCCAAGGGCAAGGGAGGGACAAAACTGGAGAGGCGTCAGTCGGTGGCGGTTATGCAACACTCGCATAAAACTCCAAAGAAGAACCAACTCAGCAAGAGTCCTAGAAGTAAGACAATTTTTTAAAGCAATTCCTTTTAACCCTTTCCTCCATATATACCCGTAATGGCATGGGCGAACAGTGTAGATCCAGATCAGCTAGCATATCCATGCCATCTGATCAGGATCTGCACTGTTCACTTTTTTTATTCATATTAAAGGTTATTCTGACCAAACAGTGTTGATTCAGATCAGATGGTACAGATGTGCTATGTAGACTAGATCTACACTGGTCACACACGCCTTTAAACACGTATATGGGTAAAGGGTTAGAATCAGCCCGAAATAAAGACCACTTTGATAGTAAGAAAACAATTTCAATGTCCCATTTAACAGTTTTCAACTATTTTCTGCCCCAAAATAAAGAAAACCCCATTAAAACTAGGTCATTTGCTGGGTCATTGTTTCAAATGTGAAAGTATTCAGTTTCTTGCATAACATTTGCATCTGACTAGGCTTCAAAGATAAATTAGAACTAAATTATTTAATACATCACAGTGCTAGAACTGAAAAAACTGAGCTGGCCGCAAAAAATGTTCATAAGTACATAGTTGAACATAGTTTTTGTAAAATTTCAGGGGTTGTTACACCTAGGAGGAAATTGGTTGCTGAGACACCAAGTCACAAACAGTTGTCGAGTATACTTCACAAGGGACCACGCCACAGGCATGTTAGTGGGGCTGATGATATGAATACGGACATTGTGGAGGAATCACCAGTAAAGATGTGCAGTAAGGGTCTTGTTTTGTTTAGACAAAGTTTACGTTGGCATGGTTGAGAAAGGCTCGTCCAGTTATAACATACTGGCTTAGCAGTCTGAACTTCCACATGCACTGTCTTGATCATTGCCGAGAAAGCTATGAGTTAACATACCGGTGCTTTACATTGGGTATATTAATGAACCAGGGCATCTCTTTGGAAAAAGCTAAGGTATTGCGCTCAGGTTTCCAGCAAAACCCATTTATGGCACATATGACCTAACACATGTTGTTTTTATTTCATAATCACAATATACTGGAATACAAATAAAGGTCCCTTAACCATTTATTCCATGGAAATGCATTTAATCATATGGGTGACCTCTGTAGATCCAGATCAGCTGGCACATTCGTACTATGTGATCTGGATCTACAGTGTTTAGCAACAACCTACTGTAGTATCATTTTACGAGGGGATGAATTTTCGCACAAAACCCATAAATAACAAATTCACAGGGCATGAATTCCTGCAACTGTGTTTTCCTATAAAGAAACACTGTTAAATGGTTTAATTCTGCTGGGGTTGAATTTCATGCTCATGCCATAGTGCGAAATAGGTGAAAATTAAACCCACACGAAATAAAATGATTTAACAGTAAATGAACCTAAAAGTGCCTAGTGTAGATCCTGATCAGGCTGCATGGATTTTCCAGCTGATCTGTATCTGCACTGTTTGCCTATGTGATAAAAGTTGTATCCATTGAGTAAAAGGTTAAATAAAGTGTGAGACTTAATATTTTGTTTCTTTTCACCTGGATATTTATTAATCATGTTTTGACTGACTCTTATTTTTGATTGATTCACATTGAAATTAATATTGTAAAAAGGAATAACGCTGCTAAGGGCCACAAAAGTAAAAAGAGAAAGAAATTTAATCAAGACAGATGGAAAGACAGACAGGACAACATTGTTGTTTAACTAATTACCTCCCTTTCAAAATTTATCAGATCTGTTTGACAAGTAAACATTCTTGAAAATACCATTTTCTGGTGTTCACTTGTGAAATGAAATGTATATTTAACTGAAACAAATGCGTATCCTCAATTTGAAAAATCATACATTATCAATGTAACTTCTTTCTTTGATTGATATTATCAATTTGATAATTAAGTGTTGATGCTTATTTAAAAAAAGCAATACAAAATTTACATGCTAAAAGACTGGAAAAAAAACAACATGAAAACTGCTCCATTTGTAGCAGTCTGATCTTAATCTAATCTGGATCTAATCTGTTCACTTCTTGGTTAGATACATTCTGATTAGAATGCAAGCTGATCTGGATCTACACTGTTTGCCTATGGGATAACAGCCATATCCCATGAAGTAAAGGACTTAACCCTTTCCTTTACAGATACGCATTTTTACGCATGTGCGACCAGTGTAGATCCAGATCAGCCAGCACATCCGTGCCGTCTGATCAGGATCTGCACTGGTCGCATTTTGGTCAAAAATAACCTAACGAATCAAAAAGCGAACAGTTTAGATCCTGATCAGACGGCACGGATGTGCCGGCTGATCTGGATCTAAACTGTTGGCCCTAGCAATAAAGGTGTATCTGTACGGGAATGGGTTAATAAACATTTGTTTTATTTTCTTAAATTTTAGATGCCTCCTTCCAAGACTCGCCCACAAAAGGAAAAAGGGCCAAGGCATTACTGCGAAGGTCATTTTATTCAGCAGGCCCTGTCAAGCGCACCAAGAACCTATCACAGTATTTCCAGTTTGCGGACAAAATTGCAGGCCGCCAGCGGCATCCATCTACTTCTAACCCCAACAAACCAGCAAAGTTACTGAGTTTTGAAACGCCAGCCGAATTCAAGTCACCGGACAAAAATTCTTCATTTTTGCTGTCTCAATTTGTAGTCAGTCCATCACCAGCAAAACGCACCCCTAGAAAACTGACAAAAACTCCAAATAAAGTGCTAGACTCACCCTGTCATAATACAAGATCAAAACTTCTCGCTTCACCTGGTGTTGGTTTACTTGGAAGCCCAGCAAGCAGACGTATATTAGACTCGCCCTCAATGCGTCTGCTGCAAAGCCCACTGAGCAGACGTCAGTCACCACAGGTGCTTGCTCCAGAATCTGATGTGAAAACTGGACCATTCTGTGAGCAGACAACACCAGAAAAGAGTCCAGTCTGTGGACTGGTTACATCGGGCTTAGATTCCCCCAGTCAGAATACCAGACAAAGGACTTCACAGACTCCAACAAGAAAGTCGGTACGAGCTGCTCTATTTGCACGGAGTCCTGCACCTTGTAAAACTAGGTCACCAGTCAGGGCATCTGCAAGTCCAAGAACCCTTCTAGACAAATTCGGATCTCCTTCGAAGTTTCCCAGCATCAGTAAACCAGTGAATAGAGATTCTCCCAAGAAACTGCTCAGTAAGGATTCCCCGAGGAAATTACCAGCATCTGAAAGTTTGATGATGGATTCCTACCTTAAAAATTCTTCCATGTCTAACACAAAACTCAGAAGTTCTTCTGCAAAGAAATCAGACAATACCCCAAATTCTCAGACATCAAGGACGCCATCACCAAAAATCAAGAAAGTCACAAAAACTCCGGATTCATTTGATAAGTGGCATCGACGTAAACCACGTATATCTCAGTCTTCTCCCAGTGTGAATAAATTTACCCCACCCACCAACATGCAAGTGTTAACAGGGAACCAGTCTGAAGAATTTTCTTACCAGTCTGAAATGAAAAGTGATTTAGCTGAGAAAAGTTTAAATATAAAAGTCGATGGAGTGCAGCGCAAGAAAAGAGATTTACTTTTGTCGCCAGAAAAATTTATTGGATCTCCAAGCAAAAGAAGGAAAATTGAAGTAACGGAGGATTTGGCTGAAGAAAGCAAATCAAAAATTTCAAGTCCGAAAGTGATCAAAGGCGATGTAAGAACAAAAAGGAACCTAATGTCACCTGATAAAGCACTGGAATCACCATATAAAAGAAGGAATACTAAAACTGATTCAGATTTTAAGAGAGTTTACTGTCCATCCAGTCAGGGTTTTGACACAACAGGTTCTTTTAACGAACTGTCTCAAATAAGTAACGCTAGTTCAATAGATTATTTCTCGGCGTCTAATGACGAGGTTTTCCTTTCTCAGAACTCTAACGCGTATGACACAGAAAATATTGAGAACAGCGGAACAAGTGTAAAACTTCTTCACAAAAAGAGGTCACTGTTAAGTTCCTTTAAAGAGTCATCATCGCCTAGAAATAAATCTATACAGAGAGTCGTCAGCAATGATTTCCCATTTACTGACAACTCCGACTCGGAAAGATCAGAATCACCCATTTTTGGAAATAGCGCAAAACGCTCAAATCGTGCCCGGAACATTTCAGGAGATAAAACATTGAATCAAATACGCATTAGAAATTTATCAGGCAATAAGGAGAAGGGATTAGATCTTGGACAAAACAGTCCGGTAAATCCTGTTATTTCACCTAGTGCGAAAAAATATTCACCAAATGTTTCGGCAAAAAGTTTAATGCACTTGATTCAGTCTCCGTTATTGCGCTCTCCTGACAATGAAGGTAAAAAGAGTGCAGTGGGAGAAACAAGCCCTAGTAGAACGACTGTTGGTCACAGGTCAAGGCGTTCTTTAAAGATGCAAAACTAGGTCTTTTACATAATAAAGTGAAATATTACATAACCCTTTACTCCAAGTAAACACATTTTATTATACTGCAAAGTAATTTGCTTGAATTTGATTGGATAATTTGCCGTTGATGTATATCCGTATTTACGGATCGGCCGTAGATATGAACGCACATGCCTAAATTTCCCTCTCTGGCCTCTCACCTTTTCTTTTCGTCCGCCATTTTGTTTTGAATTTCCGTATAAATGCATAATTTGAAGCTGATCTTGTAAATTATAAAGCGGTATGCTTAGGGATTACTAAAATTGTTACAGAAAATATTTGTGTTATGTTTTTAACGTTGAAAACGATCAGATTATTCTCAAATTTTGTAAATAAATATCAAACCGATATTCCATTCAATTTCTATAGTAGTGACGTCATGCAGGTAAATTAATGACGTCAGACATGTAATTATTGAGGTTCTCAGCGGGAAATTAAGCCGTTAGGCATTAAATATGCGAAATAAATGAAAAATCGATGTTTTCTAATTATTTTTGTCTGAAAAAGTCTATAATAAAACAATTATTTGGTTCCTTGAAAGGGTATGTGAGGATATATTGCCGGTCTGGGTGTCATATCCGTCGCCTGCGGCTCGGGTAATATGACACCCAGACCGGCAATATATCCTCACATTCCCTGTCAAGAAACCAAATAACTATATAATATCGCATGTGTGAACAGTGTAGATATGGATCCTCATCTGTGAGAACTGATTTAGGATCTACACTCATAAGGTTATTTCTGATGATAATGTGACCTGTGCAGATCCAGATCAGACGGCGCATATGTACTAGCTGATTGGGGTTACCTGCATTAAGATGTGTACCGTCGTTGTTCAAATATAAGCGGCACTTATGTATAAGCCGCACCGCCCCCAAACCTGATGGAACAGATCAAAATGGCTTATAATGTATTTATTAGCAGCCAAACCTGTGTATTAGCCGCACCCCCAACTTTTTACTGCCGAATTCTGGGAAAAAAGTGTGGCTTATATTCAGACAATGACGGTATATATGGAGTGAAGGGTTAAAATGTTATATCTATTTATGATGAAATAAACATGTTTATGAATTTACATTAGTTGGCAAAAAAAATGTGGTTTTCTGTAAGATGGCATTTGATGGATGGATTAGAGTTTCTAACAATTCTGTTATTTGTCGGGGTGTTAAGATCTTCCTACTGGAAACCTCAATGCCTTAAGCTTAGATATTCGGTATGTAGCATTGTCCAGTGGATGTCTACCAAGTTTGTTCAAATTATTTGACTTGATTTTACCACACTTTCACAAAGCTCCTGCAAGCTTTGAGCAGTTGTTGACAGGTGAGCGACCCAGGGTCCTATGGACCCTCTTGTTTCTTACTAAGAAGCAAATTGTGAAGATCCAGATCAGATGTTGCTCATGTGCTCTCTAGATCTAAACTGGTCAGTCAAAGTCATATTCATTGAGTAAAGAGTTAAATCAGTCTTCCAAGGAAATCCACCAAATTGATCACCCCAGGGATTTAATAACTCATTTCTCCATTTGCCCGGTATGCTGGTATCCTCACATTAAAAAGTGTAAAAATTAAAACTGCAAAAATAAATGTCTTCTTTTTTAAGGATAAAATTATAGAATATTGTATTAACCTTCTATTGGATAGACTTATATCACACAGGCGAACAGTTTAGATCCAGATCAGACAGCACATCCTGATGTTCACTGTTTACTTTTAGATTCATTTGGTTATTTCTGACAGTGACCAGATAATTGTCAGAAAATTCACACAGATATGCTGTTTGATCTGGATCTACACTACTTACCTTTGTGATAAAAGTTGTATCCTTGGAGTAAATGGTTAATAAACGTATGGATGTTAACCCTTTCCTCCATAGATACACCTTTTCTGCGAGGGCGAACAGTTTAGATCCAGATCAGCCGGCACATCTGTGCCCTCTGATCAGGATCTACACTGTTCACTTTTTGATTTGTTAGGTCATTTCTGACTAAAACGCGACCAGTGCAGATTCTGATCAGACAGCATGGATGTGCTGGCTGATCTGGATCTTCACTGGTCGCACATGCTTAAAAATGCGTATATATGGAGGAAAGGGTTAAATTTGCAAACAGTGCATTAAGCGTCCATTTCATGGGATATGGTTGGTAATCCCACATGCAAACAGTGTAGTTCCAGATCAGCCCTCTGATCTACTGTTCACTTTTCATTCATTAGGTTTTTTCTAGGACTAGGACCTGGAAGTAAACAGAGAAGGTCAGGATGAAATGGCATGAATGTGTTGGCTGATCTAGATCGACACTGTTTGCATATGGGATGAAACAGGTTTATATGGAGAAAAGAGTTAAAATTTTCGTCAGCCTATTTGTTACTGTTTGTTGATGAAAGTTCTCTTGGAATGTAATGGGGGTCTACTAATATACAGAGTTACCTCCCATAAAGACGCTTGTTATTTCATTTTATATGTAAAATAATGTAAACGATTTGAATGAAGATTATTTAAAGAGAAAATTGAAAATATCTGATAATTGTGTATACATTTTTATTGAATGTAAAGAAATACATTTTTGAAATTCAAATGAGCTTTTGAGTTAGCCATATTTGCTGTTGTCACTCCTGTGCCCAGACATTTTTCTTAGAAATTGTTTTAAGGGCCTCAGTCAAAACGGCCTCAGGTTAAAATGCCCTTAGTATTAAAAGGTTAAAGTTTGTTTTAATGTTTTACAAAAGAAATGAATTAAATTGATCACTTATATAAACAATATGCATCCACATCAATTGAAATGATAAATTAGAGAATTTCAATGTTTTTTTTATTTATTAATTATTAATATTAAATTTCTGTGTGTATGTTTTCAAAAAACCATTTAGAACAAAACAACGAGTAAAAATGTGAGGTCTTTTTTGACCGAATACGGAGTCCGTTTTGATCAAAATGAGGACGTTTTAACTCGAGGACGTTTTTACATGAAGCCGTTTTAACAAAGTATAAACCCGCGCCTAAGATCATAAAGCTAAGACTGGAGACCAGTTTCAGTTCTTAACCCTTTCCTCCACCTTTATTGCGTAGGCGTAGGCACATCCGTGCCGTCTGATCAGGGTCTGCACTGTTATCTTTTTTATTCATTAGGTTATTTCTGACCAAAATGCGACCAGTGCAGATCCTGATCAGACGGCACGGATGTGCCGGCTGATCTGGATATACATTGGTCGCACATGCGTAAAAATGTGTATTTATGGACGAAAGGGTTAATTGTCCGAGCATTTCAATCATTTAGCTAGTCCATTTAGCGATTCAGATGCTTGAGATTTGAATGAGCTCTTGATAAAATTTTATGTTCTAACAAATAAGTAGTTCCTGTTGATATGTGCGATGTTATGAACTTGCAAAAGTTGAAAAAATAGTGAAAACACTTAAGTTTGCTTAACAACGAATTATTTAACTGAATTTTGAATTTTAATCTTACTGCACGTTAGGAGTTCAGTAACTGTGAAGGAATTTCGACATCTTGTTAAAGCTTTGATTATGTAAGTTTTTATTCTCAGAAAATTTAAAGTTTTTAGCTCATCTGAGCTGGCTCGTCGTCTGTCGTCAATCGTACATACACACTAACATTAACACTCTAGTGGTCACATTTTTGCTCCAAGCGTCATGAAACTTGGTCAGGATGTATGCCCCAGTAATTACTCGGACGAGTTCGAATATGGTCCATCTGGGGTCAAAAACTAGGTCACATAACCTAAAAGTAGAAAAATCTTGTCTTGTCAGAAAGGTTGTGTGATTGATATCTAGCCCAAGTTCAAATATGGGTCACCTGGGGTCAAAAACTAGGTCACACAGCCCAAATATGGAAGGGTTAGGGTTAGCAGAGACTAACCCTTATTAACTAACCCTAACACTAACTTCTATATAAATCTTGCCCATGCTTCATCTTGAAAACCACTTGAGGGATTTCATTAAAACTTCACACGAGTGTTTGTCACCAAGCCTAGTTGTGCATATCGTCAGGAATTTCCCCGCGGATTTTTTTGGCCGAGTTATAGGCCCTGTGTCATTTTTAAACTAACCCTAACCCTAATTAACTAACCCTAACTTCTATATAAAAATCTTGTCCATGCTTCATCTTCAAAACCGTTGTGGGGGGGATTTCATTGAAACTTCACAGTGTTTGTCACCAAGGCTAGTTGTGCTTATCATCAGGAGTTTCCTTTCGGATTATTTTAGCCAATAGGCACTTGCTCTTTGCTATATAACTTCTATGTTAGAATCTTGTCCATGCTTAATCTCCACAATCGCTTGGGGATTTCATTGAAACTTCACAGGAATGTTTGTCCCCTAGTCTAGTTGTGCATTTCTTCAGGATTTTGCATATCACAGGTTTTTTTACGCTTGGATTACTTTTAGCGGAGTTATGGGCCCTTACTCATTTGGTCTGCTTAACTTCTATATATAGTGAGGGATTTACTTCAAACTTCAAATATATGTTTCTTATCATCACTCACATTATTCCTTTTCATTACCCACAATATATGTGGTAAGGTCTATAACTCTTATAATCATATTTCCAGGATAATCTCCCCTTTCATCTTTGAATTAAAAAAAATAGTAATATTTATCTGTAATTTGTTTATTACTCGAGATATTTACTACATACTTTAAACAAATGACCCTTTTCATCGTTCACATTATATGCAGTATGCTTCATCTCCTCCACAGACATATTTTTTATTACATATGTATACCAATTTGATTTCAAAGCTGCATTACGGGCGCATATGTCGATTTCGAGTGACAGTTTATCCGACTGCCTATTAACAAGAATGCCAAAGTAAAAGCGGAAGTCAGTTTTACCCTAGTCTCGCACACATTAACCAACAATCTGATTAAAATTATGTCCTGAAAACTGCTACGCTATCAGGATCTGATGACGAGTAACTAAAACGTGCTTTTATCACTAACCCTTTGAACCAATCAGATTGTCGCCCCTACAAAATCGCAAAAGTGAAAGTTAACCTTGTATTTTAAACCATGGAAAGTGTTGACAGCCTGCGAAAGACATATTTTACTGAAGATGTATGTGTTTATCTAGTATTGCATTTATTTCTAATGTAATGACATCTTCAGATCAGTTGCGAGATTGATTAACCAGGTCCGTAACAGCTTTGTTAAAAACAGTTGTACTCGGGTGAGCGATAAAGGGCCATTATGGCTCTCTTGCTTAAATGTTTGTTTATTTTCTTTTTTCGTCAGTGAATAAATGTTATTAGTAATCCAATCGATATGTAAAATTCTGCTAATCAGAATAAAATAATTGCGTACATCTGATGCAGGGATTGTTCGAGTAATAGCTTTGTTCTGAACTATTTGTTGGATGCGATTGATGCAGTTCCTGTACTTAACAATCTAACCAATCTGTTATTTCCTCCCTTCCAATCAGTACATCTCCTATTGCTAATGAATCGGAGTTGGTTGAAAAACTTACATGCTTTCGAACTTAACTAATGGTTTGTAGCAAACAATAAAACGAACCTTCAAGTGATTTGAAAGATGCATTTTAATTCGCAGATTTATCGCGAACGACGCTTAATCTATCCCTTTATTCCACAGATACACCATTATTGTATTGGCAAACAGTGTAGATCCAGATCAGCCGGCATATCTGTGCCGTCGTTTCAGGATCTGCACTGTTCGCTTTTTGATTTATTAGGTTATTTCTCCCTAAACGCGAACAGTGCAGATCCTGATCAGACGGCACGGATCTGCTTGTTGATCTGGATCTAAATTGGTCGAACATGGGTAAAAAGGCGTATATACTCGTGTACTCCTTGCTCGGCCATCGATAAAAAAGAAAATTTTCAAAATCTTTGTAACGCTATAATGCAGTTCATTAAAACTTTGCAAATAAATGTTATTAGTGTATCTTCATTTTACGTATATTAAGTACAATTAGAACAGTAAAGAAAAAACCTAGACCCAAAAATTTCCCTTAATTTCTTTACTTAAATTCGCAAAAACTAAGCAGTACAAAACATTATTTTAAATTCCCACATGAGTGTAATGATACTGACAAGAAAATGTTGTGTACTTGTAAGGAACTTTCAACTGGAAGCGACCAGGAAAAACAAACGCACTTATACTAATATCTCATATAGTTTACAAATGTAAGTCACGAGGACACAAGATATAGTTTTCAGTATCATATTACTAATGTAGACAATTAAAATGGTGGTTTGTGTTGTTTAGTTTTTGTAAATTTATGTAAATAGAAGTTTAATACTAGTAAGGGATTTTTTTAATCTCGCTATTTTTACTGTTCTAACATGTCTTACCTATGCGAAATAAAGATACATTAATAACATTTATTTGTGCAAAGTTTTATTGAACGGCATTTTGCCGTTATTGAGATTTTAATAATTTTCTTTTTATATCGATGAACCCCTAAGGAGGAGTGAGGTGGACCCTTAAATGAGGTGGGAGTGTAGGCCTCTATGATGATAATATGAAACGCTTGCTCAGATATGGGGCTATATGACGCTGAAAAGTGTTTACCAAGATGTGCGCCTAATAAGAAAAGCGAGAAAGTGCAAAGTAACAAGGACGGAGAGTAAAGGAGGAAGAGGACATGAACGACCCGTTGATCTGTCCAAGTGAGAAAAAAGCATATTCGTCAGAATAACGATTGATGGAGGACGGAAGCGATATCTCTGGAAGATTTCAGAAGCAGAGAGAGTCTCTAGAGGGTTGGATCGATCCTGAAATACCCGTGGGATGGGGAAATCTCTTATTCTCTGACGTATACGACGCAGACGACGCTGTATGGCGGCCATATTTGAGAGAGAATAACTTACTTAAGTCAACTACAACGTTGACTCAAATAACGTGCTCAAGCACTTGCTTAATCTTATTGCTGAGCGCGATATTTTTTTCGTGAAATGCAAGTAATTAATTTGCTCAGACTGAGCAAGTTAATAACGCGCTCAACAGGATTAACATACTTAAGTATTTTCGAGAAATCGGGGCCTGCTGGTCCAGATATGCGCCTATATTAGGCGGGAGTCTGCTGGCCCAGATACTAGTTGAAAGACATCTCGCCCAGATTAAAGACTCGAGTACGCTTGCTAAGATATAGGTCTATATGAAGCGGGGAGCGTTTAGCCAAATATGTGCCTATATGAAGCGGGAAAGTGCTGGCCCAGATATGGGACGGGCGAAAACTTGAACAATTATAGGGGGGCGGGTGAAAGCTTGTACAATTATGGGGGCGGGTGAAAGCTTGTACTATTATGGCGCGGGTGAAAGCTTGCACAATTATGGGGCCATCGAACGCTTGAACAATTATGGGGCGGATGAGGGCTTGTCCAGATACTTGGCGGGAGATTGATATCCCAGATATCACTGTATATAAACCGATTGTATCATCTACCGGATATAGCGCACTGATTGTCACAAAAACATAGTAAACAGTTCAAAAATGAGGAGATTTTGTATGTATTGTAATGAGAAATCCAATCGACAAATACATGTTCAACAGGCGATTCTCGTAGAACTTGTTTTGAAAGACGTTGTTACCTTTTTTATGCAATATACTTTTAAAAAATCGCTTAAATCACTCACACAAAGTACCGTTTGCACTGTGTACTGTTATAAAACCAGCGTAAATGTTTATGTTTTAACAGGTTTTGAGAGGTATTTTCATGCTAGCGATAATGAAACATATCATTTTTTATTCTTACAATAATAAGAATACCATAGCTGATCAATTAAACATCAAAACATTAGACCAAACATGCATGTAGCTTCGACCCAGACTATCACTTATTGAACATGTTGAATCAATCATTTGTATGTTTCTAGTGATCCATGTGTATCAGTTATGGCGATTTTTTAAAGATGATTTTAGTATATTTTTCGGATTTAAAAACAACGGCTTGATGTAAAAACATGTATTAAAAGTGCTTCGTATAGAAATATGATACGTTATGAAATATAAGGGCCTCGGTGCCTTTGTATAATGCGGCGACACGAAACAATTGGATCTTCATTAGTTAACACCCAGGCCGCTCTGAGAACTACAATTTACAACAAGCGATAATTAATGTCGTCCCAAAATGTTTTGTATTTGATAAACATAGTCTTAAGTTTTTTTTAAGTAATAGTTTCGAAACTCAAGGTTCACGATTATAAATACATATTAAGCAGGTAGGCGTGACATACAAATTATGAGGCAAAGCAAGTTATTTAAATACTGATATTTTAAGCTGATGATAAATCCTTTACTCAATGTACGACCAATGTAGATCATCGTCAGCTGAAACATTCATGTCATTTGATCGGAATATACAATGGTCACTTGTTTTCAGAAATATTCTAATAAATGTAATAGCAAACAGTGTACATCAAAACAACGTACTCCATATCCCATGGAGTAAAGGGTCAAATGGAACTTTAGCAAAGGAATCAATGTCTTGTTTTCCGCCCAAGGATTGACTATCACAAAGGTCTTCCCTTGAGAGTCAGGTATGTTCCCATGCTGATTTCAGTTAAAGAAATTAACGAATTCGCTTTCTAACATATTCTCATAATACATTTATACTAGCCATTAAAATACTGTTTTGACAGCTGATTTGTGTAAACTATGTGTTTGCCAATTTATCAGTTACAAAAACAGTTTATAGTTTATTTCGAGGTTTGTATGAAAAATTAAACGGTCGCCCAGCTGCGTTGGGCCTGACAGTTTAATTTTTATACAAGCCTCCAAACTAACAATAACCTATAGTCACTATTGTTGTATCATTCTGTTTTATTATTTTAAAGTTCTTCTCTTCGTGTTTTTGTACATGATTTATTATTTCTCCAAATATACCCGCTTTGTAGAGACAATATATGTAGACGAACTCCTCCATCTTACCTAAAAGCATAAACTTGATAAAATCAGCAAATGCGCATCGCCATAAGTGATACAGATTATTGGAAAATCATTCAACGAAGATCGCACTAAATGATACAACAGAAATAGGTGTGTTTGCTATAAATGATAGTATGATTATGCTATAGATGATATAGTCATTACGAAACACACCCCTCAAACATTTTAATAATTTACACTATCTATACATTTAAAGCAATATTGCAATGTGATACTCTTTATATTAGTGTCATAGAGTCATATAACTAGTATGTATTCGTGCATCAGAGCGTTTATTTGTAGAGAATAACAGTATTTTGATACAATCATGTGGGTCATTTGCAAGACCTTCTTGTGATTAAATGCAGTTTTGCAAGTTTTTATCCCTATATATGCGCAAAACAAATGGTATTACAACCAATAAGGACTATACAAAATAAAACGTACTTGTTTTTGTTGAATGTACTTAAAATGATCCTAATAATTCCGTTTTCAATGTGTTATTTACGAATTGTTTATATCGCAGCCATGCAATCAGCTTGCTATATCCGGCATATGATACAACCGGTTTATATACAGTGAGATATTAGACGGGGGAACACCAAACACGAGGCGGGAAAATCTATGCCAAGATAATAGGCGGGAAAACACTCGCCAAATGATGAGGCGAGTAAACGTCAAAAGAAGCGAGTGAACGCCTGCTCAGATACCCTCTTATGTCACAGTGAGGCGAGAGCCCGCTTTCACAAATATGCACCTGTATAGGGCATGAAACCAAATGCTCGGATCTGAGTCAAAAGGGCGCTTGTCCAAATACGGGGATATGTGTATATGAGGCCTAAAATGTGTCGACAGAGCGTTTTGCTCAGATAGGCCTATATGCCTAAATGAGGCGAACGATCGCTTGCCTAGATATCCGCCTGTATGAAGATATATGAAATTATTTCCGTTTCGAATAATACGAACTTGACGGTAATTGTCAGTGTGGAGGGAAAAGGTGCGTGTATCTCGTGCGATTAGGCTATTTAAGTGTTGGTTTTATCTGTGTACACCATTCGAGGCGTTTCTATTCAGCGGTAAACATGTCGGATGAAATTATTTACGTTTCGAATAATACGCACTTTTCGGTAATTGTCAGTGTAGGGAGAAAATGTGCGTGTATCTCGTGCGGTTAGGCTATTTAAGTGTTGGTTTTATCTGTGTATACCATTCGAGGCGTTTCTGTTCAGCGGTAAACATGTCGGCACCCGCCCACCCGCCCTATATGTTGTAAATATATTGTTTTTGGATGGCTGTCGATGTTTAACAGAACTTCTCGTAAATAAAGTGTTTATTTTTGTTTCAGTTGTTTCCAGTTTCGTATATTCTCTTAGTCATAAACAATATATTTATTTATCATGTAAGAAAAATTGATATTTTAAGGCCATTCACTAGTTTCTGGTCCGAGTGGTACTATTGAATGAAGCTTTATCCAGATGTGTTGAAAGTTTTCGAGGTCGTCTGCTGGACAGCTAAATAGCCAGAGCTACCGATGTCGGCTTTTCATTCGGACGGTTCGCACACAAGAGGCCCACTGATTTCTACCTCTATTTGGACAGTTTTTGAGCAACATGCACTTGGACTATACAGACATTTGAAAAATTTAATGTATATTACCGTTGAATACAACGACCTAATCCTAGTTTTTGTTTGTGTTTTTACGTATTATGAGATAAGGAAATAGTTAATTTACTCATGTTCAAGTGAGTAAATGCAATGTATTTCGCGAACCTGGCCTTGTGAAACTCTTACAGCCTCCTGGTTATACACCACTAATTCAATTTCCATAGACTTCCATTATAACCTTTCATCAATTTCTGAATTTACTATTGGGTCAAACCCTTAAAATCATACAATTCTCAAGAGAACCAACCTAGACACACCATAAAATACCAATTCCACCATAGCATGACCAATAAACTTTTTCGGCATTTTAGCCAGAAGTGTATCACCCCAGTCTCTGCGGAACTTTTGTTTACATTCTGTCAAAAATGATAGCTATTTTTATAGTTGAATTTCACCTTTTTTATTATCAATTTCATATTATTTGTATTCAAATTACTACAAAATCATTATATTTTCTCAAAATAATTTTCTTTTTAAAATATTTGTTTTCATTTTCTACCAATCAGGCGTGACTTCCTGTAACTAGTCCGCAAAATTATTTAGTGGCCTGATCCCTGCACAAAATTATTTAGAGGCCTGATCACCAATATTTAGTGGTGTATAACCTAACTGTATCAAAATTCCCATAGACGTTCTCAGAGTTCAAGTTTCTATGTACTTATATATTATACCATCTCGCTTTTTATCGTTGACGTATTGAGCTTTATTGGTTGAAATCTAAAAGCAAATCGCCATATGAGTTTCCTGATAATGTCTTTTATATATTAACGGTAATGAAAAATAAACAAACGCATTAATGAAAATTCTACACTAACGTGCTTATGATGTAATGGGAACAAATAAACACAATCGGTTAACTTCTACCACAAGCCTCGGCGGTCTTTAAATGTTGGATCGTTTCCGGCACGTCGTGTAACAATACATGTATATTGCGCATAAGAACATCTTTGTCACCTTAAAACATCCTTTTGGTACTCTAACTGAAATTAACACTGTTTTCGGCTTCCTTAAAAACCGGACATCGTTCGTTTTCGTCCAGAAAATTCTAATTGTGCATGTTTTACAATTCAATGGTCGTGTCTCTGGTAAATTGAGCAAGGGACAGTCTGCGGTTAAAACTATATTATACAGACACAATTTATAATAAAATCAACTATTAGATATGTACTCGTATAAAGGATAGACTTTTAAATTCTTTTCAAATCATATATTGTCTTTTTTTCAAAATTCAAAGACCGAGAACTGGAACAAATTCGATTAAGCTGGTACTTAAAATTATGCCCACAATTCAGATCGAGAGGTTAAGTAGAATTTGTCAGGCTTATAGACAGCACCATGTTCATTTAATTTTCAATCGACACTCGCCATTTATTACTGTGAATTCATTAATTACTGTTCTTGTCGCGGTACGAATCTAGTCATTATCTGGGGAGAAGATGTGTAATCGGCCCGGATAGCTCAGTCGGTATTGCACTCGCACTGTAAGCGAGGGTTCCCGGGTTTGCGTCCCGGTCTGGCTGCACATTCTTTCTCACCCTGTGACATTTGCAGATTAGGCGTACAATTTTCGTGGTTCCGCGGTCAGATTGATTCATGAATTTAAAATCACAACAAAACTAATTAAACTTCTCAAGAAACAAAACTCTATTACAGTTCACAATAACACAAAATTTAATTGATATTTCAGGGGGGAAAACTTCCTTATTCAATGAGCTTTAACATGGATTTACAAATCTTTAAATAGGATTTGTAAAGCCATGTAAAAGCTCCTTGAAGAAGGGTGTGTGTGTGTGTTGGGGGGGGGGGGGGGGGGCGGGTAATCCCCCTGAAAAGTAGGAATTAAATTTGTGTTATTGCGAACTGTCACAACAAAATTAAGAATTGCTTTTTAAAAAATGAACATGAGGAATTCAAGAACCTACAAACTTCCGTTCAACCGAAAACCACGAAAATTTTACCCACGAATAACAGTATCTACAGTTATTAACGGGAAACAGTGCCTTGAAACCCTAAACCATGTACGTGAATAGTACGCAAAAAGTTGTGTGTTTTTTTAAGTATTTCGGACTTTAACCATATACTTACGGTACCGTGATGATATACGGTGTATGTATACTGTTCATTTCTACATTTTACTAGGGATTAAAATATATGTATTATATTAGTGGATCGGTCGGCCCACCGTGGAAATTCACGAAAAAGGTACCACACAAATAGTAGATTCACAATGTTTAATAAATAGAATTTCTGTCCTCGGTAATTGGCCAACGTTTTGCTTTAGGACAAGGACGGAAAATCCTGAATCCATCTACAAAAATCTATAGGTTAGCTGTTACTGAAATTATAAATGCATAAACTGATCAATGTTAAGCAATTACTCCGCTCTGTATAGGCGGCCGTCTTGAATAACTCTGAACAAGGGGTTTTCACATTTTTATATATCTGAAATGACATATTATGTAATTCGAAACAAATGTGCAAAGTTTCATGCTTTTATCACAAAGTGCAATATTGCCCGTTATCTGGACAACGAAACAAACCCTAAATCCGGAGAAAACCGGACGGACAGCTGAATCCGTCCTAAGGTTAGTCCCCAAATTGACATGCTGTTCCAAACTCCTTCGCAGAGTTGTCGTTCCTTACACTCACTTTACATCTCTGCGAAAAGCTCAATGTCAACAGGGTCTATTTAATCAGTAATAAGAGACCCTGATTTCAAGATTTTTGACATAACTCGACAGCCTTATTTTATACAGTCATAATTATGAATATGAAAGCTTGTCGTTAAACAAATGACAGATATCTTCACTATCTTTCATTTAAACCAAAGAACCCAAATTTTAAATGTAGTTGGTGAACTATTTTTTTTGAGTTAAAGTAAAAGTAGTTGAAAGTAGTCTCAGACTATAACAGAGGTGAATGTAATGAGTCGACAGTTTAAGCTAGTGATGCTGTTCATGGATCGTTCTAAGGTTTTATCCATCGGCTTTTCGTTGAATTTTATAACATCCAATTTCAATTTAGCGGCGCAGTTGACCTCGCAACCTGCAACAAGGGAGCTTTTCGTAAAAGAAGCTCGCCATTCGTTTCAATTCGCACCGCATCATTTTCATACGAACTAAATACACGACTGGATTACAGAAGGAGTTCAGGAAACACAGACTGTTGAGAATGTTAGGCACGACGAAATTAGGATTTACTGCTCCTATGTTGAGATCGAACAAAAACGGCAGGACAGTCAAGTCGTAGACTGCTACTAGCACTCCCATGGTGATAAGAACTGAAAAAAAACATTAATAGAATTATATACAATAAATAAAATTACAGAAAAAAAACATTTGATTACTATTTATTGTCCATTTGAACATTTTTTTCACTATTTTCTACAACTCGATTATGATTTCTCAATGAAATATGAAGGAACAATTCAGCTTTTCCTTCACTACAATTTTATTTTTTTTTACAGAGTCGAAAATGCACAGAGTACAAATTAAAAGAAAATTTCGGCGGAATAAGCAGGTTATTTTTATTTCAAATTACCTAATGATATTTTGTCCTTTTTGACTTTGAATATAGTCACCCTGTTTGCCCTATTTCTCACATAGAAGCTGTTAAGGTTATTTTTCGCTTTCCACTGTTAAGACCATTTCTGTCGGGTCCCAGAAATGGTCTAAATAGAGGGGTTTCACTAAATGTACAAAACTAGTAAAATTAATAATCACAGGGTCGTATACAAGATTTCCAGTAAGGGGGTTCATAAAGGGCTCTCTTAGGATATTTGAATAAAAACTTCCGACTTTCTGGCCATAATCCCTATGAAAATTGCTGCAACCCCACTGAACTCCAGGGTAAACTAACGAAAGAGGAGGATGGAAGATATTAAAACCAGCAGTTATGTGTATAACTTTGTGCAGACTTCCAATCTGTGTTATTTTGATTGGTTTCAGGACATTGACCATTACGGACCAGACATAACGGACCAGATTTACGGACCATGACCAATACGGACCAGATATAACGGACCAGATTTAGGAACATTACGGACCATGACCATTACGGACCATGACCATTACGGACCAGACATAACGGACCAGATTTACGGACATTACGGACCATGACCATTACGGACCAGACATAACGGACCAGATTTACGGACATTACGGACCATGACCATTACGGACCAGACATAACGGACCAGATTTACGGACATTACGGACCATGACCATTACGGACCAGACATAACGGACCAGATTGAGGGACATTATGGACCAATGGACCATCTTACTGGTATCTAAGACTCAAAACATATAACTAGGCCAATGATTTTTCACCGAAACAAAAAACTCACATTGTTTAAGCTCTGTGACAACCTGTGTGTTTTCGAAGTGTCCCTGTGTGCTTTCATTCGATTCATTTACTTGGAATCTCGCGCTATTCACAAATTCGTTCGTGTTTTCTTTAGGCATTCGAACTTCCGCTTGTGTATTTATTGACGGAACTCGAACTTCTTCTTTTGCAAAATTGTTTTCATGCTTGTGATGAATATCTGGGTGTATCATATTTCTAGTAGGTGGTGACGCTACTGTGTCAGGCGTTGCTAAATTCGCGCATGCGCGTACATTCATTTTATCGCCACTTCCGTCGGTAGATTCGTCTGCAAACATATCTCCATGCGGTGTATGTATATCGAGGTTGTTCTCAATGGATGGTGCTTTTGAAAAACAATCGACATTTGGATCTTGAACACCCTTCATATGCACGGCTAACTGTTTCAACGAATGACAGCTTTCTGTTGTTGTTGCTGTTGTTGATTTTGTAACCAAGTTGGAAGTAGATGGATGTTGGCTACTAGGTATTTCAACCCAAACGAAAACTTTTGCCTTGTACCTTTTGTACAAAATTATCATTATCACTAGACATAAGTTCATCGTTATGAAAGGAATGTCATATAATAGTGCAAAAAAGGTCAAAACCTTTTTTATGTCGGAAAATAAAGAACGCCGACAATCTGAGACCACATGTCCAAAGTTGTTCCATAAAACATAGGGTATAGCGACACAGATCATAGACAATGCCCATACTCCAACAATTGTAAATCCATACCGTGTATTATGTGCTGTTAACTGTCCACGGACTACTTTTTTAATAGCTAGCAGACGATAAACGCAAAACGCCGTCATGCTGAGCAGGCTGGTGAAGTTTGTTAACTTATATGGTACCGACTTCACTACACACATCATGTAGTCGTTTGGAGGTGGAGTCAGGAACCAGCTCATTAATGTAGGCGTAAGAATAAGTGCGTTCACAAGATCCGTTCCCAATAGACTGATCACCGCTTTCGAATTCCGCACGAAAGTAAAGTTTCTTAAATTGTAGAAACCTTTCAGTAAAACAATATTTAAAATCGCAATTGACATAAATGCGAAAAACAGAAAAACTCCAAGGCTGTATTCCTGCCAAGAAAGGAGACCGAATTCTCCAGTTGTGTAATTCCTCATGTTTGTTTTTATGGCCAACATATCAAACTGGTTATGGATAAGAAGACAGTCACGTGATTCTATGTTTATATAACCAAGAATGATTTTTATGACAGATTGGTTCGACAGCGATTTAAATATTATTTCCAGTGATTAAAACTAATCGACAGAACATGGCGTAAATTAACACACGTTGCGGAAAACACACATATTCAAAAGTACGTATTTTTTCTGTCACGTGATTTCTAATTATCGGTAACATAATACTTTCGCAAATTAGTGTTTATAACCTTAATAAATATAAAACCGGTCATAAGTTATTTCCTGAAGCTTGTAATACATATAAAACCAATAACGATTTCAGTAATACTGTATCCGCTAAAACATGGAATTAAAACGTGCTCTCCAAGATTCTCTTGTATATCGAATAAATTTCAGAAACTTTATACGCTCAATTATAAAATATACGCATCCTTTAACACTGCTTTTGTTCTCCACTTTTGCGATGACAACAGATTTCCAATATTGTAATAATTACCAGCGGTTAGATGCGATACGCTTTTCATGATTGCTAATAAAAGTTGATGTTTTTGTTATTTTTGTTGTTGTTGTTGTTGTTTTTGTTGTTGATAATACCAAAAAAGCCCAGGATCGGACACAATATTTCCAGAAAGAAGGTTCGTCTGGGGAAACACTAGGGGTATTTATATGATAATTTCCAACTTTCTGCCCCAAATCCCCTGCCAATTAAATATTGCTTCCCATAGGAATTTCGAGCAACTCCATGAGCCCCTCTGGATCCGCCCCTGTGGCTGCACAAAAAATTGCGAGTTAACTCAATGGCATAGAGGTGTATTCTCGGAACCACAGTCAACAAGGGTTTCTTTATTTTGGTTAATAGACCCTGGGTCAACAAATAAACAGTATAATATCTGTTGTTTTCTTCCGTTTTGGATGAAATGAAATAGTTGAATTGGTTCAGTATACAAAAATACAAATTATCTAACGCCCATCCTTAATATGTCGTCCCATCTTAACGAAAATTAACACATTTTTGCCAGATCATTGATCAACTGCGAAGGTTTGAAAACACACACACAACCTTTTATATTATGAATGAAGAAGAAAACAACATATTAATATTATATTAAAAATAATAAAGGACAGGTACTCCAGTAAAACCGAAAGCAGAAACAAATTCTTTCAAACATTCTGATTTTCAGACAATACTTAAGGTAATATGTTGTGTGATAAAATCAACTCACCGTCTCAGATGGTTTGCCATATTCCTTTACAGACGAAAGCTACAATTTCAAAAAATCTTACATTTTGACTTTTTTTAGACTTTAACGAAACTTTGCGCATTGTTAAATACATACCAATGGAAAACAAATATGAAACTAAATAGAAACACCATGATGCTTTTTATTTGTTGAATCCTTTACGGGTAAATAAAATGTTTACAATCTAAAAATAATTTTATCTAACTATCTAACTTAAAGTCGGTGACTCCAAATTTCTTCATATTTTTTTTTTGGACGGGGGGGGGGGGGGGGGGGGGTTGGTGGCGGTGGTTTTGGATAACTTTTGCAAAGATTTGATAGGAATAAATGAAAAAAAAATAAAATAAAGAAATAATTATTTATGTTGAGAGTCAAGGAGTAAATACCAGCAAAATTCAATACTGTGTAACATTTTTTATCTCTAAAATTGGTGTTTTACAAAAAATAATAATTTTGTCTATGATATAGTTAAAGTAATTATTGCATTTTAGTGAGGTCGATCTGGTGATTATAGTTCTGATTACGCGATGTTGACAGAGGGCGATAAGTTTATTATCTAAACTCTTTATAATAACCTATTATTGTTTCTTATTATCACAATTGCAACGATGCTTTGATATACTAATGAAACTGGTGCATTTTCAAAAAAACAAAGGCCTATCATTGTATATAGGTCTTTATATTATATAGGTCTTTGATAGATATAAAAAATGTCTTAAAACTGACGCCATTGAATGCCCTTGAAGCTTTTGACGTTGGTGTCCAACTTTAATGCCATAATTATATCTTTGAAATAGCCTGACCAATCGTAAAACGGTGAAAGTACTGTTTTAGTCGTTGTTCTAATCAAAGGATCGAGCGAAGTTGCTAAGTAACATTGAATGTGACAGGAGCGGATGTGCAATGTGACAAGAGCGGAAGTTGTAAATAGACTAATGGCATTTCTTTCTTCGTGCCTCTAAGCATTTGTAGATCTACGGTTATTGTTTTTTTTATCTATATTAGATGTTTTCTTTTTGTTACCAGGTTATTATGGGCTACACAATAGTGGTCATTTTCATTTGACGCTAGGTTTTTGTCATATGGTCATATGGTAAATACATAATCAGTTAAATTAGCTGTGTAGATCTTAAGATTTTTACTCTTAATTACTTTTTGTCAGGTTATGTCGCCCTTGTCCGATAGTCCCTGGTATAAACGTTGATAACTTTTTTTATGAACTTGTCTTCTCTTGGAATATATATCTTATTTCTGACAACAAAACTGATGACTCCGAATGGACAATTTTTGGCTTGGAGTATATCATCTGCATGAACAAAGCTATCGGCGACTACAAGAATAATAACTCATGAATGACTGACTAATTTTGAGTTATGCCCTTTCAAATGACTTAAACCGGAAACCGTATGATGCTAAATTCTTAGGAAGTACTTTTCACATTGCCACAATACCTAGAATATATCATCAGTACGAACTTAGATTTTTCTAACAGTATCTTTGTTTTTGGATTTTAACTTTGTGTTTTTAATTCTTTCCTGCTGGTCTACCTAAATGAGTCACTTGTGTATGTGGGTATTCTTAACCATTTTTTAATTGCAAATGACTTTAATCCTAAATTTGATGTTGCTTATAACTTGCAAGTTCTTGTTCGATGGACGTAATACTTTAATTATCATCTGCTTTCAACGAAAGCTGGTGGGTTTTTTTCAGCAAGAACGATAAAGCTCTTGATTGACGTTTATATCTAGTTACACCCCTTTCAAATGCTTAATGGACAGGCACATGTTCTTTTGACCCAATATTTGGATTTTTGACATCTGCACTAACAATGTTAAATCCGACGTACAGGGATGTGACTTTGCGCTACAGTATTTCCTTACCAGATGGACAAACTTAGGGGTCAGCGATTTGAGAACCTTCGTGAACTACAGATTGGTGATTGGTTGAAAATGCAAAAGCAGAATAAAAAATATTAAATAGCTATGTGAAAATGCACAGTGTATAGAATAAGTTGAAACAAAACATTAACATTTTTATTTGGAATGTATGAACATTTTTATCTTTAAAAATGGGTAATATTTTGGACAAAGTGAAACTGAAAGTGGCGCAAAGTTGAGGGTGGTGGTATTCCAGTGCATGTCGCGAAAAAGTTTACTGGTTACGCTATATTTTTGTTGTGTTTTTATGATGTCTCTAGTTTAGTTTTAATTGCAAAAGTAAGATTTTAAGGCCTTGACCCAATAGCTAATTCAGAATAGGAGATGAAGCTATACTGGGAGTCTATGGGAAATGAATTACTGTAGTCTAACCAGGACTCTAAATTGTCATTAGTATTGGCGATCTTCCTTAATTGGAATGAATTAGTGTTTTGTAAAGTCTTGTTTTAAGACGGATCTTTACACCGGTTGAACTTTACAAATACTCTTATCTCAAACTTTCATATTTGTTTATCTTATTGAAATCTATTTATCAATTATCGAGCCAATGTTAAAGTTATGCGGGGTCTAATAAAAGTGTCCATGTTTATAAACGGAATTATCAAGCGTTACGGAGATTTACATTAATTTTGTTCTGGGTTACTAGACACTTGACATTTTATATAAAACACTTGACAGTAGACATGTTTGCTTCTTACTAACTTATTTATTCAGCCCCATTACTACAAGATAAGCGGCTTAAAGCAAGATTAGTAGTGAAGAAATTATTGCTACTGGTAGAGTAAAATACTCTTACCTACTACTGGTTTTTATCGCTTATGCAACCAGTGTAGATCCAGATCAGATCTATGCTGTCCGATTTGGATATGCACAGGTCGCTTCGTGGTCAGAAATAATCTAATGAATCTAAAAGCGAAAAGTGTAGATTCTGATCAAACGGATGTGATTGCTGATCTGGATCTTCACTGTTCGCCCATGGGATAAAAGCCATATCCTATGGAGTAAAGGATTAAAACCCTACACAATAACACAAACTCTGAAAAACTTAGACTGATTTAGATTTTCTTCGTTGATTTATTTATTTATTTATTTATTTTTTATTTAAAGTTATTAATTTATTTATTTTTTTGATATTTTAAACATCATCATCATCATCATCATCATCAGCAGCAGCAGCAGCAACAACAACAACAACAACAACATCATCATCATCATCATCATCATCATAATCACCATAATCACCATCATCACAATCGCCGTCCATGTCATAATAATCATTTTTGTTAACAGTATTATTACTAGTAGATTTTTTTTTCATTTATTTATCCATAAACGCATTCAAACATTTGAATAGATATCTTTTAATAATCCGCCCGCCCTTTTCTTGTTCGTTTTGTTACGAGTTTATTCGATCAAGTAGTTTTCTTTATGCCATTGCATTGCATTTCACTACAAAACGATTTATTAACTTCCATTCTACCAAATATTTGCAAGATTACACTGCTCTTATGCATTCTTCCGTTGATAGCGAGGAGCATTTTTAAAATTGCTTACTTCAGTTACTTTCTTCATTTGTAATCGAGTACGCACATTTCTTATTAATCCAGTGTTTGGCCGATTCTGTTTAAACATCTAGGCCTCTTCACTTATCGTATTTTTAAACGATTACTATCTTCATTATAGTCAAATAATTCAAATGGAGGAGAATTCGGATAGTTAATTTCGGAAGCCACTTAACCAATCTACTTGACTTGGAGTGGAAGTGGAATTTATTTTTCCTATCGTTATTACTGGAAGTAAATTGTGCTGATACATGGAATTTTTAAGTATCGATAAACGAGGAGATATCATTCTAAGTGTTTGATGAATGCAACGAAACCGTAATGTCCGAAATTATGGTTATTTCCAATACTTTCTAAAAAGAGAACAACAACAACAACAATTTAAGATACGTGCGTACGCACCACGTTAGCGCACTCATAATAATTATTTTCTTCTGGTGATGTGCTACTGTGCTTTATACCTTAAATATTATTTTGATAGAGAATAGTTACTACAGTTCATTTATAAACATATTTATTGTTGTTTTAAATGGGAATGTATAGCTATTTCATTTATAGCTTTGTTCTTGTTTGGAAAGTGGGGTAGGGGTGGGGTCATGTTAATTAAACATTGAACTCACGCACTGGTTAACGTTTAACGAATTGATTATAGCTGGGTTTTCCTAAATCAAGTTTAAAACGAATTCCCTTTTGGATGCGATTTAATTATAAATGGTTATCGTAATGTATATACTTATACTGGCAATGTATTTAAATTCTCCGCGACTAAACAAAAATGTGCATAACGATTCTTGCGTGAATACGAAACAGAATACTATTTAAAATTATCACTCTTTATTTCGAATTTTCGAACTCTTGTTCTTTATCAAGAAAATACAGATTTTTTTTAAAAAATTAGGTTATACACGAAACAGAATACACGGCAAGGGTTTAAATTCTACAGATAACTTTTGATATTTTCGTTGCGAAACTTGACCAGGCACCTTCAAAACGAATTCCTTTTTATGCGTTTCAGCAATAAATGAATAATCGAAATTATATTGTATTTAAATCTCTCCCTGTGACTAAACAGAAACATGCATTAGTATTCTTGCATGAATACGAAAAAAATACGCGGTGAGGTTTCAACATGATCGTGGAATGATCATAGCTTGCAACAAACTGAGAACTTATATTTTGGAAAAATAAAACTAGGAAGCAAATCTTAATTCTTATTTACAAAGTTGAATTAGATGTATAACGAACATTATAAAACAAAATATTACAAATTCAATAACAAGATAATTCGATTATGTACAACGTACTGTAAACCCCTTATAAAAACCAACCCGAAATTAAGACCAACTCGATAAGATCATTATTTGAATGTCCCTTTTCTACAGTTTTGGTCTATTGTTCACTTTGAAATTAAGACAACCCCTCTATTAAGACCTCTAGGCTAGTGCAAAAGGTGGTATAAATAGCGGGGTTGCTCGGGGCGTTCTTGTAGGTACCAACATATTTTATTTTTCACTAAAACTAGGGGACCTCTAGATCAAGGCCGTGCATTTTCGTAAATGGTCGTAGAATACCTGTCAGCCTTTCGCTAACAGAATATTAATATATCTTTTCGTTAATTAATGAAAGTGGGCTAGATTTCAAACTAGGGACATTATGAGCATACATATTCTAGGCGGATTAATTCATGAATGAAAACGTAAGATTATTTGATGATAAAGCAGATAGTTAGAAAGCCAGTCGGCAGGTGAGGTAACGGGATAATGTTTACTTTAGCATTCCAGACAAACAGATGTAGAAGCTTTACAGATTGAATGACATAGATCTACAAAGATTTTACCGACAAGAAAACTGTTGAAATGTCAGAGTGAAATTCACGAAACTTGCTGAAAGTATAGTTTTATGTGAATATGAAATGAGTTTCGTCGGGCCTTAGTGTAAATGAAATTTATGGAACTACTTTTAGAAAATAAAGTTTTACGTTAAGATGGAATGAGATTCATCGGAAACCTTTAAGCAAATGGTGTGATTCAGTTGTAAACTTGCTGAAAATATAGCTTTTCGTGAAGATGGAATGAGTTTCTATGGACCTTGAAGCAAATGGCCTGATTCCATTCTTTAATCTATAGGTGAGACTACGTCAAAGAAACTGTGAACAAAGACTTGTTTAAAGTAACGAAAAGCTAATAAACTGTACTTGTCTTTTCTTAGTTGTACAGGTTAAATCGTTCATCTGATTTATACGCTTTTTATATACGGATTAAATTAAAGAACTTACAAACAAAATGAATCCATCAAAATGTTATTTTGGGAGAGGAAAAAAATCGAGTCTTAAATAGAAACGACTAAATGTTTCTGCTAATGAAAACCCAAGATAAATACTCCAGCAGGACTGCGGAAATTGTTAAAACATGCAGTTTTAATAGACATGTGCAAAACCTATGAAAATGTGCAAACCTTAGAAGTGGCTTAATGGGTTTTAAATTGGTTAAATCAGTGGAGTCTACTGAACTGAAATAGTGCCGGTATTAGTGAAATCACTGGAACATATTCTACCGGATTCTCTGTGATATTTCTTCTTTTTTTTTTAATTTTAAGCAAAATGGCATTCCGTTTCTACTTGTGTATACGATACTTTTTACTAGGTTTTATAATAGTGGTAGTATGCGGACAGAAAAACGTCAGGTCCGGGAGTCGACGTAGAAATTATCAGAGTGATGGCGTTGCTACAAGTCTGACGGCGGGACAGCTTAAAGGGTATGTTGTATTACTGTGGTGTCATTATATTTCGCGATGGTTTATTTTTCGCGAACTTTGCGATATTGAATGAGCGCGAAATAAAACTTTAGTGAAATAAAACCATTGCATATCTAATCTGATTAGACTAATGCAAGTGCGAAACTTATGCCCGCGAGAAAATATCGTTTCTGCTTTGTTTGTGCGAAATTTGATTCCCGCGAAATTTAATAATACCATAGTAAATACTGTTTAAGTCCTGGAATAGTTGTCTAGTTATTAAAATTATAGCAGACTTATTTTGGCACGAATCGTTGAATGTGTCATGGAAAATTATAGATAGTCGTCGAACTCTTTAAGCTGAGTTCGGGAGCCTGCTGTTAAATTATGAATCCAGAAGGGGTACAGTCGGTTGCTTGAACCCCTTTTGGGGCAGTAATATTTACTTTTCATGGGGTATTTGGTCAAAGTTGGAAAATACCATTTAACTACCATAAGACTGTCCCAAACGTACCCCCTTTCTGGAAATCTAGCATCCGACCCTAAAATTATATTTTAAAATCTAATGGGTAACGCAATGATATAAATAAATTTTATATATTTATCTTATTTAAGAAGCATATAAATGCAGATAACACAACTTAAAGTATCTATAAAATATAACAATTATTAAGAATGTTGTGAGTATATCATTAATGGAGGCCGCCATGTTTAAAATATATGACGTCATAAACAACCGGATTATATATTTGAAGCCATTTCTATATTGGGTACATAAACAGAATGGTTTAATTTAGACTGCCTTAATTTCTTCTTCACACAAAATGTACAAGTGTGAAAATTTATTATAAAAACAAAATGAAAGCTAATTTGCATAGTTTTGCATAAATTAATTATCAATACTTTAAAAGTCCAATTCTGATACAATTTATGCTGATTCAAAACAGTTACACAGCAAACATCGTTAAATGCACACATGATTCTTTTTTCGAATTCACCATGATCGCACGTGTTCGAATATATATCGCTCAAGACCACCACACGCATCGAAAAAAGATAATAATAATATGAAATGCACTTGGTGTTCACAAAAACTGACATAACATTCCGTAACTCTAACGGCCCAGCGGAGAAAGCCGAAGATTGGCGATTAGTCGACTTGTATGGCCTAATCGTATATATGAGTATAAAATGTTGTTTTTCGGGTACCAAAGTTTTACACGGTAAGAATATGCAATCGAGGCACACGACTTTAAAACTATATTTAGACTTTAAGTCTTCAAATGTTTGAGTCTGTACTAAAAGAGGACTTTTATAATGAAGCATTCAAAGGAATTTTTCGAAGTTTTCTACGGTCATTTGTTATAAAGCTTAAAAAAATTGTTTTGCTATGAAGCTTTCAAAGGTCTTGTGTTACGAAGCTTTCAAAGGTGTTGTGTTACGAAGCTTTCAAAGGTCTTGTGTTACGAAGCTTTAAAAGGTCTTATGCTACGAAGCTTTAAAAGGTCTTGTGCTACGAAGCTTTCAAAGGTCTTGTGTTACGAAGCTTTCAAAGGTCTTGTATTAAAAAGCTTTCAAAAGTGTTTGGCTACAAAGCTTTCAAAGGTCTTTTACTACAAATCTTTCAAAGGTCGTATTACGAACTTTTCAAAGGTTTTTTGTAAAGAAGCTTTCAAAGGTATTGTGTTACGAAGCTTTCAAATACATTTGTTATAAAGCTTTTAAATGTGTTTGGTCTCGAAGCTTTCAAAGGTCTTTTTTCAAGCTTTCCAAGGTATTGTGTCACGAAGCTTTTAAAGGTCTTGTGTTACGAAGCTTTCAAAGGTCGTTTGTTACGAAGCTTTCAAAGGTCGTTTGTTACGAAGCTTCCAAAGGTCTTATGTTACGAAGCTTTAAAAAGTCTTGTGCTACGAAGCTTTCAAAGGTCTTTTGCTACAATGATTTTTAAGGTCTTGTGTTACGAAGCTTTAAAAGGTCTTATGCTACGAAGCTTTAAAAGGTCGTTTGTTACGAAGCTTTCAAAGGTCTTGTTTTACGAAGCTTTCAAAGGACGTTTGTTACGAAGCTTTCAAAGGTCTTGTGTTACGAAGCTTTCAAAGGTCGTTTGTTACGAAGCTTTCAAAGGTCTTGTTTTACGAAGCATTCGAATGACGTTTGTTACGAAACTTTCAAAGGTTGTGTTACGAAGGTTTCAAAGGTCTTTTGTTAAGGTGCTTTTAAAGATCTGGGGTTAAAAAGCTTTCAAAGGTCTTGTGTTACGAAGTTTTGAAATTTCTTTTTTTCTTACGAGGCATTCAAAGGTCGTGTTACGAAACTTTTTTTAAGGTCTTGTGTTGCGAAGCTTTCAAAGGTCTTGTGTTATGAAGCTTTCACAGGTCTTGTGTTACGAAGCTTTCAAATGTTTTGTTGTTGTTGTCGTTGTTGCTAAGAAGCTTTCCAAGGTTTTGTATTACAAAGCTTTCAAATGTCTTGTATTATAAAGCATTCAAAGGACGTTTGTTACGAAACTTTCGAAGGTCTTTTCTTAAAAAGCTTTCAAAAGTGTTTATCTACGAAGCTTTCAAAGGTCTTTTATTACGAAGCTTTCAAAGGTCTGGTGTTACGAAGCTTTCAATGGTCTTTTTTTCTTAGGAAGCATTCAAATGTCGAGTTACGAAATTTTCAAATGTCTTTGTTAAAAAGCTTTCAATATACGTGTGTTGTGAAGTTTTCAAAGGGAAGTGGTTATAAAGCTTTAAAAGTATATGGCTACGAAGCTTTTTTCAATATTTTTAAAGTTTTTTTGTTAAGAAGCTTTTTTAGGTCTTGTGTTATGAACCTTTCAAAGGTCTTGTTTTACGAAGCTTTCATAGGTCTTTTATAAAGAACCTTATAAAGGTCCATTGTTAAGAAGCTTTTAAAGGTCGTATTCAAAGCTTTCATTTTTTTGTTAAGAAGCAATCAAAGGTCTTGTGTAACAAAGCTTTCAAATGTCGCGTTACGAAGCTTCAAAAGTTCTTGTGTTAAGGAGCTTTCAGAGGTCGTGTGTCACGAAGCTTTCAAATATATAGTGTTACGAAGCTTTCAAAAGTCGTGTTACGAAGCTTTCAAATATCATGTTACGAAGCTTTCAAAGGTATTGTGTTACGAAGCTTTAAAAGGATATTTGTTATAAAGCTTTTAAATGTATATGGCCACGAATCTTAAAAATGTCTTTTTTTCGAAGTTTTTTGGGGGTTACGAAGCTTTCAAAGGGGTTTTCCTACGAAGCTTTTAAAAGTACTGGGTTTCGAAGCTTTCAAAGATCTTATATTCCAAAGCTTATAAATGAATTGGGTTATAAAGCTTTCAGAGGGCTGTTTTGTTATGAAGCTTTTAAACTTAGTTGGTTACGAAGTTTTAAATGCTAATTTGTTACGAAGCTATCAAAGGTCTTCTGATATCAAGCTTTAAATGTCTGTTTCACTCTGTCTGTTAATAGCTACCGTAAGAAGTGAACTGTACTTGCATGTACCTTGCCTTAAACAGTCTTCTCGTCTTTGAGTTTTATTGCTCACTAAATTTTAACAGACCAAAACTTTTACTGTGATATCCTATGGTTGCATATTCCTTTACGCCATATAAACGGGTTTTATCGCACATTCGTGCCGTCTAATCAGAATCTACAATGTTCGCTTTTTGGTTAGAAAAAAACATAATGAAAGCGAACAGTGTAGATCCTGATTGATAGACAGCAAACATGCACCAAGTTTGCCCATGGATAACAGCCATACCCCATAGAGTAAATGAATATCATTCATTCGTCTATTGTGAATGATAATGCCTCTAGCTGGATGCGAACCCGCACCGTCACGGCGACAGCGCCTAGCCCTGCAATTCTTGCGACGCAACCAATTGAGCTAACCGGGACAACCCCAAAAAAGGTTGATCGGATAGCCCTGATATACGTAACAATCACTGCATGACATCGGTAACGGGTTATTTTACTGATATCAGTACTGACTATATGTACGGGGAGACTTTTTACGGCCGCCACACTGAACAAATAGCGCTATTGTGAATTTCAAATGATAGTGCCTCTAGCCTGATGCGAACCCGCACCGTCACGGCGACACTTCGAAACCACTATATTTGTTTTTCAATGAACATTTAGACTAAAAATCTGAATTAGCGTTTCATTATTCAGTATCGCTTCTTAATTTTCTCCAGGTCTACTACATGTGCTTTTTAGGATAAGGTCTATCTGGTTTTTGTAATGTAGCAAAACGACAAGCTCCTATATGGGCTTCATTTATGGCATGAACGTCAAGATTACTGGCCCCTCTCTGTACACCATATGCTGCTTTCCACCTGTCCTGCATATATTTATTAGGTTAAGTAGACTTTCTGGATTTAGTAGTGTATACCACATTCCCCTCTCGGGACTTCATTTGTGACATTAACAGGAATACCACAGGCCCCTGTCTGCTTAACGTTAGTTGCACGATCGGCAAGACTAAAGGCCCCTCTCCAGGCAGCATATGTGCCGCATGTGTTTTACATCTACAATTGTGTAATCAGGACATATTTTCAGAGATAGCATATCCAGACATAAATTTTCTATCGGTGTATCAGTTAAAGCATGTCAATTTATTAACATGTCCCTTTCATGCCATACTAGTCATTTAATGCCCCCTTCCCAATCCAAAGTAAAGATTAAGGACTATTAAGTGACAGCCTTGGCCTGAGTATTTATGAGTCTTATACATGTAAAGAAACCTTTACTGAACCATGTCAATAGATGTATCACTATGCGAATGAAATGATGATGCATAAATTTACTAATTTGTTTTCGGATGCGTTTTATCTAAAATGTCACAGTGTCACATTTTTGTACACGACAACGAATGTTACGCCGTTTTAATGCATGAAGCTATCGTAATCTATCATGAAATTCCAAGTGTCAATTAACAATTTTATACCGAATTCTGTCCACTCAGCGTGTTATATTATTATGCTATTTTAGTTTCGCATTCATATTGGCGGCTAAAATTACGAAAGTAAACTAAAGACGAAATGAGTTTTGCATTAAAAATATTGTTTACATTTTTCTGATAAAATTGAAATAAATAATTTACAAAGACGGTAATTTATTGCGATGGCAGGGATATGAAGAGTATTAGGGTTAATGTTTTAAGGTGTCTGTTGACACTTATTTTACATAATTTGAATAATTTTTCATATCAAGACGATCGCAGTAAACTTTAATGATATTGTTATATGTACACTCTCTTAAATTCTAAATTATTTTGAAAATATTTTGAATGTTTTGAATACTTTACGATAAAGCGGCTTTTTGAAATGACTGATGGAACAGCGGTGCGTTTTTGCGAAACGTTGACGACAAAAGTTTAAAAAAACAACTGAGTACAGTCCAATTTATATTGTAGCCAACGCCCTGGAGCAAAAGATATTTTGTGGGAAGAAAGAACTTTGTTTGAAAAGTTAAAATATTACAAGATGAGTGTGTTGCAAAAAAAAACGACAAATATTTACACTCATTTATCTTTTATGCTGCAAGAGACGGGTTTTTGTGTCGCCCTTATAGACCAAAACCTTTGATGTTTTGCCTGGCAATGACAGACAAATCCAATTCTGCTTTGTCTGGCAACGAAAGACCAACTGCTTTGCTTCTTTCCCTGGCATGATATACCAAATGCTTTACTGCGTTTCCTGGCAATGACAGACCAAATCCTTTGCTTGCTGCTTTGTTTACACGGAGAGGTCGAGTAATCATTACACGAGTTATGGATGCTTAAACAGTAATCTCGTTTATTACTTTTTTCTAGCGCGAAATAAGCTGAAATTCAGCCCTCGCGAAATATAATGACAATACAGTAGTACTTGCAGGTTACACTACAGTAATTTAGGTGGCTCGGGAACCAGTCAATTTTGTCCAGGGTTTTGTGCGGACCATTAGATAAAGTTATTCTGTGATTGGTTGAAAATGCAAAAGCAGAATAAAAAATATTAAATAGCTATGTGAAAATGCAAAGTGTATAGAAGAAGTTGAAACAAAACATTTGCATTTTTATTTTGAGTGTATGAAAATTTTTATCTTTAAAAATGGGTATTATTTTGGACAAAGTGAAACTGAAAGTGGCGCAAAGCTGAGGGTGGTGGTATTCCAGTGCATGTCGCGAAAAAGTTTACTGGTTACGCTATCTTTCTGTTGTGTTTTTATGATGTCTCTAGTTTAGTTTTATTTGCAAAAGTAAGATTTTAAGGCCTCGACCCATTAGCTAATTCAGAATAGGAGACGAAGCTATACTGGGAGTCTATGGGAAATGAATTACTACAATCTAACCTGCATGATCATCGCACACTTGGCTTTACACCAATTTATTTTATTCCATCCGAATAACGATAAGATACTGTAATCAGCGGCACGATGTGTAAACAGTTACATTCAAATTATTACTCCAGACAGTCTAATTATGTTGTTCAAAATGCTATTAAAACTTCTTGATAAAAACTAGATATCTGCATTACATTGCCATCAAATCTGCAGCGCTATTTTTATCAGTCGATTAAAAATTTGATGTACATCCCACACGAGAAAATATTTTCTTCCGGAAAATGTAAGTCAAGCTGGAAAATATTGTGTAAAAACATGTAGATCTTATCTTGAAGTTAATAATGGTGTAAGAAAGTTTCTTTTGACACCTTTTGTCATCATCATTTTGCTAAATATGCTGTAGCAGAAAATTTTCTTTTCATCCATTTTGTTGTGATTATTTCTGCACATCAGCAATTATCCCCTTTTCCATTTTTTTTTTATCTTTTCGCTTATTTTGTTTTAATTATTACCGTTAATGCAATCTCCTTCGCAGAGTTGTCGTTCCTTACACTCACTTTACATCTCTGCGAAAGGCTCAATGTCAAGATTTTTGACCAAACTCGACAGCCTTATTTTATACAGTCATTATTATGAATTTGAAAGTTTGAGGTAAAACAAGTGACAGAAATCTTCACTATCTTTCATTAAAACAGAAGAAACCCAAACTATTGTAAATGTAATCGGTGAACTATTTCTTTGAGTTATTATAAAAGTAGTTGAAAGTAGTCCCAGCCTATCACAGAGGTGAATGTAATGAGCCGATAGTGTAAGAGAGTGCCGTTAATGTTGCAGCAATTTATCTTTTCGCTCCGTTATTGCCCTTTCATGACCTTTTTAGCCCATTTTATCCATTTGATCCTTTTATGATTATTTCTGCTGATGTAGCAGCAATTAATCTTTTAGCTTCTTTTGCTGTGATGTAATTGCAACTTACCTTTTTCCCTTTTCTATATATTCGCTCTTTTTGTTGTGTTTATTTCTGCTAATGTAACAGTTATACATCTTTTTGCTTCTTTTGTTGTGATAAAGCAGCAACTTATCCTTTTACCTTTTCTATCTTTTCGCTCTCTTTGTTCTAACTATTTCACCTGCAATTAATCTTTTCGCTTCTTTTGCTGTGATGTAGCGACAACTTACTTTTTTAGCTCTTTCTATCTGTTGACTCCTTTAGTTGTGAACATTTCTGCGGATGAAGCGGCAATTTTTTGCCCCTTTTAGTGTTACAATTTCTACTGACATAGCATCATTAATAAAGTCTTAGTCATGTGTCTGCTGTAATGTTTTAGTAATTGAGAACCCAGAAAAGAGTATCTCTCTCACGTGACCGATTTCTTCCTCAGCTCGCTCATGTAACGTTGTTGAGCTAAAATTCCACTTCTGTCAAATAATTAACATCTGAAATTGCTTTGTGAATCAACAAAGAATGCAGATAGACATTTAATTATTTTCCGGTAATTACTGTTAATACCCCATAAGTGTTCAGGAGATAGAGGAAGCTAAATATTCCGTTTCCGGCCTACTTATTTTTTGCAATACCTAGAGTATCTGAGAGAAAACCCTATTAGAACATTCAGTTTTTAGTTTCAGACAACTGATAACTAATGAACACGCTCAGTCAAACCGAGCCTGCAATATTTTCATATTTGTCGTGTTCGATGACCTTCAAAGTTCCCTTATCATCTACTATGATAATTTATTACTAGTGATCCTCAAAAATGCCACTAATAGACGTATAATACAACTCGAGAAATATCGTAATAGATGGCCAAATCCATACATTTTTATATGAAAACAGACACATCCAAGTAATATTTGGTAAAATGGGCATAGTTTATTTAGTTCCCAGATGTAACTGAACATGATAATATGAAAATATTGCAGACTCTGTTTGATAGAGCCTGTTCAAGGGCATTAATGGAAATTCATATTACTGCCCTCGCAGCCAAGCTCTGGATTGAGCGCAACTCAATATTTACACCAATAAACAGTAAAATTTCTATCCATCCCAAACCAGCAAATGAATGTATTCAAATTGCGGTGAGCGTGGAACCTTCAGTGCGGTATTTTCAGATTAATGCCACCAGATAAAAAAATAGGTTTGTTCTAAACAAGAAACAATGGGCGGAACTAGAAAGATTAAAATTTGACTTAAAACTTTTAAAGCTTATACTTGGGATGATTGAAGGATATCCAACTCTATAATGGCTGATACTGAAACCACACATCTTCAAACTGGCCGAAATATTAAACAAAACGGTTGTTTTAGAAGTACTATTATGTTAGTTGTATAGTTCATAAGTATCGTGCTCAACGACCTTCAAAGGACTTAACGGATAACGGCACTGACTGAATGCACAGAGAATTTTTATACAACTGCCACACGGCACAAACACTCTTCTGTGATTTTGAAATAGATAATAAGGAAACTTTAAAAGTCACCGAACAAGACAAATATGAAAATACTGCAGGCTCGGTTTCATTGAGCCTGTTCATGGGCAGTAATGGAAATGCATATTACACGATGGTAGTATATGGCTGTGAACATGGAACTATGTAGTCGCCTTGTATGAATTACATTGATGTCTATTTTTTGGATTATTTTTAAAGTTTTTACCAGGTCAAAAAGATAAGTTTAAATGAAACTTATTTACTTTATGTACTGTGTATTAACTTATTTTTTTTCTCTCGTGGATTTCGTGGACAGATAATTCCACGAATTTAAATCCACCACGAAATATAGCGTTTAACTTCAAAACCACCACGAAAAATAGTGTTAAGCTTCAAAACCACCACGAAATATAGTGTTAAACTTCAACGAATTTAAGAAAATTGAAATCCCGAAGTTAGAAACCATCGAAAATGTCTTGTAACCGAAAACCACAAACTTTTATGCCCACGAATATAAGTAAATTTACAGCAGTTTAAAGTATTAAAATAAAGAAAAAAGAATACCAAGCCTCGGTGTGATCACGGTAAAAATTCATAGGATTTAAATGCAGAGGATCTTAAAGGTTTTATAAGATCAATTTCAAGTTCTGTCTGTACATTTCAGTTCCAATGTATGCGGGGGTACTCGGAACCGATACTGTTGCAAAGGCTGGACTATACCCCCAGGCGGTAGACGTTGCGTACTCCGTAAGTAGACACTGGGCGGCCACGTGATTTTCTATGTATATCACCTGAAAGCCAGTAAAATTTAAAAAACTGGTTTAATTATATCTTAAAATGTAATTGGGATATTGCCGCCATACTTATGTGATAAGGAATCACTTACCAAGCTTCATTCTCCTAGGATTTTAAAATCCTCCTAAATCACCCTTTCCACCAAGCACAATGCCAAGCAGACGACCACTTCAAGGGAAAACTAAAACCCGGTACTCCGTTACACTCGGTATCACTGTAGCAGTCCATATTGAGACTGCTGCAATGACCAGTTTAATCAATTCGGTAAGAAACCCGAAAGAATCACATAAAAAACATAAACAATATTACCTTTCAAACAAAAATATTTTTCTACTGCTTAAGAGGTGAAATGGTAGACTGATTCACTTCCCATTTTTATTGTAGACAGTTGTAAGTGACCATGTAAATAAAATAATATTAATTGGATATACTTTTAGTGTTTGTTTTTTTTTAATCATATTTTCATAGATGCAAGAGATTCAATGAGCGTCGAACTACTATAACAAAATATTTGCTGCAAGCCATTTAAACATGGCGTTGTGATATTTGTCGAGCTATGTTAATGGTATAAGAATTCCTTTTACGATTTCACGGCAATCTAAAACAGTGTATAGGCTTAATTTAATTTCTTTCAGCCATTTGTAGCGGTGGATGTGGGAGTGGCGGTGTGTGTATGAGACCCAGTATGTGTCTGTGCACGACGGGCGAAATATCTCCTTATTGTGGACCTCAAACCTCTGGGGGTAAGTTTAGTGTTCAATGAGAAGAATATATACGTTATTTATGAAACAATTATTCACTTAAAGGACATTTAGGGGTATTTGTTATATCAGCTTCATTATAACCCAATCCTTGGTTATAGTCGGCTGAACTTAAAGTAGTGCAATGCTTACACTGAGTGGTGCTATTGTTAAAAATATAAGAAAATTTCACTAAACACATCTTCTTTAGATTTTAGATATGCCTTTCTGGCAAGATTAATATGTGTTTGCCATACGATTATAAACACACATCGTTCATAAATCTCTGATAGTTGGATAGTAATTAAACAATGTTTTACCTACTTTTTTATTTTCAGGAGCCTCTTCGCTTTGTGACCCTCCATGCAAAAATGGCGGTGTTTGTGTAGCAAGAAATCTCTGCCGCTGCCCTTCTGGATTCTCTGGGGGCACATGCGATAATGGTACGTCTTAAGATACTTCTAAAAGTTAGTTTAATCTAATATTTAATTTGAGTTACTAAGGACAGAAGCCTTCAGAAAAAATTAATTTCGCTTTTATATTTTGTGACATTGACCTTTTTAAGACTATTTTTATGGGGGGTGGGACTTTTTGAGTATCAGGGCCTTTGGAGTTTCTAAAGCGCATTAATATCCCTTTTTTGATAATGGCAGTTTTATTTTGTGTGTGTGGAAGAAGGGGGGATGGATGTGTATGGGGGGGGGGGTATTTGTCGTTTGACTAGGAACATTTTTTGTACATGTAACTATTATAACGACCCGTTTAGTCTTACAGCAATGTTTTATTATTGACATAAGAATTATTGCGAATACAGTTCAATATTTTCGGCCTTAGTCGCCCCAGTTTATAAAAGCTTATCCTTACTGTTTACATGTTATACTAGCACTGAAAATAAATATACATATTGAGTACTTCTTGTGTATTACTTTCAGTCTGTGAATATTTTAACGAATATTATATATTTAGCTAACCTGGAATGAATTAATCAAGCTGATATTTAAATTTCGCCCGCCATGGTCACATTGACATACTAATCCGATATTATTTGTTATTTACACAAAGGTTTTAATGATCGGAAAGCACTAAATGGTATAGACTGTTTCTCAGCATCAGACACCTGTCATTCCATCAGCTTCCCGGGAAAACAAATCTGCTTGATAATAAAGATTCTTAAAGTGTGAAATATGTTAGAAATTAATCATAATATGGAACTACCAAAGGTATCTTAATAACATAATTCTTTTATTTTCAGATCTAAGAATCGGACCTTGTTATACACAACTATCGAACAATATGTGTCGAGGACAACTGCCAGGAGTAAGTTGCACCAAACATCTCTGTTGCTCCACATTCGGGAAAGCCTGGGGAGACCCTTGTGAGGAGTGCCCTGAGACACCCCATCCCTGCAAAAGGGGCTACATTCCCAATTTACAGAGAAACACGTGTCAGGGTGAGTATATGCATGAGTATAAGTGTGGTTAATCCTGAGAGTTGATTATTATAACAAAAGAGTAAGCAGGAGTAAAGACAATACCAAACACGATTAAAATTGTCATGTATGTAAATGAAACATTTTCGTGTTGTTTTTTTTTTCATAAGAAAAGAGTAGAATCTTTCTTTCTTTATTTTATCATAAATGCTCTGGGACTGTGATGTTCGGTCTTCATCAACAATCATGTTGTTGCATCTTACAGCTGTACGTTAACATATGTTCATCTCTAGCTTACAGCAGGATACTAATATGAACTATTCATTTCCATTCGCAACACTAAAATGCCATGTTCATTTCCATTTTACACGCCAAGTACTCTCTATCTTACACGTCATCGCTTTTAGATCTTGCTGAATGCCATGTTCATTTCTAGTCTCGTGTTATTTTCTTTCTTGCATGTCATGCTCAATATCCATCTTACATCTTATTATGATTACACTTCAAAATCGTTTCGCCAGTACACTTTAGAATAACGTTTTTCAGAGGTGCGCATGGCTAGCTAATAATGGACTTCTTTCACTATAACTGTATACGAATGTTCACGATCTTTTTAGCTACTCTGTCAAAATTAAAGAGATTTAAAAAAGAAATACTTAGCACCATATTTTTGACATTAGCCTACAATTAAAAATTTTAAGCAATTATGCCATCTGCTTCTATGAAAACAATTCCTAATACTAATACTTTCTAACCATATACATGTATTGTGATCTTTTATTATGTCACATAATTATTCTGATTAACAAATAACCATGTATTTTTCTCTGGAAGACCTCTCTGTTTTGTTATTTATGTGCCTCTTTCTATATACATGTTAAGGTTAAACAGCCTATAGATATAATGTTTAATGATAAAAATAAAATACTCGTATTCGTACTCGTATACATCGTGTACAATATAGGATCAATGATCGGTTAATTTTGATTAATCAGCAATATTTGAAGCTGTCTTACTTAAATTAATTAGATTTTAAAAGGATTCAATTGCAAATAAATGTCACCATTTTATTTGCTTACCTTTTCTCAACTGTTTACATTTATTATTATTTTACATTTCACCACTTATCAGTGCTTTACATTTTATCACGCACGTGGGTGTGACAATCTAATCAATTACCTCTGGAGAATACGTTCTTTTCATTTCAACCATTATTGTCTTGTCTGAATTTTAATACCCAGGCCACTGACCCAGTGTTTCTATGAATTTTGCAGCTCGATAAGCTATGTTATCATGAAAATAAATTGATCATGTAATTTTATCTCTGACACTTTGTTTATTTTTTTTTCAAATTCCAATCCTTGTTTTAAACTTGTCACGATCTCAATAAACATGTTGTTACGAAAATTTAATAGTAAGATTTTTATCCTGAATTAATGCGAGTCAGAATCAAGAGCAAGCTTTAAAGTTAATTATCCTGAGCCTTCACTATTGCCTGTTTTATATACTTGCCTTAGCATCTGTATTGAACAAAAAAAAACTTCCGCAAAATAACATGAGTTCAAGTAAATGCTAAGAGTGGGGGTGATCTGTAAAATGTTTATTTTGGAAGTTGTTTGTTCATGAACAGGCTCAAACAAACCGAGCCTGCAATATTTTCATATTTGTCGTGTTCGGTGGCTTTCAAAGTTCCATTTTCATCTATTTTTCAATTTTTTTTACATAGGGATCGCTTTGTCCGTCTGTCCGTCCGTCCGTCCGTTCGTCCGTCCGTCACGAAAACTTAACGTTGGCTTTAACTTTGCCATTTCATAATATTTCTTCATGAAACTTTCAAATTATATTGCTTATGACAACACGCTCATGATGATGCCAAATTCGTTAGGTCAAGGTCACATTTGATGGAGTTAGGCCCCTTGTTTTACTTAGATTTCGACACGAAAACTTAACGTTGGCTATAACTTTGCCATTTCTCAATATTTTTTCATGATACTTTCAAATTATAATGCTTATGACCAAACGCTCATGATGATGCCAAATTCTTCAGGTCAAGGTCACATTTGATGGAGTTAGGCCGCGTTTGTACTTAGATTTTGACACGAAAACTTAACGTTGGCTATAACTTTGCTATTTCTCAATATTTCTTCATGAAACCTTAAAATTATATTGATTATGACAACACGCTCATGATGATGCCAAATGCTTTAGGTCAAGGTCACATTTCGTGGAGTTCGGTCCCGTTTTGAACTTGGATTTTAAAACAAAAACTTAATGTTGGCAATAACTCTGCCATTTCTCAATATCTCTTAATGATACTTTCAAAATGTATTGCTTATGACAACACGCTCATGATGATGCTGAATTCTTTATTAGGTCAACTTCGCATTTGATGGAGTTACGCCCCTTTTTGTACTTGGATTTTTATATGATAACATAACGTTGGCCATAACTTTGCGATTTCTCAATAATTTTTCATGAAACTTTCTAATTATATTGCTCAAGACAACACACTCGTGATGATGACAAGTTGTTTTGGTCAAGATGGAGTTATGCCCCTTTTTGTACTTGCATTTTTCTTCCAACATTGTACCCGAGGGCGACACAAGTGTTCAACTGAACACCCATCTAGTAATATCTTTGTTTCCAAAAACAAAGTTAGTAAAAAATTACTTTGGTTATGGAAAATTGAGAGTCTTTTCTGCTGAAAAAGGAATATAATTATATAAAATAACAATGTCTTTTTTTAGATTCCTTTTTAACATGCCATACACTTCAAATGTGACAGTAAAAATATTTATTTCAGACTTTTCTGTAAAAATGCCATCATTATTTTAGGAAAACGGCGATGGCATTGACATTTGTTGAAAACTAATAACATTCATTTCCTTGCTTTATTAAATGTCAAGATATGCTAAAAACAGTAGTAAATTAACAGTAACATAATATTTAATCATTTTCAGTATTTTTCAAAAAAAAAATTCAGTCAGTACCGAATCATTATTTTGAAAAGAAATATTATGTAAGCAAATATATTATTTAACTAGGCTAATTTGGATTTATGTGATTTTAATACATCAGATAGCACAATATAATCTATATTGCTTATTGATGTTTTTCAATAATCAGTGTCAGAAAAGAAATTCATTAGGTCTGTAATTTACGTAAAGCGCGTATGTCTTTGATTATAATATGAGGCACGCCAGGGGAAAAGGTACCTTCGGTCATTTTTTGTTTCATTTTTGTTGTTACTATTTTTAGAAAGAACTTTCAAATTTCAATTATTTTCTCATAACAAAACAGTGATTTTGTTACACATTTAGACAATAAAATGGTATTTTTACCGCGAATTGCATAATAATTAATGTCGTCTGCTCAACTTTATGACGTCGTTTCAATGATTGACGTCAACTGCCCGAAGGTACCTTTTCCCGTGACGTGCCTCATATATCAAATTTTGCAGCAAAACACAAGATACAGTTGAAACCGATACGTTTATAGGTAGATAATTAGAATAAGGTAGAAGATTTTCTAAACTTTCAGAATCGGAAAACTAGATCGATAGAGCAGTGTGTTTCTTCATTTTCTCATAAGCAAAGTAACATATTAAAACTCATAAACTACAGATAAAAGACAGTATGTAGAGCTTATATAATGAAAATGTCAAAATTTGAATCTATCGTATTGACTGTATACAGTTTGGGCGATGATCTCATTTGTGCAAGACTAAAAGCATGATAAATGTCAACAGTGTAATCGTCTTGTAGAAAACTTAACTCACATATTTCATATTAGCCATCCTTATACATGTAACATGATGGACAATCATTGTTTGTTTTGTTTTGTATTTTATATACAAATGCAAGTATGTTACCTATTGCATAGATATAAAAAATGATTCGATTAAATTATTGATTTGTAAGTATATTTTAACGTTCAATACAAAATATTATTTTACCTATAAAATAGATTTAAAACAAGACTTAATTAAATAACAAAATGAATCAAACTATTATTATAACAAATTATGATAAATAACGACACAATTGTAAGTAATTTATAATGAAAATTATTTATAATCAAAAGTCATCAAAATGAATCAGTCTTACAACACACTTACAAACACACGAATTTATTTTTTTTTAAAGCGCGAAAGACTGGTTTTATCTTTAAAAAATGAAACTGATATTATAATAAATCAGTATTTTACTAATATACAATTAAAATGTGCTTAAAATTTGCCAAGACCCTCAATTAAAATTCTGTACTTGTATATATAATGGCAAAACTTAGTGGCAATTATGGATTAACGATCAAAAACCAAAGCTAGATACGCAACTGAAATTTAATGATTGAATATTTTTGTAAAAACCTTCTTCACTTACCTTCTTCCCAAAATCGCGTGAACCATATTTCAAGGTGAAAATAAAATCAAGTAGACCATCGGTCAGTTGTAACAAAGCCCTGGGCCCAAGATCATAAAACTAAATTTGGAGATCAGTCTCAAATCTCAAGTCGCCATTTCAGCCAATCAGATGCTTGAGATTTGAGACTGGTTTCCATGCTCAGTTTTATAACCTTGGGCATAGGCCGAAACAAAACACTCATCACAATTATTCGCTAGAGTGTCGCAGGTTAAAATAAGTTGCGACATTGTGTCGTATTCTATCAATTGTCTATTCGACCAGATATTTCTTTAATTGTCTTTCGACGAATTGTCGTAGATCCAAGAAATCAGTGTTTTATTAATATACAATTAAAAATGTGCTTAAACATTTACCAAGGCCCTCAATAAAAATACTGTACTTGTGTTTTTCAGATATTGACGAATGTAAAGCCATACCAGGGCTGTGTTTAGGCGGTGTTTGTGTGAACACTGTTGGGTCTTACATCTGTGAATGTCAGCAGGGACAAACCCGAAATCAAGTTACTGGAGTCTGCGAAGGTATGCAAATGATCTTTTTTCAGTAATAATTACTTCACCACTTATGTTACTTGAACCATTCTTATTAAACTCGTGAAATTGTTGCCTCGTGAATATATGTGGTTGTATAGTACGCAGCTAAAATCATATGTTAACTTTTAGTGTTTTTTTTTCAAAAGTTTCTTATGAATATCTCGTAGATAAATATTTTTTTAATGTAAATTTATAGTTAATCTTCGAATATGAGCTGAATGAAGGATTTTTTTTATTTCATAACTCGTGTAGTGCGTGGCTATTTGTAGGTTTTCGAAAAGACTATTTAATAATTTAAAGAAAATTAAAATGTTTGACCTATGTAAATTATCAGTATTCTAATGTGTGAAAAGTTAGCTGTATCAATATAAATACTTTACTGTCATTATCTTCTTGATTTGTCTTTTGGTTTTAATAAAATTGATTATTGCCTTGTTCGGCGCGTTTCAAAGTTCCTTTTCCATCTTTTAAAATATCAAGGTAGCGTTATCTGTGCCGTGTGGTGGCTATAAATTGTCTCCCCGTACATTCAATCACTGCTGTTATCCATTACGTTCCTTTGAAGGCTGTTGAACAACAACAATTTGTTCTCACCTCTTTTAAAATTATAAATGTGAAATTAAAATTTAATATTATTTATTGTGTTTTGCTTTTATTTTAAAACTGCACACATACATTTGTATAACTATTGTTATGATTTTATAATATAAGTACATTGTACATATAATATGTCACAGATATCAACGAATGTTTGACACAGAGAGACATTTGCCAAGGTGGCCAATGTAAAAACACCGAGGGAAGCTATTACTGCATCTGTCAACCAGGTTTTGAATTAACAGCTGATAGAACCAGATGTATCGGTAAATTCGTTTTAAATCCATGTGTATAAGTAAATTACTTTTTAATCCAAGAGTATCAGTCAATTTCTTTTAAACCTATGTGTATCGATAAATTGCCTATAAATCCAGGTTAATTGGTAAATCCCTTCTAAATCTATGTGTATTGGTAAATTGCTTTTAAATCCATGTGTATCATTCAATTCATTTAAATTCGGTGTATCATTAAATTTCTTTTAAAACTATGTGTATCGTAAATTGCTTTTAAAACCATATGTATGTGTATCGTTTATTTTTTTCAATATAAGTGTGTCGGCAAATTCTTTTTAAATCTACATGTAGTTGTATCGGTACATTACTTCTAAATATAGATGCATCGGCATTTTTTTAAATCTGTATCAGTAAGTTCCTTTTAAATACAGGTGTAAAAGTTAATTCCTTCTAAATCTATGGGTATCGTTTATTCTTTTAAATCCAGGTGTATTGGTATTTATTTTGAAAAATGTTTCCAATACACCTTTTGCATTTATACAATGTACTTTGTAAAATATGTAGCATGCTATCAGATCTACTTGTGATCTAATTTGACTCGTGAACATTAAATTCATTCACACCAAAACAGGCTTATGTTTACATGTACTAATCAGACTGTCTTTATACAAACACCGTTTCACTTATTTCGAAACAGATGAGTACATTTTGTACAAACCAATTTCAGGCTCTGTTATTATATCGTAAATTATATCTAAGTATCTACGGCTCTGTTACATCTATAAAGAAAATGATGTTGTGTTTTAAACTATCTACGGTTCTGTAACATCTATAAAATCAATGATGTTGTGTTTTAAAGTATATACGGTTCTGTTACATCTATAAAGACAATGTTGTTGAGTTTAAACTATCTACCGTTCTGTTACAGCTATAAAATCAATGACGTTATTTTTTAAATTATCTACGATTCTGTTACATCTATCAGATCAATGTTGTTATGTTTAAATCCATCTACGATTCTGTAATGAAGTATAATGCAATTTAAAGAAAATTAAATCTATTCTTTTTTTCAGCGGTACAAAGAAAATCCTGTTACACTAGATTGATAAATGGGAGGTGTTCTGACGAGTTACCCACCCTGCAATCACTTAATGACTGCTGCTGTAATTATGGAAAAGGCTGGGGTGATAGGGAAATATGCCAGCTGTGTCCTGAAAGAAATACCGGTACACGGATATACGTATACGGATATTCAGTTATTACCAGTTAAATTCTGGAATGTTGTTGACATAGGAGTGGTCTCATAAAATAAATGAAGTTAGAGGGGGATCAAGATGGGTTCGCTGGGGTTGCTAAAAAACTTAATTTTCGCGGGGATTTTTCGCTAGAAAGTTGAACATTATTATGTAACTAGCCTAAGACTGCTCCAAACGAAAAACCTTTTTAGACATTGCATTCGACTCTGATGTATTCCTCATTGATTTGAAGATGAACTTTAGAAAATGAATTACTTGAAACACCAAAGTCTCATATTTTATGTGATTATTAATAAAACTGTACCAAAACATTTTCAGTTACCATTTTCGAACTATGTCAGGGTTTATGCAAAGTTCGCTGTTATTAGGTAAAACACACTCAAAACAAGACAGTATACTTATTTTTTTAAATATTTATTTCGTTAATGATATTAATAAGCAGTCCTGGCCATGGTTAAAATGTGTGGGTTTTTGCATTTCATTAACTGTAAAACTTACAGTTTGTTATTTGCGATTACCTGAATTCTAATTTTCAATTTACAGATGCGTATGGACGGCTATGCCAAAAACCGGAACCAAATATAGGAACAGATGAGTGTGCCTATTTTCCTAATCTCTGCAAGAATGGCCGATGTGTGGACACAGATTATTCGTACCGTTGTGAATGTTATGATGGTTATAGAATTGCAGAAAGTGGGTCAGAATGTGTTGGTAAGTATGAAGTGGGGAAAATGGGTAAGAATGTGTTGGTTAATATGAAATGGGAAAAGTGGGTCAGAATGTGTTGGTTGATAAGGAGTGGAGAAAAATGGCTCAGAATGTGTTAATAAGTATGAAGTGGGAAAAGTGGGTCAGAATATGGCGGTACACATTTAATATACTGAAAATTGTCGTAATACAAACTTAACAATTAGAAACTATACGACATTACGACATAACTCTGTAATTTGTAAATGATGACAAATAGATACAATTAGTTTTCGGTTTTTCCCCACCTGTTCCCTATTAAACAATATAGTTGTATCTGCTTTAGATGTGAATGAATGTGATACACAGTCTGGTCTGTGTCGTAATGGAGAGTGCATCAACCTGCCCGGAAGCTACGAATGTCGATGTAACGAAGGGTTTGTGCTGGCTTCAGGCGGTAGATACTGCACAGGTGCGAGTATTGTACAAGTAATTTACACGTATATTGGTAATAGTTGTGATCACAATAAAGCTTATTCATGCGTGAATTTGCTGTAGGTTGCAGAGAATATAACTATTTTAAGTACACTAAGTCGGAGGTAGAGGAAACTTTTTACGCCTCTTTTTGTGACAGTATTGACCACTTTATTTCAGCTGCTTGGCTGCGGTAAGAAGGAACATAAAGGCAGTCATCAAGACTTGGTTGAACTCTGCTGATGAATATTACAAAAGAATATGCATGCTTTCATTTTTTTATATGCACCAATTGTCAATTTAAAAGTTTGGTTATTTCATAATAGGGGCACGTCACGGGAAATTTGTCATCGGCCATATTCTCTAAATTTTTGTTGTTATTATATTTGGAAAGAAGTTACAATTATCTATCATTTCACATAATTAGAATGTTATTTAGTTACACATTTTGACAAATTCAAATATGTTTACCGCGAAATGCGTAATAAGGAATGTCGTCAGCTCATATACATGTATGACGTCATTTCAAGAATTGATGTTATTAATCAAGTGACGCACCCAATACAGCATCCTCGGAGACCCAGTGGTGATTCCGCTCGCTACATCGTTGATGTAGCGAGCGGAATCACCACTGGGTCTCCGAGGATGCCAATACAGAATCGTTTGCTTATTTATATGACTCATTTTAAGATTTGATGTTGCCTTTTCCCTTGATGCGCCCCAAATAGAGTATCTTTGTGATCACTACATGTATTGTGTACTTAGTAGTTCAGAATGCTAAAAGTTCTTAACATTTTTCAGATATGAATGAATGTGAGAGGACAAACATGTGTCCAAACGGACAATGTATAAACATGGACGGTTCATACAAATGTCAGTGTAACAGAGGTTTTAAACAATCACCAAATCAGCAAATTTGTCTAGGTAAGCATTTCTAGAGTATCTAAGTCATTTAGATCTAAATAAGATCTGACATAACATTTTTTTTAAATCTTTTTTTTATTTTCGTGGGTTTGATAGTAACGGGAAAAATATAAAATGATAATCATGAAGTCTAAATTATTTGGACAAAAGGTCTCTACTTGCTACGATTTTGTGTATGTTTTGTAGTTTTCTTTATGTCTTCTTTAGTAATATTTTTGTTCAAATGAATCTACAGCTATGTGTGAACTTGTCAGTTTCACCGCGCGTATCACTGCAGACCAAAAATCATGCATAACAACTGAGTAAGAGTCAATACATGAATGTCCTAAGGTCTTTCTTTTAGCCTTACCTAGAGTTAAGCAGAGTTATTTCACTTGCTTTTGAAATCGCCATTTGTCAAAAGTTGTTTCAGTAATTTAACTTAAAAAAATGAAAGAGAATTCCTACCATTCGCCAATTTTAGTTAAAATATTTCGTTCTTAACTGATAAAGTGCTAATCTTTCCAGTTTTATTAATTTTACAAGTAGGCTATGCTAAAACATTAAATATTGGTATAACGCACATGATGTATTTGTAAGATCTTGACCTAAGTCTTACAGTAAATTGTCGGTAACCCCAAGGGTTCTGTTTTTCATCCGTAAATGTTTGTGGTGTCTTATTTGAATGGATTTTCTTATAAACACATGCTCTCTTTGGAAGTGTGGGGAGGCTTTGTTTTCCAAGTGTGGTGATTTCTGATATGCATATTTCCACAGGTACTTGAAACAAACTGTTTTTAATGTTCTATACGCCTTTCCAATAATTCGGTGAATTTTTCGGTTACCTCCCCTATTCAGTCACGTGACTACTATACAGGAAAAATTATTGCTCGCTGTATTAATTTAATAGGGAACATGTACCTACAACTTTCGTTTTTCATCATGAAATTTCTTTTTTAAAATATATTTTCTCGTTTATCGTTGAATTAGTAATAATACATCAGCGTAATGATATTTTTTTATCAAGAATAGTTTATAAAACAACAAATCTAATTTGACTAAAAGTTTAAAGTCATTATTCCTCGCGCCAATGTTTACTTTAAACGACTTAAACTAACAGCCTGTGTTCTATCCACGGATAAATTGAGAGTCGTTTCTGGCTTATCGTGTCTTATCAACTACTGACATGCCGGCTGCAATTGATTTTGAAAGCGGCATGTCATAAAAATGTCAAATTGTCGCGCACAAGGGGTCCCCGGTCAATTACTAAGAAGAAGATATCACTGACCAATAGAGATCGGTTTATTTTTTTATGTACCTCCACCTCCCAATTAATAAGTATATCGAAATCCTTAATTACTAAATCGGGTAGCAAAAGTATTTGATATAGCAGTTATATGAATTATTAATCCTTAATACGACAAGTAGAACCATAAGACATCAATTAGAAACTCATCTTAACAGAACATTTTATAAATATTCAATCAAGCGATTGAGCGTTTACGCCAAAATGACAGAATTTCAAACCTTAGCAGTATTAATGTTAATATAAATGTTCCCATCATTATTTGAAGCCGGCATCTCCATCTTTATTAGAAGCCAGCATCAGAATCCTTGAATTTTATTCTATGAATGATACTCTTACGTAAACGAACAATCAGATAACCTTATTGATCCTTCTTAATTTCAAGACAGAATCAATTGTACCGTAATTTTGCTTGTGAAGTATACGTGACATTTTCAAAAATTCAAAATTATTTGTTCGTTGAACATTAACGGTACGATGAATTCAAGTAATAGATGAGTTCAACTGTTCAAGTATAACGTACAGATACTGTAACCGAATGTTGACATGTCACGATTTACGGAGTATAGTGCATTACGAGTCTTAGCAATTTGCGAATTTCATACTAGTTAAATATAATTTTAAGTATAAAATACATAAAGATGAAAATGCTGTATAGAAATTCGTAAAATTAATACAATAACTCACGTTTGTCCGAATCGCGTTTCATACTGCCCACTATCAACAAGAATGGTACATGTTCTTACAATATTAAAAATGCAAATATCTAACAAATAGTGAAAATAAAAATGTCTGACTAGAATAACAGACCAGTAACTTATTTTCGACCGGCGGCGACGATTGCACACATGAAATTTAATGGATTATGATAGGCCTTATGTGCTAAAGCCATAGTCCGATAGTTCAGCTTTCCTGTGAAGCCTTGTTTTGGGTTGATATCTGGTCACGGGAAGTAACTCGTACAGGACTGCGAAACTGTTTATTGGAAAGGCGTATATGGGCTATATACTGTAATAGTCTTATTACAGTATATAGCCCATATAGAACATTAAAAATAGTTTGTTTCAAGTACCTGTGCATATTTCATTTTTTTACAGACCCAGGTAAGATTATAAAAAAGATGAATATTTATTATGAATATTATGCTACCTAGTATGAAGTATGTTTGTCTTGATGAAATAAAACACTTTTGACAAGTTCTGTTGTTGTTGTTTTTTTCAAACAAAAAAGGTAGACAATTGAATCGATTAATTCAGTCAATATTCAACCACATCATACATCATTCCATGCTCTTTTGCACATTATATTTTTTTCACATCATTTCACAAAAAAAATGTTTATCAATCACAATAAATTGATGAAAAAAAATAAAATCAAGGAATGCAAGATTTTTCATCCTTATATAACAGATGCCATATTCGGCTACTTCCCAATCCAAAATATAGTATTTTTCCCCAACTGTGGCATAAAATCTTATAAGTAAGATGTCCAAAAATGGTTCAAACTGGTCTGAGGGGAGTTTGAAAATTAAAGTCTGAGAAATAAAGTGCTTTATAAAATTAAATTTAAGTTGAAAATACTTGTTACTTTTCAAATTTATTAACTAGTTCCCATATTTGAATGATTTTTTCCTAAAATTAAAAAAAATATATCATGCATAACTTTTCAAATTTGAAAGGCCAGGGCCTCTTCCTAAATTTTCTGATTAAAAGCCATGGAATGGGTAATTTGGGTTGTAATAATTCATCTATCTGCTCAGGGAAATAACAAAGATAACAAAGTGAATTGGTCTACTATAAGTTCAAATATTATAGAACTTTTTTCTTAAGGAGAAATAATAAAGTTAACCACTCTGCTATAAGTTCAAGTATAGAACTTGTCTCTTATGGAGAAATAACAAAGTAAACCAGCATGCTGGTATAAGTTTAAATATAGAACTTGTCTCTTTTGGAGAAATAACAAAAGTAAACCAGTCTACTTAAGTTGAATATATAACTTATTTCTTACAGAGAAATAACAAAGTAAAGTGCATGGGTGCAAGTTTTCAGGCAAATGCCTGAAATTAAGGTTTTTATGTGTCTAAAAATGGTTGATTTTCTTTATTTTCTCTATATTAAGTTGACAAATTTTCAAGATTTCAGTTTTTTTCAGAATTCCTAACTTGCACCCTTGAAAGCAGTCTACCATATGTAAAATATAGAATTTGTTTCTTACAGATATTGATGAATGCAATGAGAATGGCCGCTTGTGTTTAAATGGTCAGTGTCTGAATACACCAGGAAGCTTCCGATGTATATGTAACCATGGATACAAACTATCACCAGATGGGGCATTCTGTCTGGGTATGTTCAGCTTTGGTCAGGTTTGAAAAACAAGAAATATCCCTTTACTACATATATTCTGGTTTAATTGCATGAGGGAACAGTTTAAATCCAGATCAGCCAGCACATTCAGGACGTCTGATAGGATCTACGTGTTTGTTTTTTTTGTCAGAAATAACATTTTGAGTCAAAAAGCAAACTGTAAATTCTGATCTGATGGCTCTGGATCTACAATGTTCTCTTATGCAACAAAAGTCAGTACAGTCAAACCTGTCTACAAAGACCACTCAGGGGAGAACCCAAAAGTGGTCTTTAAAGGCAGATGGTCTTTGTTCACAGGTAAATTTGTTCTTTAAAACAGTCAGAGGGACAAATAAAGCGTGGTCTTTGTCCACATGTGGTCTTTCATTACAGGTGGTCTTTAGCACAGGTTTGACTGTATATGGAGATAAGGGTTAATGAATTATTATAGATTTAACCCTTTACTCTGTGAGATATGGCTGTCATCCATATGCGAACAGAGTAGATCCAGATCCGCCAGCACATCTGTGCCATCTGATCAGGATCAACACAGTTGGCCTTTTGATTTATTGCGTTATTTCTGCCCAAGAAGCCAACAGTGAAGATTCTGATAAGACTGCACATAATTATGTGCTGGTTGATCTGGATCTCTACTGTTCACACATGTTATTAAACCTGTATATACAGAGTAATGGGTTACAGTTAAGACTAACATTGTTATCCCCCCATGGAAGAGTGTTATGGCTATGTAGCAATCACATTGTTGCATAAAGTGAAGTTGGGGTCAATGTCAAGGTCACTGGAACTGAAAGTAGATAAAACATTACTGGATGAGTCCTCATGAAAGGCTTCATGGATTTAAACAATTTTTGGTACACAAGTGTACCAAAAGATACAGATCAAACCCAGCTTTCGGGCTGGTGAGGTCAACACCACTGTTATTAAAATTAAAAAAAAAATGTTTCCACCTAATATCATGTTAGGAGTGAGATATTGGGATGAAATTTGCTGTAACGGTAGCTTCTGTAAAGTGCATAATCAGTTCTAGTATCAAGCACCCTTGGGTGAGTATTTATCACCTTTAGTGATAATTTTATTGTTGATCTGTAACACCCTTGGCTGTTAAACTTTAGTCTATAAATTTCATCACTTAATTGATAACATGATTGTTTGTTCATTGTTAGATGACAATGAGTGTGAGACATCAGGGATGTGTGCCAACGGAATGTGTAAGAACATGGACGGTAGCTATAGATGTATATGTAACCCAGGATATGTGCTTGCGCCTAGCGGAGAAGTTTGCATTGGTAAGTGACGTTAAGCCAACATGAAAAGTCTGAATAAAAAAAGAGCAGATAAGTCTTTTTAGCTCACCTGTCACATAGTGACATGGTGAGCTTTTGTGATCACCCTTCGTCCGGCGTCTGTCCGTCGTCCGTCCGTCGTCCATTCACAATTGTTGTCTGCACTCTAGCGGTCTTAATTTTTATCAGATCTTCTTCAAACTTGGTCAGAATGTTTATCTCAATGATAACTAGGTCAAGTTCGAAACTGGGTCATGTGACCTTGAAATCTAGGTCACTAGGTCAAATTAAAGAAAAAGCTTGTCTGCACTCTAGCAGTCTTAATTTTGGTGTGATGTTCTTTAAACTTGGTCAGAATGTTTATCTCAATGATATCTAGATCAAGTTCGTTACTGGGTCATGTGACCCTTAAAACTAGGTCAGTAGGTCAAATTAAAGAAAAAGCTTGTCTGCACTCTAGCGGTCTTAATTTTGGTGGGATCTTCTTCAAACTTGGTCAGAATGTTTATCTCAATGATATCTAGGTCAAGTTTGAAACTGGGTCATGTGACCTTGAAATCTAGGTCACTAGGTCAAATTATAGAAAAAGCTTGTCCACACTGTAACAGTCTTAGTTTTGGTCAGATCTTCTTTAAAAGTGGTCAGAATGTTTATCTCAATGATATCTAGGTCATGTTCATAACTGGGTCATGTGACCTTGAAATCCAGGTCACTAGGTCAAATAAAAGAAAAAGCTTGTCCGCACTCTAGCAGTCGTAATTTTGGTCCGATCTTCTTCAAACTTGGTCAGAATGTTTATCTCAATGACATCTAGTTTGAGTTCCAAACTGGGTCATTTGACTTAAAAAACTAGGTCAAATTATAGAAAAAGCTAGTCCGCACTCTTACAGTCTTAATTTTGGTCAGATCTTCTTTAAACTTGGTCAGAATGTCTATCTCAATGCTATCAAGGTCAATTTTGCAACTGGGTCATGTCACCTTGACAACTAGGTCACTAGGTCAAATTAAAGAAAAATCTTGTCCACAATGTAGCGGTCTTAATTTTGGTGGGATCTTTTTCAAGCTTGGTCAGAATGTTTATCTCAATGATATCTAGGTCAAGTTCGAAACTTGGTCATGTGACCTTGAAATCTAGGTCACCAGGTCCAATTACAGAAAAAGCTTGCCCGCACCCTAGTGGTCTTAATTTGGTCCGATCTTCTTCAAACTTGGTCAAAATGTTAATCTCCATGATATCTAGGTCAAGTTTGAAAGTGGGTCATGTTACCTCGAAAACTAGGTCACTAGGTCAAATTATAGAAAAAGCTTGTCTGCCATCTGTCTTAATTTTGGTCCGATCTTCTTCAAACTTAGTCAGAATGTTTATTTCAATGCTATCTAGGTCATGTTTGTAACTGGGACATGTGACTTTGGAAACTAGGTCAAAAGGTTAAATTTTAGGAAAGGCTTGTCCACACTCAAGGGGTTTTTGTTTTGGGCCATTCTACTTCAAGCTTGGTCAGAATGTTTATCTCAAAGATATCTAGGTCAGGTTCAAAACTGGGTCATATCACCTTAAAAACATGGTCACTATGCCAAATTATAGAAAAATCTTGTTCGCACTCTAGCAGTCTTAATTTTGGTCCTCTTTTTCGAGCTTGGTCAGAATGTTTATCTCAATGATATCTAGCTCAAGTTTGAAACTGGTTGATGTGACCTTGAAAACTAGGTCACTAGGTCAAGATATAATAAAATCTTGTCTGCACTCTAGCAGTCTTAATTTTGGTGTGATGTTCTTTAAACTTGGTCAGAATGTTTATCTCAATGGTATCTAGATCAAGTTCGTAACTGGGTCATGTGACCCTTAAAACTAGGTCACTAGGTCATGTTATCATAAAAACTTGTTTGCACACTAGCGGTCTTAATTTTAGTCTTCACTTTCATTACCATAAGATCTTAGTTCCTTTCTTGTAATTGCCATATGGCCTTATGGGTTATAGAGTAATGGCCCCTGAAAGTGCCGAAATTAACTATTTAGACCTTGTCTGCACAATAGCAGCTTCATTTTTGATTTGAATTTAATCAGACTTGTACAATACTTGAGTAACTATAAGGTCTCAGTTCCTTTCTTGAACCAGTTAGATTCCATAATGGGTTCCAGAGTTATGGCCCTTGAAAGAGCCAAAGTAAGCTATTTTGACCTTTTCTCCACAATAGCAGACTGCAGCTTTATTTTTTGACTTGATTTTACCACACTTGCACACAACTTTTGTCCCAGGGTCCTACGGACCCTCTTGTTTGAAGCAACTCGTAGTAAAACATGCATGCTAATTGAAGTCACATTGTGCCTAGTCCAGTAGTTTGTGAACAACTTCTATTTCAGCCACGCCCTGGACCAAATGTTTTCAAATGCAAAATGGAAACAATCTAAAGAAAGACATGCGTAAAAATCCATGATATTATGTCTTAATGCAGATTTCCCGATATTTAACTTTCCATAGCTTTACATAACTTTTCATATCTTTACATACCATTGTTGACTTTCATTCCTCTTGAGACCATACCATTTTCTCCCAAATGTATTGGCTTGTTCCTTTCTCTAGTGCTACTGCTTGATATTATTTGTTTTTATCAGATATTGACGAGTGTAGCAGTCAGCCTGGAATTTGTGTCAATGGGGAATGTATCAACAACCAGGGAAGCTTCCGATGTGAATGTCCGCGTGGGTTCAGTCTTGGTCCAGACAGACGAACATGTCTAGGTAACCTTGCTTAAATTATTTAATGAGGATTTTGTGCTCTGCCCAGAGATACCAAATATAGGAATATGCTCTTGGAATTATTGACCTTGATCTTTGAAAATTGACAAATATACTACCTGTTTTTTAGCTCGACTATTCGAAGAATATGTCGAGCTATTGTACTCACTTGGGCGTCGGCGTCGGCGTCCCGCTTTGGTTAAAGTTTACGTGCAACCTACCTATATCTTAAAAACTACTATAGCTACAGCTTTTAAACTTGGCACACTTGTTCGTCATCATGTCCCGAGTTTGTATGCCAAGAACCATAACTCTAACTTTCATTTTGATCAAATTATGGCCCTTTTTTGACTTAGAATTTCAGGTTAAAGTTTGCGTGCAAGCTACTGTACAAACTCATAACTTCAATACTACTTATACTACAGCTTTAAAACTTGGCACACTTGTTCATCATCATGTCCCGAGTGTGTATACCAAGAACCATAACTCTGACTTTCATTTTGATCAAATTATGGCCCTTTTTCGACTTAGAATTTCAGGTTAAAGTTTGCGTGCAAGCTACTATACAAACTAATAACTTCAATACTACTTATACTACAGCTTTGAAACTTTCAACACTTGTTCATCATCATATCCCAAGTGTGTATGCCAAGAACCATAACTCTAACTTTCATTTTTATCAAATTATGCCCCTTTTTCGACTTAGAATTTCAGGTTAAAGTTTGCGTGCAAGCCACTGTACTAACCCATAACTTCCATACTACTTATATTACAGCTTTGAAACTTTCAACACTTGTTCATCATCATATTTGAAGTTTGTATGCCAAGAACCATAACTCTAACTTCCATTTTGTTCAAATTATGGCCCTTTTTCGACTTAGAATTTCAGGTTAAAGTTTGCATGCAAGCTAGTTACTTTCATACTTCTTGTACTACAGCTTTGAAACTTAAGACACTTGTTTACCATCATGACCCTGACTATTTCTATCAAGAACCATAACTCTTTCTTTCATGTTTAATCAAATTATGGCCCTTTTCAATTTAGAATTTCAGGTTAAAGTTTGCGTGCAAGCTAGTTACTTTCATACTTCTTGTACTATAGCTTTGAGACTTAAGACACTTGTTTACCATCATGACCCTGACAATGTATGCCAAGAACCATAACTCTTTCTTTCATTTTTAATCAAATTAAGGCCCTTTTTCGACTTAGAATTTCAGGTTAAAGTTTGCGTGCAAGCTAGTTACTTTCATACTTCTTGTACTATAGCTTTGAAACTTATTCACCATCATGACCCTGACTATGTATGCCAAGAACCATAACTCTTTGATTTTTTTCAAATTACTGCCCTTTTTAGACTTAAAAATTAAGGTTTAAAACTTTGTATACCTTTATTTTATCTTACATCGGGTTTATTTTCAAAGGCCCATAACTCATCCTTGCTTTTTTATATTTGATTTTTGCCCCTTTTCACTTGAAATTAGAATTAAGACTTATACATAATTGTTAAAGTTTCAATGTTAGTGTTTTTCATATGTAATGCTATATAAAAGGTGTAAAACAGATGTCCTTAACATACTTTGGTTGAAAGTGTTGAGTAATTGTGGGGTGGGTGGGTTCATAGACTATACTATACTATACTACACTATACCATACCATACCATACCATACCATACCATACCATACCATACCATACCATACCATACCATACCATACCATACCATACCATACCATACCATACCATACCATACCATACCATACCACACCACTCCACACCACACCACACCACACCATACCACTGTACTGTACTGTACTGTACTGTACTGTACCACCACCATCTCCACATACCAACACCACCAACAATAACAACTACAACAACACCAACACAAACAACAACAACACCAACAAAACCACCAACAACAACAACACCACCGACAACAACAACACCACCACCACTAACAACAACAACACCACCACCACCAACAACACCATCACCACCACCAACAACACCACCACCAACAACAACACCACCACCATTAACAACACCAACACCACAACCACCAAAAACTACAGCACCACCATTAACAACAACACCACCACCACCAACAACAACACCAACACCACCACCAACAACAACACCAACAACAATATCAACACCACCACCAACAACAACACAAACACAAACAACAACACCACCACCACCACCACCACCACCAACAACAACAACACTAACAACAACAACAACACCATCACCACCACCAACAACACCACCACCAACAACAACACCACCACCATTAATAACAACACCACCAACAACAACACAACCTCCAACAACAACAACACCAACACAAACAACTACACCACCATCATCAACAACAACACCATCAACAACAACAACAACACCAACAACAGCAACAACACCACCAACAACAACAACAACACCACCACCAACAACAGCAACCAGCATACTATACTGTACATCACCACGCCACACCACTATAGGTGGGCAAAGATAGTGGGTTGATGGGTGTGGGATCAGGGGTTTATGGGCTGGGTTGTGTAAACCCTAAAAAATATCTACAAGAATAAATTAAGTGTAATTTATTGATTTCCTAACTTGGATTAAGAAACTTTTGTTCATGTGTGTTTGTTGGTGGTGTCATAAACTCCTGAATCACTCCCCAGTTTAAATGAAGCCCAGTTACAATGTGCTTAATAATTCTGACTTTTCGAATAGTCGAGCGTGCAGTCGTTTCCGACTGGCTCTTGTCTAAATATATACTACTCAGAATTAGATAAGGGCCACTTTTGCAGTCTACAGTCATTATTTTGTTAAATATTTATATAAATATTTTGTTTAATATATAATTATTATTCAGGTAAAAATGTTTTACATGGGTTACAATATATACAATACAACGTTCATCATGTACTGTTGCGATTTTGTACCAGACAATCTGATTGGTTTGTATGGTTGTTGATGAAAGCATGTTTTTTTAACTGGTTGTCAGATCCTGATAGATTGGCGGTTTTCAGGAGACGATTTTAATGAGATTGTTGCAACACTCAACTCCATAACCCTTTCCTTGATATATACGCATTTTTACGCATGTGCGACCAGTGTAGATCCAGATCAGCCGGCACATCCGTGCCGTCTGATCAGGATCTGCACTGGTCGCATTTTGGTCAGAAATAACCTAATGAATCAAAAAGCGAACAGTTTAGATCCTGATCAGACGGCACGGATGTGCCGGCTGATCTGGATCTAAACTGTTCGCCCTAGCAATAAAGGTGTGTCTGTATGGGAAAGGGTTAAGTTGGATTGATTTTCAGATACGAGAAGAGATCTCTGTTTCCTAAGATACAGTGGAGGACAATGCAGCAATCCTTCACGTGTCCTGGCCACAAAATCACAGTGTTGTTGTATGATAGACTCAATGGATGCCGCGGGACTCGCCTGGGGTGCTGGGTGCGAGCCTTGTCCCTCAATGAGCAATCCAGAGTACAAGAAGTTATGTCCCAATGGCGCAGGGGTTGATCACAATGGTGGAGGTATTAAAACTTGAAATATAAAAAAATGTCAGAAAAGAACTGAAAACACCAACTCTCAGAAGTATGTGCTAGAAAATGGTCTTCTATGGCAAGCAGTTTGCACAATTAATACAACATCTATAGACGAGAACTATGGTTATCAGCCAAGAACTATGGTTTCACTGATATCTATGTTTATAGGCCGGTAACACTAGTTATTGTCAGTAATTACAGTAATTTATAGGACAGATATCTATAGTTATTTGATCGATAACAATAGAAATCAGATTAATTGTGCAAACTGCTTGCCATAGTCTTCAATTTTCATCTGCCTGAGAATCATATTGAATACAGTGAAGCACTACCAATTTATATTAAGTTATATTAACTACAGGGTTGTTTGCCATATTTCCAGGAAGCGGGTTCATTTGGGGCAATTGAAGGGTTACATGATAATTTCCAACTTTCTGACCATAATCCTTGCGAAAGTTAAAAATTGCCCGTCCACAAATTTTTTAAAAAGGATTCAAGAAACCCAACTTAACTCCTCTGCATTAGCCCCTGAGCTATTGAATCACTAGTCAGTTTTATTTATTTATTTTAGAAATTTATTTCATGTCAAGGTCATACTTGACATAGTTATGCCTATTTTTAACTGACAAAAAATATCAAGTATATATGAACACAAAAGTTTTACTGAACACCCTTAACCTTTCCTTCATAGATACACCTTCATTGCAGGGGCAAACAGTTTAGATCCAGATCAGCCGGCACATCTGTGTCGTCAGATCAGGATCTAAACTGTTCGCTTTTTGATAAGTTAGGTTATTTTTGACCAAAATGCGACCAGTGTAGATCCTGATCAGACGGCACAGATTGCTGGCTGATCTGGATCTACACTGGTCGCACATGCCTAAAAATGCATATACTGTATAAGTACTAATATTGGCGGGGGTTTAATATTGGCGATATTGGCGGTCAGGGTCAGTTGCGCCAATATAAAACACCGCCAATAAAAATCCTCGTCAATTTAAAACACCTCCAATTTAATAACAGGAAGGTAGATAACTATGATACACTATTAGATATTTTGTCGCAGGTTCCTCTCTTGATGAAGAAAGATTGCTGAATGTTTCTAAATTATGAATATTCTTTGAAACATGAATAAAAACTTAAACAACACGAAACAAGAGTACATGAATGTGTTATTTATTTTCTTTAGACATAGCCAGAAGGAGTGTTATTTGGCACGCGTCAACAAAAGGAATATAATTGGAATATCAAACAAAGCAATCAAGTACTGTATTAGGTAGCTGCGATAATGTTTTCACACTTAAAACTAAACAATAGAATAACTGCGACGTTAACCTTTCTCTTTCATTGTCCAATTTCCGCCATTTTTCATCAAGGGTTTTATTTTGGCGGTCTGGCTTGTTAGCGCCAATATATGACCCCGCCAATATAAAACACTTTAAAATACGCCAAAATTTGACACCGCCAATATTAAGCGCTATACAGAATATGGAGGAAAGGGTTAAGATATACATGTTGTAAACCACAATGCTTTATAAACCCTTCATATATTTATGTTTTATCATGTGTGCAACCAGTAGATCCAGATTAGCAGGGCCCGATCCGGTCAAACTTTGCCGTGTCTGGGCATCAAAGCAAAAATGACTTCGCCTTAAAAATTCAGAAGCAGCTAACATAAAACTTACCAAATTTTTCTTCCCATTTCTCATGTATACTAGAGTAACTACCTTACTGGAAAAATCTCGTTGCCTGTCATCCGATAACGTTAGCTCCACATCAATTATATATAAACGGGAGGTTTATTCTAATTTGGTCGTCATGTCAATTATGATTGTTTGATAATTGCCAATTATGTAACGGATTAAACGACCTGTGACAGTTTGTGTATGTCGGCATTCTTTTAGAAATTAGAGTGGGTAAGTGTAGCCTTATTTGTTTAAACAAACGGATAGCTCTTATTGAAAGCTATGCAAACCTGACGATTTTATCTTTTACTAAAAGATGGACCCTGCTGATTTCTAAAGGTGCGAATGATTAAATAAATTAATGCATTTTCATTGATTTATAAGTTGTGAGGCACATATATTTCTCGTCATTTTCCAGAAATCAGTTGTAGTTGTAGATTCACGTTCAGAAATGTCCTTGGTATCCTGGCTACAGGGTGATTCGCCCAAACCGGGTAGTAAACGTAAGCTGTCAGACTCGATAGATTCGTACGCTAAAAATGGAACTCTCGACATGAAAAAAAATCATGAAAATTTGACGCAACTTTGAACTTCAGCTGAACTTTGAATCATAAAAAGTGAGATGCAGTCGTTTTCTTTGACCCTCCCCCACCCACACACACAAACAAAATAATATAGATGTTACCTGTTTGGTTATTGCTGGGTTCCGGCCATATCAAGATTCAAGTGTAGATTTTTAAAATTATTTTGATTATACTTGTGTTTAATATGTAGTAATAACTGGGTTTGTGTGTATTTTCAGCTGACCAACTGGATGCCACCAAGAGGTCTAACATTTGTGCTGAAAAACCTATGCTTTTACTATCACACTTAACACAGTTTAACAGTGTTACTATATTAAGAAAATGTTGTTGATTCATCAAAAAAAGTTTTAGTATGTAGTTGTTGTTCTTGTTTAATACAAAACTTAATAGATGTAGAAGCCCGGTATACATCATTTGTCGCCAAAGTCTCCCACTTCTCCCTGAAGTCTCTTCACTTCTCCCTTAGCTGAGCTGAGGGAGAAGTCACTTCTCCCTAAAATTTCAATGTAGTGAGAGCCCTGATTAGCTGTCACATTCATGCCATCAGATCTGGATCTATAGCAGTCATTTTATGGTCAGAAGTAACATAATGAATCTAACAGTGAACAGTGTAGATCCTGATGATGGCACGGATGTGCAGGCTGATCTGGATTTAAACTGTTTGTCCATGTGATAACATCCATATCCTATTGTGAAAACTGTGCCCAAGGTTATAAAACTGAGCATGGAAACCAGTCTCAAATCTCAAGCATCTGATTGGCTGAAATGGCGACTGGTCGCCATTTCAGCCAATCAGATGCTTGAGATTTGAGACTGGTTTCCAATCTCAGCTTTATAACCTTCAGCCCAGTTTATTTCACACCATAACCTCTGTTTTTCTTTCAGATATCAATCAGTGTGTCTTGAGACCAGACCTGTGCGAGAATGGGGCTTGTGAAAATATTCCAAGGGGATACCGATGTATATGTAATCCTGGTTACCGTGCAGATTCCACTGGAAGACGTTGTATAAGTACGGACTTCTTTTTCTTGTTTCTGATGGATTATAGATATTATAGCTCAGTGTTTTTCAGGAAACAAATTTCTAGCTAATTTACTCACATACGGTGGATCTCAATATGAGGGATTTCAATGGGTTTTGAAAACCAGGGGACAAAAGACCCCCATATTGAAATTTGAAGGGGACATTTTCTGATTTTTGTGAGTCGTGTTGCAATCAGTGAATGTTAATACTTATCAAATAACTTAAACTTTATTTTAAATGTCAAATAAATATTTACTTTATAAATTATTTAAAATGCAATAAATTCTTTCAAACTTTTACCACCTCCTAGATTCTCCTGCATCAAAATGATCCCAGCCTCAGAATAAGGTGGGGATAAAAGTCGCAAATTTAAATTTGCTTGCATTTAAATGTCAGAATAATATTATGTATCTATTGAAATCTTTTCTAAATAAAAAACTCAGCAAAGGCACAAGATGGGGTCCAAATGCAGTGTTCTATTTCTGGAAAATACACATGCTGAATATTTTCAATCCAAAAGACTATGATTTCCAATTTTGACAATAATTAAAATATTACAAGTTGACAGTGTGATTGTGTTAATCAGGTTATGAAAAATATTTTTTTAAGTAAACCAAAGTTTGTCTTATCTCATGAACACTATAAATTATCTGTTTCCAGATATCCAGGAGTGTGTAGAGAACCCTCGCCTTTGTGAAGGAGGTCAGTGTAGGGACACGCTTGGTTCCTATACATGTATCTGTCCAGCTGGTACCCAGCTTAATGTTGCCAATCAGATGTGTGAAGGTAAAACTTTATGTTTACTAGGCCACAATAAAAGATACCATATTCATCCCATCTAATCCCCATGCTCCGATGACCACCAACCATGGGTTTTTAACCTGCAAATGAATAAGTGCCTGTTGAAACAAACAATATTCACTCACCTTTCTATACTGCTGTATCAATGTTTTCAGTTTATCTACGAGGTCAGAAAATATCATTTTACAATCATTAGTAAAATGTTTACACCATGGTATTTTTCCGTTTTGGTACAGGTTTTATTGCTTGCAAAAAATAATTTCAAGTTTCGGTTCAGCTTTCGATTAACCAATGGTACAATGCAATGTTTTTTCTTGCTTCGTGGTTATTCTGTAACATTTGTGTTAGTTCGCTTTTAGGTGCCCCTTCCCCCCCCCCCCCACCTCTTCTCTAATTTTCTTAACACCCTGGGTGGTTGAAGGGATGATTATGGTATTCATGTTTGCAATTAACCCAGTATCCCAGTGATTAACCCATTCCCGTACAGAAACACCTTTATTGCTAGGGCGAACAGTTTAGATCCAGATCAGCCAGCACATCCGTGCCGTCTGATCAGGATCTAAACTGTTCGCTTTTCTGAACACGGATGTGCCGGCTGATCTGGATCTACCCTGGTCGCACATGCGTAAAAATACGTATCTATCCAGGAAAGGGTTAAAAAAAGTGAAATATGCATATCAGGAATGACCACTCACAGAAGACACAGTCTGTCCACACAGTCAGAAAAGCAGGAGGAAAAGAGTTTAAGGGTTTTTTAAACATCAGTTTTAAACAATGTCAAAAAAGACACCGCAAACAATTAATGAAATTGAGAACCCAAAGGGTAACTGCCTTGGAACAGTCAGTGGTAAAACATTGTCTTGATAAAACTTTTATCTAGCTTGTTGTCTTTAAATCAAGTTCAATCATTAAGCATTGTTTGACATAAGTTTGTAATGAGGAGGAGCTGGGAGTGGGGGTGGGGGAGATTACTGTATAGCACTTAATATTAGCGGTGTCAAATTTTGCGTATTTTGAAGTGTTTTATATTGGCAGGGTCTTAAATTGGCGCAAACAAACCAGAGCGCTAAAATAAAACCCTTCATGAAAAAATTGCAGGTCTAAAACTAGCTAAACAAAGATCGACTAAATGAAACATTTACATTCAATATTCAACGCCAAATTATTTTAATACCTGTGTGAAAACATTATCACAGCTAACTAAAATTGGTTGCTTTATTTAATTAATGACATATTCTTATTATATTATTTTTGTATCAAACTGAGAAAACTGTTACATAATATGTGCTAAGGTATCATAGTTGTATACTTCCAGATATTAAAATGACGGTGTTATTAATGGACAGTGATTTATATTGGTGGTGTTTTATATTGGCGCAACTGACCCTGACCGCCAATATAGCCAAAATTAAATCCCCACCAAAATAAGTACTAATACAGTAAGTCACAGGGCACTTTGTTGTTTCATGGCAATGGCAGGTAAATCAATGGCTTTGCACAGATATGCTGGCTCATTTCTCTCTGCACTGGTTACCCTAGAGATAAAAGGCCATCCCATGGAGCAAAGTGTTTGTTGATTTTGATCAGCTATTGTTAAGATCAAGCTAATAGAGCTTTTGAATGATAATGACATCAATTTTCTTTTACAGTAACTGAAGGTTTATTTGAATCTGTTATCCTTTTTTTCTGTTCAGACATAGACGAATGCCGATCATCGCCATGTGTTGGTGGGACATGCATCAACACTGCAGGCAGCTTTAGATGTAAATGTGAAAGTGGCTTTACTCTGGATTCAACCAAGAGGATCTGTCTAGGTAGACATGTTACAACATTTCTTTTTACTATGGTAGCATAATATTTTGCATGGGTTTAAATTAACTGTATATGCCCTAGGGTAAATGCACAAATTTATACCCCAGCAAAATTGTAACTGTGTAACTGTGTAATAATATGTCTTAATAAGAATAACAAATTGCAAGAGTTTATGCAGATGTGAATATATTGCTTGAGGGTTTTTGCGCGAAAACTCGACCCCACAAAAGCCTGAAGGGCTTCACGCATACTTTAAACAATCCAACTGTTTTTCATACCCAAATGAAAACCATCAAATATCGATTTAACCCTTATATTTACACACATAAATCTTTAATACAGAAATTATTAAAAGAAGTCGTGATATTACGGCTTTTTGAATGGCTCTTGGAACAGCAACATTGACGACAAAGTGAATGACGACACGCTTTTTCGCAGCAACTCGTGGCAAAACGTGCGTGCTGGGCGACGTCACACGTCGAAACATTGTGCAACGTCCAATAAATTGTGAACTGTTCTACTAGAGCCATGCCTTTGAAATTATTACGTCACACTGTTTACCATTGGAAATTATGATTCCTTAAATGAATAAGACTTCATCGTATAGGACGAAGTTTAAGTGTAAATATTTAGTTTTGAATATACTTCTTAGGCCAAAATTGCATACACACCCCTTTGGAAAAAATTACAGCCAGAAACAAAATTTACCACTTGCAAAAAGGTGCTTATTTTGATGTCTTTTTTATTTTTTTTTTAGACGAAAGAACTGGACCATGTTGGCTGGAGATTAGGAATGGTCAGTGTGAAAACAACATCAAACAACCCATGTTATTGTCCGAGTGCTGTAGTTCACTCGGCAAAGGCTGGGGAAGTCCATGCCAGCCATGTGCATCCTCAGGTATTAAATTATAAATAAACTTACATTTTTTTTCTTTACTGTTTGTTAAATACATTTTTCTGTTTTAACCCTGTATTCCTAATATAAGGGTTTTAATGCATGTGGGGACAGTGTAGATCCAGATCAACTGATACATCCTTGCTGTCTTTCAAGCAACAATAAAATACTCTGCATTCAAGAATTTATTATTGATTGTGTTGACAGATCCATCCATAAATTCAAAACCTCCATGAAATATAATACTGGACATGAAAGTACCGTACCGGTATTGCAAAATTTCAAAACCACAAAATCAAGAATGCTGAAAATGTCCTTTTTACATGAAACCAGCAATTTTAGAGTATAAGTGCATTTACAGTTTCCTAAAATTACAGATTATTCATAGTATTTTGCAAGAACTTTTCATAATGCATCTGTTTTTAATTGGTGGAGGCCATTTTTGTTATTGCTATAAGCAGAAAAGCAAAACTTAAATCCACTTTACTGGACCACATTGAGACAGATTGCGACCATAAAAAATATGGGTCGGCAAAAGCGTGCTGTCTGATAAGAATTTGCACTGTTCGGTTTTTGATTTATTAGGTTATTTCTTACCAGTTAGAGAACAGTGCAGATCCTGACTACACACCATGGATGTGATAGCTGATCTGGATCTACACTGATTGCACATGTGTTAAAATGCATATAGATGGAGGAAAGGGTTAAATTTGTGGCTAAAGTTGCGAACTACCGGCCTCTGTGAGTTAACTTCTGAATCTGTTGGAATTGTATTCATGAAACATAATTTATCATGGTACATGTACTTACCTGTTCTCCAATTTCAGTATCTTCTCCGTGCAGGACTGGCTATTACTTCACTGCTGAAGGCTGCAGAGGTAAATTACAACTTAACTGTTACAGATTTATTAAAATTATGAGCAGTCGTTGACAGGTGTTCTGCCCTTGTTTATTTAAGGATTGAATCGATATTTGATGGTTTTCATTTGAGTATGGAAAACAGTTGGGTTGTTTAAAGTGTGTGAAGCCCGAAGGGCTACTTTAAACAACCCAACTGTTTTCCATACCCAAATGAAAACCATTAAATATTGATTCAATCCTTATATTTACACTCATAAATACTCTCATTAATACAGAAATTATGAGTAGAATTCGTGATATTACGGCTTTTTCAAAAGGCTGTTGGAACAGCAACTGTTACATTGACGATGAATGACGGCACGCTTTTTCGTAGCTACTTGTGGCAAATCGTGCGTGCTCGTTGACGTCACACGTCAAAATATTGTGCAACGTCCATTATATTATGAAACGCTCTACTGTAGCCACGGCTTTTAAAATAATACGTCACACTGTTTACCAACAGAAATTATGATCCGTTTGATGAATAAGACTTTATCTTAGAGGACAAAGTTGAAGTGTAAATATATGAAAAAGATCACATTTTTTATAAGATTATCACCAAACTTTGTAAAAATGTGTTTTTTGATATTCCTAGCATTGAATTGATATTTTATCACGTATATTAGGGTATCACATTTATAAAATAACATCAGTCTTATACAACAGACTATGGCAGTGATGTATCAATGTTTAACCATGGTTGATGAACTGTTTAAAAATAGTTATTAACCAATATTTACATTCCTATTGATTTCTTCGTTTAAAAATATTCGGTTTTTTGCATGAACCGCATGACCCGTAATGACGTCAGTAACGTCATGGCTGTTACTATTGAAAACTCCCACGTATTACTTCCCCTTTTCACTTAATACTAATTTTTGAAAGCGTTCGACTTAAGTTTATTTAAAGAAAAAAAATGAATAAAATGTAAATATAAGTAATGATTCTTATTTTGGTGCGGTTCATGCAGATTGGACGTGCACGCGAGAGCTGGCAAATTTACCATAAAGCGCTAGTGCGCTTTATGGTAAATTTGCCAGCTCTCGCGTGCACGTCCAATCTGCATGAACCGCACCAAAATAAGAATCATTCCTTAATTCACTCCATAGAATTATATGCCTTTTATCAAATGAGTGACCTGTGTAGATCCAGAACAGCAAGCACACTTATGCTTGCTGGTCAAGATCTACACTGTTTGCCATTGAGGATAAAAGTCATATCGATGACGCAAATGGTTGATTGCTATTCTTGTTTGAATTTAAGATAAAGTCTTTTCTCTGAATGCAAGGTTTGAAATCTGATAACATTTTTGGCAGATGTGGATGAATGTTCACGCTTCCCTGGTCTGTGTAAAGGAGGAGGAACGTGTGTAAATACTGAGGGATCGTTTGTTTGTCAGTGTCCGCCAGGAATGGAACTAGACGCATCTGGTAGAACATGTTTAGGTAAGACATTTTTTATGTTTTCTTAATTGGCCTTTTTTCTCTTTACGCCATGGAATATGGGTGTTATTTACGAGCGAACAATGTAATGGATGACCAGCTGGTGTATCTGTGCTGTCTAATAAGGATCTACTCTCTTTACTTTGATTCGTTAGGTTATTGGATCTAAAAGTGATTAGTGTAGATAGTGATCAGGTTGAACAGAGAACCTGGCTGGTCTGGATCTACACATTTCACAGATTAGATAAAACCAGTATCCATGCAGCAAAGGGCTAATAAAGAAGGCGGAATTTCTGTTTTATTGACAATACCTTTGAAATGTTTATTGTAGTCTAGCTAAATAAAATAATATATATACTAGCAGTGATGATAAAAATTAACATTCATCTTAATTCAATTTTTTTTTTAAATTAAGTCTTTGTCCATGGAAGGAATGCCGAGAAGTGCACAAAAATGTTGCTTTTTAATATTAAAAATTAGAAAAATTTTAATTTTTCATGAAACTTTAATTTTGATTTTTTAGCTTGTTCAAATACAGTCCAATCTGAATTAAAAGAACACCGGTAAACAAAGACCACTTGTGTGGCTGTATAAGGAGAGTATCAATGCAAAAAAGTTTTATGAACATGGAGCCTAAGATTGAATACCATCATTGTTTGAATATAAGCCGCACTCATGTATAAGCCGCACTGCCCCCAAACCTGATGGTTCAGATGAAAATGGGTTAACGAAATGTATAAGCAGCCACACCTGTATATAAGCCGCATGCCCAACTTTTTACTGCTGAATTCTGGGAAAAAAGTGTGGCTTATATTCAAACAATGATGGTATTGTTCAAACCATTTCAGATACTAGGAAGTCTACTTGTTACCTGGAATACAGTCGTGGAAGATGCCAGTCTGGCTTGGAGGGTTTATATACCAGGTCTATGTGCTGTTGTTCCGTTGGCCATGCCTGGAGTCAGCAATGCGAGCCCTGCCCAGCTAAAGATTCCGGTAAGTTTGGAGGGAAGTTTAGGAAAGTTTTATTTTGTATTTTGATTTAAGGTGGTTTATTTTAATTTATGATGGGTGTTGGTAGGAATTTGCCCTGTCAGTTTTGACCTTCTGACTTGTAAACTTTAATACAACATTTGTGATTTTGTTAGTTTTCTGTGCAAAATTCCCCATCTATTTTCATTCACCCCTACTACTTTAATATATAAGGGAGACCATAGAATTGTGTCCATATTTTTTAAGTAAATGTAAATGACCAAGACCTTTTTTCTTTGAACCATCTTAAAAGAAGAGGCCAGTAAATTTCTGCCTAACCATTAACCCTTCAACGCATAGATAAAACTTTTATCACAATAGCCAAAAAATACATGTAGATCTAGATCAGCCAGTAAGTCTGTCTCATCTGATGAGAAACCACTCTGTTCACTGTTAGATTCATTAGGTTATTTCTGACCAATAAATGAATACTTTAGACGAGATTGGATGTGCCATCTGATCAGCACAGATGTGCCGTCTGATCTAGATCTACAGCAGTCACAAATCGGATGGCACAGATGCGCCAGCTAGTTGATCTGGATCTACACTAGTTGCCAATATTATAAAAGGCTTGTCTGTTGAGTAAAGGATTAATGGACTGGCACAAAGACAGCAAATTCATTATATTGATTCAGAGAGTTAAGGTTTTAATTTCCTTCATTTTAGAACAGTACAAAGAACTATGCCCTGGTGAAGGAGGACAGATTCCTGGCATAGATTTCCCTACGGACATTAACGAGTGTCGTGATATACCAGGGATTTGTGTGAACGGACAGTGTAGGAATACCCCTGGGAGCTTCACCTGTACGTGTAACCCAGGGTACGCCCTGGATGCCAGAGGGCTCAACTGTACTGGTAAGATGCTTTGTATGCTGGCAGTTATTTGAATGTACATGTATTGGCCTTTTAGGTAAGGATTGAAGCAATATTTGATGTTTTTCATTTTGGTCTGGAAAACAATTTGATTGTTTAAAGTGTGTGAAGCCCAAAGGACTTCATGCTTGCTTTAAACAATCTAACTGTTTTTCATACCCAGATGAAAACCATCAAATATTAATTCAATCCTTATCTTAACACACTTAAATACGCTCATTTTAGCAGTAATAATGAGAAGAATTTGTAATTTTATGGCTTTTTGGAATGGCTGTTGAAACAGCCACGTTGACTACAAAGTGAATGAAACCTCGAATTTTCACGGCAACTTGTGGCAAAATGTGTGCGTTTGTTGATGTCACACATCAAAACATTTTGCAAGGTCCAACAAATTATAAGGGGCTTTTACTGTAGCCACACCTCTTAAATATTACGCCATACTGTGTACCATCAGGAATTATGATATTTTACTGAATAAGACTTCATAATAGAAGATAAAGTTGAAATGTAAATATTTGTTCATAGAACAGCTATTTCGGTGGCAAGTTTTCAAAGTATTTCAGTTGCAGTTGCTGTGGTAGCATTATATTTTGCATGGGATTAATTTTCATTTATTTCATGCTAGGAAAAATGCTCAAAATAAACCCAAGTGAAATCACTATGAGGGTAATAAAACTGTGAATTTATGTCTGCACGAAAAATTTGTTTTCTGAAATCCACACAAAATTTCATCCTCCCAATATTTAATGATGACACCTTATTTTGCTTTGAAAGCTACTTTTTTCTGGAAGAGATGTGGATTGGTCAAAAACAGAATAGAAATAGTCCAGAATTCTTATATTCTGCATTTGTCACATGATGTAAACAAGTCTCTAAAAAAACATTGATTATTGTATACTGTGCAAATCATTAATATTTGTGGGGCATTAATTTTTTGTGGATTTCTTGTGCCATCTTGTTTCACGATTTTGAATCTACCACCAAATAAAGAACACAACTTAAACTTGGTTAATAAAATTAAGTTCCATGAATTTTGGAACTGACGCCAATGGTGTATAACCCTTTCCTCCATAAATACGCACTTTTACACATTTTGCGACCAGGATCTGCACTGGTAGCATTTTGGTCAGAGATAACATAACAAATAAAATAGCAAACAGTTTAGATCCTGATCAGACGGCACAGATGTGCTGGCTGATCTGGATCTAAACTGTTTGCCAATGCGATAAAGGTGTATCTATGAAGGAAAGGGATAAAACAAGACCACAAAATTTGTGCACATTAATATAAGTGCATTCACAGTAAATAGATAAATGTCTCATTAAAATCAAAAGCACAATCAAATCATCAGACTATATAATATTATATGAATACTTTATATGATTTTTTTATTTAAAATAATAATTAAATTAAAATGATTTTTTTAGACATAGATGAATGCCGGATATCCTTCGGAATCTGTGCTAATGGTCAGTGTATCAACACCCCTGGAGCGTTTCGATGCGTGTGTGACACCGGGTATGTGCCTGTCATGATGGAACAGATGTGTATGGGTAAGTGAAACACCTTTTTGGGCAGCAAAATTTTTTTTGTGGGGGGAATTGGCCCAGAAAGTTGGAAATTATTGTGTAATAGCCTTAACTAAGACTGCTCTTATTGAATCCCATTCCCAGATATCTTGCATCCAACCCTGCTTAACTTTCTTACGGCCAGAGGGTTTAGTGTAGTTTTGTGGTTCCAGCATTTTTTTATGGAGCACAATCATTAAACACTCTTTTAAATCACTTTGAAAGTTAGACAACAAGGCTATTTAGACCATAACTTGATAGTCTTAGTTTACATTATTGTTTTTTTTCTTGTATAATATTTTAATGTGTGGAGTGGAGTTCCGCTATATCGCAATCCGCTATATCGCGAAATCCAATATAACGCGGTCGACCCGTGTACCCCATTTTTCCGCCATAAAATGATAGCAAAAAATCTATCAATGGCCATTTTGCATAAATGGAAAGGGAATAAAAGGGAAGTAACAATGTTAATACTGCGTTAGTGGATAAAGACAATCACAGCTGTTAAGCAGCGTACCGAGAAAAAAGCATTGTGTTTCTTTAGGATGTGTTTATTATTGTTTACTACGTTACTTTAAAAAGCAAACTGGCATAAAATTGTTAAATTGCTGTCCAAACACCAGGTCAACTAGTCAAGGATGCTCAATGGTTACTGAATGGTTATTTTTCACACCTACTGCCAATAAAATGATAAATGTGTCTGATTTTGTTAATTGGCTTCTAATTTGAGAAGCTTATGTCGAAATTTGACACGTGGTGAGAATCTGTTTTCATTCTAGACAGCGTACAAGTCTTACAAGTACATGTTGTTCCGCATGAGATTAACTGTTAGTGAGTTAAACGTTAGTGAGTTAAATGTTAGTGAGTTAAACTCACATTATAATATATTTATAGCACCAGTTGGAGAGAAAAACACCATGGCAACAAAATGATTTATTTTAAAATACCAATAAAACGTAATGATAAATAACTGTGTACATGTATTATAATGCTTATCAAGGTTAACATTACATCCGCTATATACAGACTTATGATTAGCATAAGTTTCTTTGACCCTCGAATATCGCGGATCTGATCCTCACGCGATTTGTGGGTCTGGACCCCACAGATCGCGTTATATTGGATCTCCACTGTATAAGTTTTACCAAAAAAATCCAACCCAAATTCATTATAAATTGTAGGTCACATTCAAATTTTAAATACATCTTTAAATATAATTTTTCCACACCCCACAATTCTGAAGAATAAAATTGTGAAAAAAAAGTGTGGCCAATACATGAGTAATGATGGTAATAAGACATTTTCTAAGTCTCGAAGATGGTCTCAATAGTTAGGTTTATAAAATTTTTTAATTGTTGAACAGGTTAAGTAATATTTGTTATTTATTTTTGTTTCAACCCTTTATTAAACATCTGCTCTAATTTCTAGTTACATGTAAGCATACTTATACAATCATGTATGTGTGTGACTTAGGCAATCCAGTTCCAACTCAGAATGGAGACCAATTTCAGATCTCGGCAATTATTGGTTTAAATTTTAAAAGTCCTGGAGCTGACCTATAGGAAGCTTGAGATTTGAAAGTGGTTTGCATGCTTAGTCTATAAGCTTAAAGTGCATTTACAGTAGTTTCTGGAAAACATGGCCTGTGTCTATGGTTTCAGATATAGATGAGTGCGCTCAGGATCAGTCTCTGTGTCGAGGGGGCACCTGCATCAATGAACAGGGAGGTCACAGGTGCCAGTGTCCGGACGGACTTGAACTTTCGTTAGATTTGAGAAGTTGTCAAGGTGAGAAAGTATATGTGACCGACTTTGCCAGAATGGTGCTGATTGAATCTGTTAAAAGACTTACATTAAAGCCCCAGCCCTAAACTTAAGTAAGAATATACTATTGAAAAATCATATTTGTCCATATAGACTCCAATATATAAACAGAACACAAAAGGTCCGATCGAATTCTTTCTTATAGATGGGATTTTCAATGATATTGTTAAATTATCGTTAACAAACTTTTAAAAAGCTAAATATAATGGAGCTATATTTAGCACCGACGAAGAGACCACTTCATGTGCGATCTCGATTTCTGTGACGTTTCGGAAATCCTACTTTCGCTTTAAGTTGCACGGACCAAATTTATTTAGTAAATTAAAATTTTATTAGCCCGAACCAATGCTGCAAATTTGTGCCTATAGTTCCAAATACATGTAATATTTCATACAAGAGCTGGTTAAATTGAAGTAATGCCGCTTTAACCAAGTTATTAGGTGGACAATTATGAATATTCAGATATTCAGAACTCTACAAGGCTTTTTTTTCTTACAAAGTATCCAAGGGTGACACAAGTTTTCAATTGTTCTGAATAATTTCCTTTGTTCTATTTATAGATGTGGATGAGTGTTCTTCAAGCAGTAGTATCTGTTCCCATGGTTACTGCGAGAACTTTATGGGTGGTTACCAGTGTACCTGTAATCCTGGATTCAGGCCCAATACTCAACGAACCTCCTGTTTAGGTAAGAACTCTGTAGATTTTGTAGGTTTGTACTGGGCTGGATACCATGAAAATCATGTATATTGTCTTAAACTTTATTTTTGTAGGCATAAAATTTGGGGTTGTTTTGTTAACACAGCATATTTGCATGTTCTAGAATTTATGGCTTTCAGTTTTCTACTATCAGATTGACTTTCAAAAATATATTTAGTGGGTTTTATTATTCACCGAATAATCTGCCCATGAAAAATTACTAGTATTAATTAATTGATAGTTGTTACATGTATGCCAACCATAAATTATATCATTATAATGTCTGTGGTCGTAGTTGTTGCTATAGAGTGGTAGTGTTAAACGGAATCACTTAGCATTTGTCTCCTACATGTGTTTTCCAGGGAGTTTCCAATTTCCTGGAGCTATTCCTATTGTTTTACTTGCAGATATCGATGAATGCTCTGAGCGGAATGGAGGTTGTGAAATGTTGTGTATTAACTCCCTTGGAAGCTTCACCTGTGGTTGTGAGTTTGGATTTTTCCTACAACCTGATGGCAGAGCTTGTAAAGGTGATGCTTGTTTATTATTTATCTAAGAATTGATTCAGTAGTTTATTGCATTTATTAAAGTTTGAAAAGTTCATGGATTATTTAACCCTATACTCCATATATGAGTTTTATCGTATTGGCCTCCAGTATTGATAGATCCCTATCTGTGTCATCTTATCAGGATCTTTACTGATCTCTGATTCATTGGATTTTTTTCTGACCAAGAAGCTACATGTAACAGTGTAGATCATGATTAGATGGTACAGATGTGCTTTCTGATATAGATCTACACATGCGCTCATTGCACAAGCAATAAAACCAGAATATGTGAAATGATAAGTTGAAATGATTAAAGCAATCCTGCTTTTTGTGCTTTATGCTTTCTTTAACCCTTTCCTCCATATACACACCTTAATGGCATGGTCAGGTCTGATCAGGATCTGCACTGTTCTATATTTGATTTATTAGGTTATTTCTGACCACAAAGCTACCAGTGCAGATCCTGATCAGATGGCACAGATGTGCCGGCTGATCTGGATCTACACTGGTCGCACACGCATTAAAATGCGTATGTATGGAGGAAAGGGTTAATCTACCAAGGAATTGTCTTTCTTATCCCAGTGAATGGAATTGGTTATCCATTCATTTCTGAGGCCAGACTCCTAAATGCTCTCTATTCTTAACCCTTTCTTCCATAAATACACATTTTTACGCCATCTGATCAGGATCTGCACTGGTCGCATTTTGGTCAGAAATAACCTAATGAATCGAAAAGCGAAAAGTTTAGACGGCACGGATGTGCCGTCTGATCTGGATCTTAACTGTTCGCCCATGCAATACAGGTGTCTTTATGGAGGAAAGGATTAATGAAATATATTGAAAGATTGATGATATTTCTGTAGAATAGAACAGTGGTATAACCAATTGATTGACCAAATGCTTTTTTGCTTGAGGTGAACGATTAGGGTGTGTTGACATCACAAGTCAAAATATTGTGCACAGTCCAATAGTTTGTAAGTGGCCATTATTGTAGCCAGGTTCCATGTTGCAATTGCTAAAATTCACTCTTACTAAAAATTTCTCAAGGGTTGTGTATCACCAGACTTTGTATTCCAATACAATCACAACAAAAAGTATTGGTTAAAAAGAATAAAAATAATTTATCATCATCATTGGTATGTTACATCACACTTGTGATGGCAGGTATTTGGGCCAATAAAATTGCTGTTTGAAGGTTAAATACTGTGGTACCATTTAATTTCGCAGGGACTAAATTTCGCGCACATGGCACAATTGGCACAGACATAAATTCGCGCAATGGTATTGCTCCCATGGGATATTATATTATATCATTAATTTTCGCTAGGGTTTGATTTCGCGCACATTCCCTAGCGCAAAATATGCAAAAATTAAACCAACGCGAAATATTATGATATCACAGTACTCCATGGAATATGGCTTTAATCTCATTGGAGACCAGTGTAGATCAGCCAGCATATCCATGCCATGTGATCAAAATCTACACATTAAAAATTTATATGTGATTTCTGACCATAAAAATGTTCTATGAGTTATGGGACTTGGTTAAATATTATTTTTATGTTTTGCAGATTTTGATGAGTGCAAGGAGAACCGAGATATTTGTGGCGGCGGAAAATGTTACAACATACCAGGTGGATACAGATGTACATGTGGAGTGGGTCTCAGGCCTTCAGAGGACTTGAAACAGTGCCTAGGTTTGTGCTAACACCACAGGCTTTAAATTAAATTTAGAATACCAGGTTTAAAAATGTCAACCCACTATTTACTGCCAACATGATGTTTATAATTGACGATGATTTTTAAATATATTCTTTCCTTTTCCTGCATATATATGCCTTTATGGTATGGGCGAACAGTGTAGATCCAGATCAGCAGGCATATCTATTTATAATCAGTATCTTCAATTTTGACTTGTGCCCAAGGTTATAAAACTGAGCATGGAAACCAGTCTCAAATCTCAAGCATCTGATTGGCTGAAATGGCGACTGGTCGCCATTTCAGCCAATCAGATGCTTGAGATTTGAGACTGGTTTCCAATCTCAGTTTTATAACCTCCAACCCTGATTTATTAGGTTATTTCTGACCAAAAAGTGAACAGTGCAGATCCTGATCAGAAACTATATCTGTGCCATCCGATCAGGATCTGCACTGTCCCCTTATATACATGATATAGTCATATATTTAACCAAATGGGAACAGTGTAGATCTAGATCAGATGGCACTGATCTGGATCTAAACTTTTCATACATGCAACCCTTAACTCCAGGCCTATATCCAAATTGTGACCATTGCAGATTAGGATTAGGCTGCACATAAATACAGTCTATTGGCTGTTATTTACATTTAATTTTTTCAAATAATTATTTTTTTAATTTTAGACATAGACGAGTGTTCAGAACACAGAAGGTTATGTGAGAGTGGTACCTGTGAGAACACACATGGCTCCTACAGATGTGTCTGTGAAAACGGATATGCTGTGCAAAACCTCACCAATGTTTGTACAGGTAAGTAAATATATTCAGAGCTCCAGATATTTTTTAAATTTCACTTTGAATGGCAGTACAACAGCAGTGCTTGATTCATAATAGGCTATTTAAGCAATTAATACACACATTAATCGAACAAAACTGTGTACCAGATAAAGCCAGTGCGCATCAGTATGCTCTGATTTTAATTTTCTTTGCGCTTTTTCATAAATTATAGCATTTTTTATGTGGATACAAGCATTATCTGGAGCTTTGATATTAATGTTTAACATTTTGACTTAGCATTACCATTGCTGTGAACTGTTTCAGAAACCTAGAGCTCTTTTAGATGAGCAGACGACATTGTTATTATGCATTAGACTCTCCCACAGCTCCTGTGCAAAAAATAAAAGCTATTATTATTATTATTATTAATAATAATTGTTATAATTAACAATTATTAATTTTTTGACAATCTATGATGGTTGTAAGTTTTTATTTATTCATCACAATAACATTTATACTGTACACCAACCTGCTTAGGTGTATCAAGTTCAAGGTACATGTGCAACTGTGTGTACACAAATTTTTATATTGAGCTAATGCAAACATGTACTCAGAAAGTAATCAAAATGTTATCTGATTACTATGTCGAAATAATTGTAATTTAATCATTACATTTTTCCAAGTAATTGCCCCAGGTCTATTGACCAGTACCTTTTCCGCAACATGCCCCAAATAATATTTATGAAGGAGGACTGTTTATTGACAATACAGCAAAGACAGCGTCACAGTGGTGAACTGGATGGTGGTTTGAGTTAGATAAAAGTAATGCTGTATTCTAACAATGATTTTATTTTTCCAAAGATGTGGATGAGTGTGCCACAGGCCCCTATCTCTGTGTCTATAACATATTTAAGATTAAAAGAACATGGAATGTAAAGTGACAAGGGTTGTAAGTGTTAAATGAAATACTCTTCTGTTCTAACAATGATTGTATTTTTCAAAAGATGTGGATGAGTGTGCCACAGGCACCAATCTCTGTGATGAGAACGCATTATGTTACAACACACGAGGCTCGTACAAGTGTGACTGCAAGCCAGGCTTCGAAGGGGATGGATTTACATGTAGAGGTAAGATTATACACTTCAAACCTAATGTAACATACTATGTTTAAGATTGGGGTTCCTTATAATGCCTTTGCAACATGGACCCCGTATTTTAGTTTTAAAAAATGCACTTTCGACTAACTAACATTGCAAACTGTTCAGTCTGCAGAGTTTGCAATTAAGTTGCTTAACATTATTCATAAGTTTTCTTTAAAACTCCTCTCTTGATGAAAAGAATTGCTTAGAAAGAAAGAAAGTGGAGTTCTTTATATTAATTTAGCAGCTTAGGGGGTATTAAGGCACTGTATACAAAATTTACTATTTTAAGACTGTCAATGTTTTCAAGAGAACATTTCTCAAAGAACATGTAAAATCTGTTATCTGTAACAAGGCTCCACTAGCTGCAGAATTTGAAGGGTCATTTTCATCACTTTTTAGGGTGTTCAAAATATCCCTATCTTAAGGACAAAATGACTCTTCAGTTAACATTGTAGAGATCAAAATGAGGCTTTTTGGAAATTTCAAGAGTCAAAGGGTCATATCCTGGGTCAAATGGAACCCATGTATAATAGTTTACAAATCATCAGATTTTGTAAAAATCATAAACCCTTTCATGTATAGATACACCTTTATTGCTAGGGCGAACAGTTTAGATCCAAATCCGCTGGCACATCTGTGCTGTCTGATCAGGGTCTAAACTGTTCACTTTTTGATTCATTAGGTTATTTCTGACCAAAATGCGACCAGTGCAGATCCTGATCAGACTGCACAGATGTGCCGGCTGATCTGGATCTATACTGGTCGCACATGCGTAAAAATGCGTATATATCAAGGAAAGGGTAAAGTTACAGACTGAGATTTGAACCAACATTACAGTGGGGCTATTGTCAGGCATCAAAACTAGACAGACTGACTAGAAGCTATTTTTAGGCTTTCTACAAGTGTAAACGTTTTTGTTTTTCAAGTTCATAATTGTAACTTAAAAATAAAACTAAGTATCTATAGGATTAATTTAGTGATTAAGATTGACATGTTTTTTCTTTAACTGTTTCCTCCATATTTATGGGTCTTTTAGCATGTGTGAACTTTAAGATCCAGATCAACTAGCACATCTGTTCCTGCTGATTACGATGGACTCTGTTCACTTCTTCGTCAGAAATACCCTATGAATCAAAAAGCAATCAGATTCTGATCAGATGGAATGGATTTTCCAAGTGATCTGAATCTACACTGATCATCAATTGATAATAGTCATATCCCATGAAGAGAAGGGTTAAATGGTCAGTTGGTATATTACAACTTGAGATGTTTATATTTGCAGATATCAATGAGTGCAGACGTGACAGGGTGTGTGCAGAGGAAGCCGTGTGCCAGAATCAGCCCGGAAGTTACACTTGTGTTTGCTCCGAGGGTTACACTGGTGATGGATTCAGGTGTCAAGGTCAGTGTGATTAAAAAGAGCAATAAAAACCCTGAGAATAAGAATAAGTCACTGACTGTTATAAGCAGTTAGCTGAAGGCTATCTAACATTATATTATCAGCCTTGCAGTCTGATTAAAATTGTCTCCTTAAAACCCTGAGAATAAGAATAATTCACTGACTGTTATAAGCAGTTAGCTGAAGGCTATCTCATATTATATTATCAGCCTTGCAGTCTGATTAAAATTGTCTCCTTAAAATCCTGAGAATAAGAATAAGTCACTGACTGTTAAAAAGCAGTTAGCAGATATATTATCAGCCATGCAGTCTGATTAAAATTGTCTCCTTAAAATTCGGTATGCTATCAAGATCTGACAGTGTGTCACTAAAACGTGCTTTTATCAACAACCTTATGAACCAATAAGATTTTCGCTTACAAAATCACAAAAGCACATGATGAACATAGTATTGTATATATTGTAACCCGTGTAAAACATATTTTATTAAAGATTGTGTATTTTACATATAGTACTGCGTTTATTTACACTGAAAGGACATAATAATGTCTTTCTTTGACCATTGCTGATAGTGTTATGAATTGACTGTTAAATATAGATCTCAGGGAAAACCACTATAGCTAATATACTGTATTTATCTAAGATTTTGTACGATTTTACTTTAGTGAGATACCTGCCTCAATTATCTGACTTAATAGGGCCGGATTGCATATCTCTCTGAAAAGATTTAGCTGTGTGTGTCTGACAGACTGGTTTGATTTTACTCTGGTTATGCCCCCACAAAGTGCATCTATCTGTCCGTACTCCTCCTAAACTATAAGTTGGATTTCTTTCAAACTTGCACAGATGATCAAGCAGGATGTGTAGATGATCGTAAAGAAAGGATTTTTTTCTTGCTACCATTTTTATCAGAGTTATGGCCCTTTGTTATTACAAATTTTGTTGCAGCAGTGGGGGCATAAGTGTCCGAGGACACATTCTAGTTTTATATCTGTTAAGATGTGAGTTGGCAGCCATGAAGCATAAAGAATACATACTTAATAATTAGCTTGTTTCTTTTTTTGATGAAAATGTATTACAATGTAATTTATTTTAAAAAAATCAAACCTCTCAGATGTAAACGAGAAAATTTAATGTTGATGAGTTAAGAAGTATTTTACAAAAGTTTTGTCCTTGTAATTGTTTTTTGTTTAGTTCCAAATGCTATTGTTTTTGCATTGCAGATATAGATGAATGTCGCATTAACCCATCACTGTGTGCCAATGGAAGATGTTTCAACATTCCGAGCAGCTTTAGATGTACATGTGATATGGGCTTTGCTGCATCACAAGATGAAAAATCATGTGAAGGTAATCAGGGATTTAATAAATATAGTATAGTCTTTCATCAGGGGATTTTTAAATAATCCAAATGTGCTCATATTACAAGGAACACAATAGTTAACTGTTGTTTCCTTATATTTTGTGTGGGTTTAAATCATCAGATTTATACGTTGGTGAAATTACACTATGTCACAACAAGTCCTATATAATTGCATGAATTTATGCCCAGAGAATATATATTAATTGTTGCTTTTGCACAGAAATATTCCTCTTCAAAATCAATGATGATATCATAAAAGGTCCTTTTCGGACAGATGTAGGTCAAATATTTGATCAGGGTTTTCATTTATACTGTATCAGATTCAGTAAGCACTGTTTTGTTGTGATCTGTCACATACAGTGAAACCCCTCTATAACGGACACCTAAGGGACTGAGGGAAAGTGTCCTTAATAGCGGGTTGTCCATTATTGTGGGTTTAATTAAAGAAGAAGAGAACATGTCTGTTCTTTAAAAAATCGCCCATAATACCGGGGTGCCCGTAATATCGAATGTCCGTAATGAGGGGTTTTACTGTATTCTCATATTTCAATCATTATTTCAGACATCAATGAATGTGTGATGTTCCCCAACCTATGTGTGAACGGACAGTGTGAGAATTTACAAGGGACATTCAGATGTAACTGTCGCCAAGGATACAAGCTCGATGCAACAGGGGGCAACTGCACAGGTGAGTGGGCAAAGAAAAGGACAATCCATTCTACATACAGTAGAAGTTAGAACCCCTCATTAAGACCACCTTGATAATTAGACCACTATTCCGATGTCCCATTTTACAGTTATGCACTGTTTTCCTCAAAAATTTACCCCACATCACTATAAAGACTACTTTCACCCAAGTTCCAATGGTGATACAGTCTCGTCAGGTCATCTTGCGGTCCCATCGGGTCATCTTGCGTGTCCCGTCATCTTTTACAGTAGTCTACCAACATCTCCTGAAATGTTTTTTACAGTTTTTGTAGTGAAAATATCTCGGACAAATGATTATTTTTGAATATCTAAAAAGATAGCATATTAAAATAAGGCAATAGAAAATTAATTCTTAGATTCTCATCGAAATTTTTGAAAAAAATGGGGCAGGTGGGAGGGTTTTATTTTTTTGTTTTTATTTATCATTCTCAGTGTTTCTAATGATGCTTGTGTAGTGCAAAGATAAATAAGCGTCGATTGCTGATTCACACTTTAATGTTTCATACTGCATTTTCATACTCTACCGCTTCGTACTCGTAATGTAAATTTTGATGTATGCTTTTTTTTTCAAAATGAAAAACATTTTGGCGGAGTGATTTTCGAGGGGCCAACGGGGATGAGAATCTAGGAAATAATTTTCTATTGCCTTACTGGCTGTCAAGGAAATTTACATCATCGTAATTATTGACTCATGAATACACCCATTGACCTATTTTCCAATAATTTTAGCAAATAATTCTTCTTGCATCATCTAGTCCAAAATTTGTGTGTCTTGTCACAAACATAAACATTAAAACACACTTTGAAACAAATTTTGGTATTTGAACAAGTACAATTCCATTTTATTTGTAAAATGTATTGAATTCAGACTGTGTTTGTATCATTTTCCACCAATCTGTCAAAAAATACAAAGACCATAATCCATGCATGATTTTTTTTCTGCAAAAGCGTTAGAAGTGCTTTTTTTGTCGTACCAAATTTAAAATGTTAAAAAAAGTAGTTGTTTGAACTGGAATGAGTCAGATCTGCTTGCAACAAAAAAGTTACAAATTTAAAGCAGTTTTTCATATCTTACCAGCTTATATCCAACATGAAGTACAATGTTAAAAAATATTTACTGGTAACAGCTAAATACATTAATCTTCATCATTTTGTCATGGGAAACTATTTTAAAAAAAGGTACTTTTGGAATAACTTTTAATTTGAATTCTAATATTTTTGTCAATTATTCAAGTTGATGGATTAGGCCAAATATTAACCGTGTCCAAAATGTCTTAAAAGTCCTGTATTGAAAGGAAAGTCCTTGACTCCATACAAATGAGTATTATCACATTTGCTAACAGTGTAGATCCTAACAGTCATGACATTCTGTACCATCTGATCAGGATCTACACTGTTTGCAACAAATCAAAAAGCGAACAGTTTAAATCCAGATGAGCTGGCACTAATATGCCATCTGATAAGGGTCTACACTGTTTGCATCTTTGTTAGATATAACCTAACAATTCAGAAAGTGAACAGTGTAGATCCAGATCAGCCAGCACATCTTTGCTGTCTGATCAAGATTTACACTGTTTGCTTCTTGGTTATAAATAACCTTACAAACAGGAAGCTAACAGTGTAGATCCTGTATCAGATGACACACTTGTGCCAGCTGATCAGGATCTACACCATTCGCCCATGGATAACAGCCATATTCTATGGATTCAAAGGTTAAAAGACATTTTATTGTTTATAGATATCAATGAATGTGATAATCGGGAGAACTGTATGTATGGTACGTGCTACAACAGTATCGGCAGCTACCGATGCGAATGTCCCCCGAACTTTCAGCTTAACCCATCAGGCACTGGCTGCATAGGTAATGTAAACTTTCGTTTATCTTCTTTATAATAAGCTAAAATAAAACATCGGTGGTGTCTGATCAGGATCTACAATGTTTGCTTCTAAGTCAGAATTGACCTTATGAATCTAAAAATAAAAATTGTAGACTGTGATCAGAGGCCTGGGCTGAAGGTTATAAAGCTGAGATTGGAAACCAGTCTCAAATCTCAAGCATCTGATTGGCTGAAATGGCGACCAGTCGCCATTTCAGCCAATCAGATGCTTGAGATTTGAGACTGGTTTCCATGCTCAGTTTTATAACCTTGGGCACTGCTCGTTCGACCCTGTGATAAAAAACCATACCCATGTAGTAAAGGGTTTATCTGGTTTACAACACAGTATTTATAACATTAATAATAATACTGGAAACATTAAGTACTTTTATGTATTGAATAGGAAAACAGCAGACAGTCATCATATAAAAATTGCTGTTATAGAACATGTCACAATTTTCCAATACCTAATTCAGTAGATGGTAAAAATAGAACATACCGCACTTGGTATACACTGGTTATAGTTTGTGTGTATTCAGGCATTCTAAGGTTTTCAACACAATTACAGATGTGAGGCGCGGATTCTGCTACCTTGATGTACGGAACCAGCAGAGCAGAGGCACATGTGCAAGAATTATTGCGCAAGATGTAACACGAGCTACTTGCTGTTGTTCTGTTGGCAGGGGATGGGGAGAAAACAGGGGGTACTGTGATCTGTGCCCCTCTAATGGTACAAGTAGGTGGATTTGATCAGATGGTTAACCCTTTCCTCCATAAATACATGTTTTTACGCATATGCGACCAGTGTAGATCCAGATCAGCCGGCACATCCATGCCGTCTGATCAGGATTTGCACTGGTCACATTTTGGTCAGAGATAACCTAATAAATCAAAAGACGAACAGTTTAGATCCTGATCAGATGGCATGGATGTGCCGGCTGATCTGGATCTTAACTGATCGCCCTAGCAAATAAGGTGTATCTATGAAGGAAAGGGTTAACAATAGTTCGATACAAGGTACATGTATTCATGAAGGTTCTAACACAACTACACTTATAAGACTTCATCATGTGTTCCACCTGTGTATATCTAGTCCAGATCACCCAGCACATCCTTGCCATTTGATCTGGATCTACACTGGTTGTTTTTTGGTAAGAAATATTCTAGTGAATAAAAATCAAACGGTGCAGATCCTGATCAGATGGCATGGATGGATTCAACATGGCATATTGCTTGTATCCCATGGGCGACAAATGATGATCCAAGACAGCCTGCACATCTGTGCAATCTGATCAGGATCTACACTGTGCTTTTGATTCATAAGGTTATTTTTGACTAAGATGTACACAGTGTAGATCCAGATCTGATGGCACAATTGTGATCTCCTATCTAGATCTAAACTGGTTGCCCATGTAGTAAACAAAAAACCAGACTGAGTACTGTTTCTTTATGAAAGTTATGTGCAACTATTGACATATTGCAGTAACTCCAAGTCTCCATTTACATTTCCAGAAGACATTTGGAAGTTTTTCAAGCTGGCTTTGCAACTGATATAGACTAACAGGGCTTAGTTGAGTTGTGGTATACAAACATTGACATTTCTTTACATCTAACATTTATTCTTGTTTTAGGAGAGTACAAGTCCCTGTGTATTGCCGAGACTGGTTTCAGACCTAATCCAGATACTCTTTTGCCAGAAGGTAAGTTTCTGTGCATTGCAGAGACTTGGGTAAAATCTTTTCCAGATACTCTTTAGTTAGAAGGTAGCTACAGGTCCCTGAGTATTGCTGATGCTAGGTTCCTCCCTAACTTGGATACAATGTATTCTTCTCTCAGAAGTTAGCTACAGATCCATTTGTATTACTGAGGCTAGGTTCCTGCCTACCTAATCCAGATAATGTTCTTTCAGACAGTAGGTACAAGTTCCTGAGAGATGCTGTGATTGTTTTCTGGCCTAATCCAGATTTGATGTAATCCAGATATTCTTCTAAACAATACAAGTCCCTGTGTATTGCTGAGAGAGACTGGTTTCTGACCTAATTCAGACTTAAGTAGTTTTCAGAACTTATCGTAATGTATTAATGTAAAATGTATTAAATTTTGAAAGATCCAAACAAACTTGTATGTTACTAAATTGAACAATATTAAAATCATGTTTTATAATTTTTTGTCGACAGATATTGATGAATGCAGAGAGATTCCTGATATTTGTAAGAACGGGGATTGCCAGAATACTTTCGGAAGTTACAAGTGTATCTGTCCCGATGGATATAGACTGAACCTGGATACACAGGAGTGCATTGGTAATTGTTTCTTTTTTTAAATTGTGCTTAGCTAAGCTGTTGTACTGTATTATCATCTTTTCTCGAGCAGGTTTAATTTTCTTGTAATTTAGCTATGGTAAATATGTGAAATTCATTCCCAGGAAAATTAAACCATCTAACAGTGTATGATTATTGAATCATTCAGTTGCGTGAATTCATGCCCAGGTGAATCAGTCACTTGCACGGTTTGCAAAAAAAATTCAGCATGAATTTAACGATACTACAGTATTACAATGCTTAAGATAATGCATACAATAACTAAAATCCACCTGGTGGTCAGTATATGAAGTAAATGCAGTTAAGTGTGGAGGCGTTAAGAAAAATGTTTTTTTGTTGTTGTTTTGTCTGTGATAATTGTAACACTCTTTAACATCTTACACAGGACACAAACTCAAAAATAAATTACATCTATGTTATGCGCGATATTAGGGATTCTCAAATCTTTCATTATTGCTTTTTTGGGTTGGTGTTGTATTTTTTTTTACCGAACTCTGATTTCTTCTGTCGAAAGAAATTGTGTCCATAGTTATTTACCTTTTCTAGATGTTTAACCCTTCCCTTCCTATATATGCAATTTTTACGCGTGTGCTACCAGTGTAGTGTGGCCAGCACGTCCGTGCCATCTGATCAGGATCTGCACTAGTCACCTTTTGGTCAGAAATATCCTAATAATTTAAAATCAAATAGCAAACAGTGCAGATCCTGATCAGAATTCATGGATGTGCCAGCTGATCTGGATCTACACTGTACGCCCATGCCATACAGGTGTGTTTATGGAGGAAAGGGTTAAAAAAAGATACCAGATTTTTGTTCAACTTATCTTTTTGAGATGGATAATAGTTAAATCTTTACCTCATGGAATATGGTTGTTATCCAATAGAAGCTTGGTACATCCATGCCCGTATGACCAGGATGTATATTGTTCACTTATAGATTTATTAGGATATTACTGACCAAAAGGTGACTAGAGTAGATCCAGATCAGAAGGCACAGATGTGCCAGCTGATCTGGATCTACACTGGTTGCACTTGTAATAAAACCTCTCTCTATATATATATGAAGAAACAGGGTTAAACAGACCTGTCGAAATTGGAATCCAGAATCTTTCAGTAATGTATTATTAACTAATAACATGCTGTATTAAATTTTTTCTTTTTCAGATATTGATGAGTGCATAGAGTACCCGGATTATTGTGGACTGGGTACCTGTGTAAACAAACCTGGTAACTTCTCATGTCTCTGCCCTGATGGATACATGCCCATGCCTGGGGAAGGCTGTATGGGTAGGTCTAGAAATGTGTAATGATATTTCTGTTTATGTATAGTGTGTGCCAGATTGACTTGCTGACTTAAAATTGGAACATGCTGATTAATTAAGGATTGAATAGATAATTTATTACCCTATGTTAATCAGGGTATGGAAAACAATTTGTTTGTTTAGTGTGTGAAGCCCAAAAAACAATTGATATTGCCTCTACCTGGGATCAATCCCGCACCATCTTTGCGACAGCACCTAGCTCTGCAATTCTGACGACGCAACCAATTTAGCTAACCGGAACAACCCCAAAAAAGGTTGATCGGATAGCCTTGGTATACATAATCATCACTGCATGACATCGGTAACTGGTTATATAACTGATAACAGTACTGACTATATGTACAGGGAGACTTTTTGTGGCCACCACACTGCACAAATATTGCTACTGTGAATTTCAAATGATATTGCCTCTACCTGGGAGCGAACCCGCACCGTCACAGCGACAAAATAGATAACAGATAAAATATCTCATTTCTTCCCTGTGTCAAGAGAGAGTTTGAATAGATGTGTTTTGTTTAGAAATCAATTATTCAATGTCTTTGTAATCTTAATTGATTCTCTTTCTTAAAAAGGTCCAATATCATTTACTTAAACCACAACCTCAAAATTAGAACAATCTTTAAATAAAAGAATGGTAATTACGCATTAATAATAACTATAAAACACATTTATGAAAATGCTGCTGATTAATAAGGTTTAATGTACTTTAAGGGTTCCCATTTAAACCAAGCGATGCAGAGTAGTTTTCTCTTTGCTTGACCTTTTATTGCAAGAAATGCAAGTTAAGCAAAATTAAAGAAACAAACCGGCACCAGGTCAATTATTAAAGTTTTAAATTGTTGACTGTTGTTGACAACTCATTACAGATAAAGAGTTAAGTATATGTCATTCTTATAAAAAACATTACAATCAAAGATAGACCAATTAGGACTTTGGGTGAGTGTATGTTGACAGTTGTATAATTGCTTTTTTTCAGACATGCGAAAGGATGTTTGTTACGCAGCCCTGTTCAACGCATCATCACCAAGTTTACCGCCCCGATGTGAACATCCACTCTCTTCCCAGGTTACCAAGCGTCAATGTTGTTGTGTGGGGAAAGTAGGTCAAGGCTGGGGGACACCTTGTGAACCATGTCCTGCTGAAAATTCTGGTAAGTTTAACATATAACTTGTTTCATTTGATCCAGAGATGACCCTTTTGACTCTTTAAATTTCCCTAAAGCCTCTTTTTTCATTATGATTTTAGTTGAAGGGTCATTTTTTTCTTAAATTTGTGTATTTCTGCTAAACATTAGCAGAGTAATGAGTACGGTAAATGATTTCTTTAATTGGTTACACAATACCCTGTGTTATAAGTACCCAAGATTATAAAACTGAGAATAGAAACCAGTCTCAAATCTCAAGGATCTGATTGGCTGAAATGACTTGTCTTCATTTCAGCCAATTATATCCTCAACAGTGTGATTTGAGAGTGGTATCTTTGTTTTATAATTTTCAGTTCAGAGCTGAAGTTTTAGAAAAAAAACTTTTAATGCTTTTGGAAGTACATTTGCACAATTAAGTAAACATCTTATTATTTAGTTATATTATTGCTTTCTTATTTTAGGAGAGTATTTGAACCTATGCAAACCACTGCCCATTAGAGGTAAGCTTAACCATTTTGGAACATAAAGTGTTCTAAAGTGACTCCAGGTCTTACCTCTAAATATAAAGCATTACATTGTATATGAGAGGGTGGTAGGAGATATACAGATTGAATACAGTCTTTAAGGTGAACGATTGTAGACAGAGACCTATATATATAATATGTATAATATAGATCTTTGTTGTAGATTATAGTCATGGTGGATAATTTTTTGCTTAACCTTTACTGCATTAGATAGGTCTTTTATCACATTGGTGACCAGTTTAGATCCAGATCAGCTGGCACAGCCATGCCATCTGATCTGAATCTACAGTGTTTGCTTTTCGGTCAGAAATAACCTAATGAAGGTGAATGTTGGAGATCCTGATCAGACGGCACCGATGTGATGGCTTATCTCAATTTGTTTATTTGCTTATGGGATAACAGCTATAATCTATAGAAAAATGGGTTAATCATTCTTGTTGTTTTATTTACAATTTCTAACAGTGAAACATGTCTGGAGTACTTGAAACCTTTAATTAGTTTAGCCAGTACATATTATTATGATCATAACTTCTAATTCATAAGCAAAATTTTACTAATCATCTACATTTTGTAAACAAAATTATATACTCTGAATAATTACATGATTGTATAAAAAGTTGTTTGTTTCCCAATGAAAATCGCTTAGTCTGTAATTTTAACATCATTAATACTTTTCAAATAAGACATCAACACATGGTAGTTAAGTTCCATGATTAATGCTGTAAACGAAATATTTTCATGAATAAATTGAATAATAGATTGACATGTTGCCAATCATGCTTAAGATTTAAGACTGGTCTCAATCCACAGTTTTATGATCTTGGTCCCTGATTTCTTGAGTTTATTTAATTTCAGAGGATACCAACGAATGTTCTATCTACCAATTTCTGTGTGAGAACGGGCGATGTATTGATACCAACACTGAGGAGGGATTTCTGTGTGAGTGTGGTAAGGGCTTCCAGTACAACAAGATCAGCAAGAGATGTGAAGGTACATATCTAACTCTTTACTTCATATATTCCCTTTTTTATCACATTTGTGAATGATGTAGATCAAGAACAGCTGGCACATCCATGCAGATCTGCACTGTTTGCTTCTTGGGAGAAATCACATAATGAAACTAAAAATCAGTTTTTTATGCCCCAATGAAGTGGGAGGCAAAGAGTTGCACTTGTCCATATGTCTGTACATATGTCCTCCAAATCTTTTGGCATCAACTCCTCATTTACTATCAGATGGATTTCTTTCAACCTTGCACAGATGATCAGGCAGGATATGTAGATGATGGTTAAGAAAAGACTTTTCCCAGCAACCATTTTTTACCAGAGTTATGGCCCTTTCTTAATTTTTATTAATGTTGTTGCAGCAGTGGGGGCATCAGTGTCTAGTTTGAAATTTAAAATTTTTGACAGGGATTTAAATTAATGTATCTGCAATGGTAAATAAATGATTCAGCAGTTATATTCATGACCTGCTTATTTTACTTCTGTTAACCAGGTTTTCAACTGGTTATGCTGAAGGCAGCGGGTAGGCAGCTGTCAACTTTTGGTTTCTGTGCAATAACTTGAGTTTGCTTTGGCCTTTTGACACCAAACTTGGTATGTGGGTAGCTAATATCAAGAGGCAGCTAGGGATTGCTGACCAGATGTCTGTGATCAAGGTCACTGTTGCTAAAAATAGAAATTCAGTTTCCACTCAATAACTTAAGTTTGCTTTGACCTATTGACACCAAACTTGGTGTGGCATAGCTTATCATGATGCAACACTGGAATCTACTCAGATGTCAACACTCGGTCGTTGCGGGGCTTCTTGTTTTATCTGTTCCTTAATGCCAATTTTAAAGCAAACTGCAAAAGTAAACTGAAAGTTTTGAAGCACACCAGTATCTAGTAATCAAATTTGTTTTGATTTTAGACGAAGACGAGTGCCGCGGCAGAAGAAACCCATGTCAGGGAAATGCCATCTGTATCAATACCGCTGGCAGTTATAGATGTGAATGTGTACCAGGCTACAAGCTATCCGAAAATTTGAGAAGATGTGTGGGTGAGTGTTATATCAGGTGATTCCAGAGGGGTTAGATTGGGGTTTCTCGAACCCCACTTTTTAGCACTTATATATTATCATTGGGATTTTGGCCAGAAAGTTAGAAATTATCATGTAACGACACAAAGACTGACCAAAGAAACTGGAAGTCTTGCATACGACCCTCTTTTTAATGATTTTGGATATGAAGGGCCATTATGCATGAAGGCTAAGTACTGTATAGCGGTGTCAAATGTTGGTGTTTTTTGAAGTGTTAAATTACCAAGGTCATAAATTGGCACAAACAAACCAAACCGCCAAAATAAAACCCTGAAAATTGGCATTAACACAGATTTTCAAAAACTCCCATTTACATTCATATTCAACACCACATTATTATAATACCAGTGTGAAAACTTTATCACAGCTACCTAATAATAGATTTTTGGTTTGATTCACAACAAAATCTAATTATATTATTTTTGTATGGAACTGAGAAAAGTGCGACATAATATATGCTAGTGTATCATAGTAGTCTATCTTCCAGATATTAAAATGGCGGTGTTAATAATTGACAGTGATTTTTATTGGCGGTGTTTTGTATTGGCACAACTGATCCTGAATGCCAATATAGCCAAAATTAAACCCCCTCCAAAATAAGTACTTATACAGTATAGAAAGGTTCTCATCTTTCAACAAAGAGGTAATCATTAGTTCTTAATACAATGTACCGTAATCCCTCATGTAATCGCCGCACTTTTTTACCCGATTTTATCGTTGGGAAGTTGGGGGTGCGGCCATTCCATAGGTGTAAGACCTTTTGACATTTTTTCTAGAACGATTCTGCCGATTTTTGAAACGCCATGCGTTTACCATATGATTTTATTACATGAGCTCTCTAAATAGGAGGTTGACGGACGATATGAACGAGGTAGCGCCGTTGTATGCTTTGCCGGTAGCGATCTAATTTAATTAATATATTTTGTTTAAAAATGCATTATAATATTTAAACACTAACCAACGTGAATATATTCCATAATTTACAGTTTTATCTCGTATCATATTTCAGAATTTTTGCAACATCAAACAATTTTAGCCAGCTAAAATGTCGTGCACACTACCAACACAGATCAAAGGATTTCATAGCAATGCCGATAAAACAACACAGCCTTGATACGAGCCGACAATTTCTTTGAAGTTGTATTAGACAGGAAATTGCACAGACAGGAAATATCGACCATATAACCTGTCAGTAAAACGTAACCTCCATATGAAATAAACAGGACGGTTGATCAAAGCAAAATGTATATACATGAACTACGGGTTTTTTAAAACGAGTTTGTAAAATAACCAATGCAATGTATACGGAAATATTTAAATTTATACGGATTCTTTTATTTCTATCAAGTTTGAACTTGAAGATAAAATTCTTTAAAGTGCAAGGTCTATTCATACGTAACTAAGAATCACAATAATTGGTACAAGTTTGTACATCACCTGTTACTGTTAATTGTCACTAATTGACACGTTATTCTCTTCTGTCAGAGCCACTAATTTACAGAATATTCTCACCTGTCTGCTGGGACTCCAGAGAAGACGGTGACATGTTGAGAAGGTGCGAAAATATCTTATTGACACTTGACATTTGAGGGGGCATGAGTTGCTCAATTTTCCTTAAAAACCTGCCTACCAAGATCAAACAAATAACTATCTCAAAATGTCAAACATACCTATCTCTCTATTGTCATTCTGACCTCACCTTAAAATTGTCGAATACCTAAAATTGTGGTAGGTCCTGTCTACAAATCGTTCACAGCAAAGGAAAACTTAGCAGTAATAGCGTATGCTGAAGTCCACAAATACAAAAACAATACATTTTTATAGCGCAAAAATGATAAATTTTCTATTGCGCTTTACATTAAAACAAAACAAAAAATGTATGCTAGTTTCACAGACAGCGACGGCGGTGACAGCGAATTTGAGAGTTTCGAAGAGTCCGACGAGAATTTAGATACCACAAATATTCAAGAAGGAATTAATTTTTGCCAAATAAATCCACGTCAATATTTAACTATAGAAATAATAATACGCTATTTTTTCAACGATTCTCGGTACGTTACTGAACGGCCGTCATTGTCTTTATCGTTTACGCGGTATTCACATTGTTACTTCCCCTTATTTCTCTTTCCATTTTGCAAAATCGTTTACACTGTATCAACTGCGCGGCCTTTACATTGAATTAGGATTTTTCTTTATTTTTTTCGGTCATTTTGGGGGTGCGGCGATTAGACGGGTGCGACTATTACATGAGGGATTACGGTACTTTAACCCTTTACTCCCTGTATATGCCTGTTGATACTTGTGCAACCAGTGTAGATCCAGATCATTTTGAATGTGCCATCTGATCTACACTTGTCACTTTATGGTAAGAAATAACCTAATGAATCTTAAAATCTAAAAGTGACTTGGGTAGATGCTGATCAGATGACTCAGATGTGCCAGCTGATCTGGATCTACATTGTTTGGCTATGGACAACAGTTGTATCCCACTTTTTGCCATGGATACGGTTTGAAGGGCATATTGTTGGTGTATAAATATAAGATTTGAGTCTATAATTTTTTGCGTCCATATAACTCTTTCCTCCATATATACACATTTTTATGCATGTGTGATCAGTGTAGATCCAGATAAGCCAGCACATACGTGCTGTCTGATCAGGATCTGCTCTGCTCGCATTTTGATCAGAAATAACAATGAATAAAAAAGCAAACAGTTTGGATCCTGATCATACAGCATGGATGTGCCGGCTGATCTGTATCTACGTTGTTTGCCCATGCAATAAAGGTGTTTATTACATGAACTATAAATAGTCGCAATGCGATTGGTCACATCCCCAAAATAACCGAGTCAATAAATCTAGATATTGACCCGCTTTCGCTGATATTGACCTGTCTATAAATAGAATCCGAAAGTTTCCATCTTTTATTTTATTTATAGTTCATGTAAAAAACTATTATATATATATATATATATATATATATATATATATAACTATTTATAGTTTATGTAATAAAACAATTATTTACTTATTAGCTGGGAAATATGCTGTTGATATTGACCGCAAAAATCGTTATTGACCTTGGCTTTCGCCTCGGTCAATAACGATTTTTTAGGTCAATATCACAGCATATTTCCCAGCTAATAAGTAAATAATTGTATAATGTATGGAGGAAAGGGTTAATATGAAAAATAGTTGTATTGTGTAAATTATTTGTAAGGCGTAAAGAGCACTTCACATGATTTAAACAACTTAAATACCTTCAGACAATGATATTTTTATTTAAGGATTTAAGGATTGAATCGATATTTGATGGTTTTCATTTGGGTATGGAAAACAGTTGGGTTGTTTAAAGTGTGTGAAGCCCAAAGTCAATTTGAATGACGGCACACTTTTTGCAGCAGCTCTTGGCAAAATGTGCATGGTCGTTGACGTCACACGTCAAATAGTCCAATAAATTGTGAGTGGCTTTTACACTAACCACGCCTCTTAAAGTAATACGTTACACTGTATATCATCAGGCATTATGATTTGTTAGGTTTATAAGACTTCATCATAGAGGATGAAGTTGAAATTAAATATTCCTTAATAAAAATGTGATTTACTTTAAAGTTTAAATATTTTTTCAGATATTAATGAGTGTGAAGATGTAGCAGGCATCTGTACCAATGGTGAATGTGTCAATCTGGAAGGAAGTTTCAGCTGCCGATGTAAACAGGGCTTTAGACTGGCATCATCCAGAGATTCTTGCTTAGGTAAGATGTAGACAGGGCTTTAGACTGGCAACAACCAGAGATTCTTGCTTAGGTAAGATGTAAACAGGGCTTTAGACTGGCATCATCTAGAGATTCTTGCTTAGGTAAGATGTAAACAGGGCTTAAAACTGGCATCATCCAGAGATTCCTGCTTAGGTAAGATGTAAACAGGGCTTAAAACTGGCAACATCCAGAGATTCTTGCTTAGGTAAGATGTAAACAGGGCTTTAGACTGGCATCATCCAGAGATTCTTGCTTAGACAAGATGTAAACAGAGCTTTAGACTGGCATCAACCAGAGATTCTTGCTTAGGTAAGATGTAAACAGGGCTTTAGACTGGCATCAACCAGAGATTCTTGCTTAGGTAAGATGTAAACATTTTGTCAGTGAAAGTATGCTTTTATTTGTGTGTTTGTATGTGAAATGTACTAAGTAAATACAATAAGCTGTGTTCCAGGTTTGCTCCTGTTTATTATCTGTCAAGCGTAAATCTGTACAAAACAATAAAAAACAGGAGCGAACCTGGAACACAGCTTTTTGTATTTACTTTTTACATAGTATTTACAATCACACAAATAAAAGCATACTTTCACTGACAACATAATTAAATGAAATGTAGTGCATGCACCAATATCAAGAAAAATATGAAGTTGGATTTCGATCAACTCACAGTTGTATTTGTACTAGATAAAGTTAGATAATATTATTAAAAAGGGATATTGCTTCCAACTACCTTGTTATTTTGACGAAATTCCCGAGGTTGAAACATTATCAGGTGTTTGGCTGAACAGCCATCTAGCATTACCTTGAACACACAAAGCAAGATACTGATTATGTGACGCTGATTGTTTGATGTTACAGATGTGGATGAATGTACACTGCAGCCAGGTCTGTGTAGAAATGGAACATGCGAGAATGTGCAGGCTGATCTGGATCTAAACTATCATAGCTTTGACGTTGATATTTTTATGTTACAGATGTGGATGAATGTACGCTGCAGCCAGGTCTGTGTAGAAATGGAACATGCGAGAATCGTGTTGGTGGATACCAGTGTCACTGTTACTCGGGCTTCCAACTGTCAGTTAACGAAGACTGTGAAGGTATAGATATTAACTCTACACTCCTTGGGATGCCGCTTATATCCTGTAGAGATCAGTGTAGATCCAGATCAGCTAGTACTTCTGTTGAGCAGTAATATGTGTTTAGTCCGAGTTTTGACTATCAATATTGATATTTTGTTAATTATAACTGACCACCAGATTTTTTTGTCAATAACTTTATTAAATGAAAAAAGTTAGCACCAGATGTGTTACAGTTGGTGGCATTTGAAGCAGGAACCTTGCTGATCAGGATCTGCACTGTTTTCTTTAAGATTTATAAAGTTATTTCTGACAGAGAAGCAAACAGTGTAGATCCATATTAGACTGCATGGATGATCATGGATCTGGATATACACTAATTGCTTGTGGGAGAAATAGTATTCATGAAGTATAGGGTTAAAGCTAAATGTATATAGATTTGAATTAATTTTAAGAATTATCAGGGCTCTCACTAGACTTGCAAATCAGGGAGAAGTTTTGTCATACTTTTACTGAATTGTGGAGAAGTTTGCAGTCAACTGCATTCTTTCCCTATGTAGTCTATACAAAATGGATTCTCCCATTGTTCAAAAAAGGGAGAAGTCAATTTGGGAGACCACTTCTTCCAAGTTTCCCTTTAGTGAGAGCCCTGATTATGTTGGTAAATATGTCAAAAGTCAAGCAGAAATATCAGTTTCATCAGTTTTTTTGTATTGAACATGTTGTTTTAATAATTAATGTGGATATTGCATTATCAAAATAAAATTTTAGATTACTGTAAACTGAGACATGTCTCATGCAATTTATTGCTGTGGTCTCAACCTTTTAAGACTCTGAACATAACAAAATGCAATACTTGTATAACCTTTATTGTATAATCCAAGACTTTTCATGACTCTTTAATCCATGGGATATATCTGTTATCCCATGGGTAAACTAGTGTACATACACTATCAGGTGATATTGTATGATGAAAGAACCAAGGTAATAAATACATTTTGTTATATTTTCAGATATAAATGAATGCAGAGATTTCATAGGAATCTGTATGAACGCCAGATGTAGGAATACGCCGGGAAGCTTTGTCTGTGAATGTCTACCAGGGTACACCCACTCCTCTGATGGAATGAACTGTAGAGGTAGGATTTATACTTTGCATAAAGCGTAAATAAATATTTAAAAAAGACTGGAAGAATCTTTTAAATCGGTCAGTTTAAATTAAATTTCTTAATTCATGCTCAGTGGAAGCCACCAAAGTGTCAGTTACTGAGAAAGTTGTAAGCTTTTAAAGTTAATTAATTCATGCTTAATGGAAGGTTACAACTTGAAATTTTATGATGCCACAAACACCCTACTGGTAATTATATATTCATAGTCAATTACATGACATCATGCACAGGTAATATAATGTCAGTTTTCAACAGTTGTGTATAAAACTTACTGAAATTAAAAATATGGCATTATTTTTTTGAATTTTAATTTTGAATACAAAATGGTGGTGAACTTGCATAGTTTTGCATAAATTACTAAATTACTGAAATTTTCTAAATCTGATTCTTAGCTTATTACTTGACTATTTTGAAAATTCTTTCAGATTTTAAGAGGATTTCAGCAGCTCTCTTAAAATTAAGCACTTAGCTTAAACTCGGCATTCTTTAAAAACATACACAAAACATGGTGATTAGACAGAGCCTATCAGGGGCCAGTTCAGAGATGGTCCAGTATGGTTACTACCCTAAGACTGCCCCAAACGAACCCTCTTTCTAGAAATATTGTTTGTGACCCTGCAGTTATTTATTGCCTTGATTAGAAAAACAGAAAATAAAGTTTTAAAAAAGTCTCTTTTTTCGTCAATTAAACATTCAGATCTAAATTTTACCAAAAAAAAAGTTACTACATATTTAAGAAAACAAACAAAGTGTTACTGCATATTTTAGATCTTGATGAATGTAGTGAGATTCGAGGTGCTTGCAGGAATGGACTGTGCACCAATACAGACGGCTCCTACCAGTGCACATGCTTTGATGGCTACAGACTCACTGCTAATGGTGAATCTTGTGAAGGTATGCGATCTTCAGTATTAAGTTAAATCTCTGTACCTTGATCATCTTAACCTGGCTCCAGGCCCCATGATTATAAAACTTATTACATGCTCAACTCAGTGTTTTGCTTAAACTTAAAATTTCTAGAATTTTAATAAGCTTTATAATAAGAAATAACTGTTTGTTCAAGGTTGCCATAAAGATCAATTGTGTCATATTTTCAGTTTAAAATGTTTTTTTTTTATAATAAAAGAAAAGGAAGCCATCAAATTTGCATGCTCAAATTGAGTATAAAACTGAGCATAGAAACAGTCCCAGATCTGAAGCTTCTGATTGGTCAGATACTGTGCTCAGTTTCAAACAATGAGATTGCTCCGACATGGGACTGTTCTTGATGCATAGTTTTATAACCTTGGCTACTGTAGCACTGGAAGGTAATGTTAATTTCAGCTGCAACAGTTCTTCTTAAAATGTTACTGCTAAAAGCTCGAGCATCAATATCTTAAGCACATTGTTGCTACATGTAACTTACTCCAAATTACCGTTCAAAATCTTTGGGACCTACTAACCAATAAAAGTTGTAACAGATAAACTGTATGTCATAACAGTGAAGAACCTCATCAGATATCACAGATGTGCTGGCTGATCTGAATAAACACTGTTTGCCCATGGGATAACAACAATATCGCATGGAGTAAAGGGGTATACCCCGGTAATAGGTTCCAGAAATATACAGCTATAGCGCAGTTGTACAAAGTACAAATTACTTTGATTTCATTTAACTTTGCGCTTGTTTAAATTTTCCATATTTAGCAATGGAATAAAAGCACAAAATTAAACCTTGGTGAAATTAAACCATGTAATGGGGTATCCTTATAATTACAATATTGCAATTGTGCAAATTTAAACCCATACAAATAATTCATTTCTTCCCCTGCAAAATTAAATGATACTAGTAGTTACTTCATTTGCAGACATCAATGAATGCAGGTCGATTGTTGGCATATGTTCTAACGGCCGGTGTATTAACGAAGAGGGAGGCTTCAGATGTCAGTGTCCATCAGGCTATATCCTATCTGATGATGCCAGGGACTGCATAGGTAACTCTGTTGTTTCTCCAATATTTATACTTCAACTTCATTCTCTATGATGAAGCCCTAATTATCTAACTTTCCATAAATTCTGCTTGGAAAGAGTGACATATTTTTTGAAGAGGCATGGATACATTAAAAGCTGCTCAGAATTATTTGGAATTAACATTGATGTTTTGTGTTGTTGACTGGCCTGCACTTTTTGCCAGGAGTTGCTGTGAAAAAGTGTACTCCGTTCGCTTTATCGTCCATGTGGCTGTTTCAATAGCCATTCAAAAAAGTAAAAGAAAAATCACAAATTTTACTCATAGTTGTGGTAGTTTTAAAAATATTTTATGTGTGTAAATATAACACATAAGAATTGAATTAATATTTAATTGTGTTTATCTAGGTATGAAAAACGAACACAATCAAATATTGCATTTAATCCTTTATTGTCACTCCCTGTAATTTCTACATATATCTAATGGGCAGCCAGTGTAGATCCAGATCAGCCTTCTTATCCATGCAATTGGAGATCTGCACTGTTAGCTTCTTGATAAAAAAATAACATCAAAATTAATCTAGAAGGAAACAGTGTAGATCAGTGCCTAAACTAGTTTCTCTATTGGTGCAACTTTGGGACCAATATAGATCCAGATCTACAATAAGCACCCATATCAGACTGCGTGGATGTGTAGGCTGATCTGGATCTGCACTGGTCACAAATGATACAGAAAGCTGAATGATACCCATAACTTTTTTTGCATTTCCTTGACGGGTCGGAACCTTGCTATATAACAGCAATCTCCTTCACAGAGTTGTTGTTCCTTACACTCACTTTATATCTCTGCGAAAGGCTCAATGTCAAGATTTTTGACCAAACTCGACAGCTTTATTTTATACAGTAATAATTATGAATTTGAAAGTTTGAGGTAAAACAAATGACAGAAACCTTCACTATCTTTCATTAAAACAGAAGAAATGCAAACTATTGTAAATGTAATTATATAAAAATATAATGTATTTCTTTGTGTTCAAGTAAATGTAGTTGAAAGTAGTCCAGCAGATAACAGAGGTGAATGTAATGAGCCGATAGTGTAAGAGAGTGATATAACAGTAGTTTCCAGAATAATGCTTATAACATTGAATCAAATTGTTACTGCATGGTAATTTTAAAAATGTTTTAATCTTGAGTAGGTTCATTGTTTATAAACGATTTCAAATATAAATGAATTTAGGAAGAAAATCTCCTGTCTTTCACTACATGCTTCAAGTTTATTTGACTCTTCTTCATTTGAATGATATTATATCTACTTGTGTTAAATTTGTTACAGGCCTTCCAAACATTCCTATATTATCCCTTATCACTGAATTTTAAGGCACTTCTCTGGATCTTCAGATTTGAAAACGAGACAAAATAAAATAGACGAAAAAATCTAAATTAAAATTGAACTATTGCACATATTTCTCTTACACCCGCTCTCAAAGCGTTAACTTAGACATTGGCATGCTGCTTCCAGCAAAACTTTTAAACAATAGCGCTTTAAAAAAAACTAAACAGAGCTCAGTATTGCACTTTTAGGTTTATCTTATTTTATCCATGTTCATTTTAGCTTTTCAAACAGGAAAACTCTATTATAAAAAATCTCCAGATTATTCATGAAAAAGATTTGGCAGGCCAGTTGTGATATGATTTCAGATATCCGAACTGGCAACTGTTACCGTGTGTTTGATAGAGGATTCTGTTTGGAGCCGAGACCGGTCAACATGACCAAGACCCAGTGCTGTTGCACTAGTGGTGCTGCATGGTCCGTTACGGGTTCCGAGTTTTGTGAAGTCTGTCCAATCAAAGGAGAAGGTGAGAAAAGAGAATAAAGAAGCATGTATTTAAATATTTTACCTATGTTACAACATACAGTACAAGGGTATACTTTATTATATACCCATGAATGATTTTAGCATAGTGCATCATTAATCCGCAAAATTGATAAAACTCGTCAGATTAGAAATTCCGTATCGAACAATGTCCACCTTCCAGTGTTCTATGTGATGTCATATACTACGTCACACTAGGTTGTCGTAATTTTCTTGCACATAACGAACTCCAAAATAGGAAATTTCCGTCGCAGTTTTACAAACGTTACGGTATTTTTAAGCCATTCATAAATTTTCTAGGCCATTCATAAATTTACCGTCACATTACTATTTTTATTTCTACTATTATGTAAACCATGTTTTTGATTAAAATTTTGTTGTTTAAGTTTATTTAAATTTGTTTTGAGCGAGAATGGTATATAATAAAAGGAACATTATGACAGTATGCATTCTGTAGGTACGTATTATTTCTCATTGCGTATGTAACCACATCACGCTCGACCTTCGGTCTCGCTTGATATTGTTTACATACCCAACTTGAAAAATACAAACCTACAGAATGCATACTGTTATAATATTCCATATGTGTCATTAATTAACATTTTTTTCTTGGATATAGTATATTATAAAATCTTAGTTTCAAGGTAACCCTTTTAAAACTTTTTTCTAGGCTTTCAATCTTTAATATCAGGAAATGGGATCTGTATCCGATGCTTGAGATTTGAGGCCTGTCTCCAATTTGAGTTTTAAGATTGAGATTGGGAAAATACCATTCTTATTTTCATAAAATTGTCTCATATACAATTAAACCATTACAGCTGGATTTGACGACTTGTGTTCTGACACTGGCAGAGGAAAGGGGCCAAGTGGAGATCAAGGTAATGTACAATACTGAAATCATAAAAATTTACAGTGTTTTTGATCTAATGGAATAAACAAATACAAAAAAGACTGGAGACTTCATTTCTGTTCATATTTTCAATTACAGACTTTAAGGTACCTGTAAATTATACTTGAATCCCTTGTAGATAAAGGTATTGCACATTTATATTCATATAAATATGCTTAAAATGTGTAAAATAATTAATATTGTTTGAGTAAATAATTTTTCAACTGAAAATACAGTAGAGTATTATTGTATAATAACTTTTTTATAATTGATAACAGAAAATGCTTTTATTATTGTCAAAACAGAGTGTTTAAAATGTCTGTGTTTTTGTTCCAGATCTGAATGAGTGTATGCTTGACCCTGACCTGTGTTTAAATGGACGATGCATCAACACAGATGGTTCATACAGATGTGAGTGTTTGCCTGGGTACGTTTTGGACAGCACTGGTCGAAAGTGTGTAGGTGAGTGCTATATGATGTTATGATGTTGAAATAATAGGATTTCAGTGCTTGGCTTAGATTGCCAGCACAGGAAGAAATTTGATCCAATTGCTGGGAGAAGTCAACAAGGATTTTGTTTTCTGCATTAAACATATAGGGCAAAGTTTCTCCCTTGGTTCAGCTGAGGGAGAAGTTCTTGACATTTGGGAGACTATTCATACCAAGTCTTCCTATAAGCCATTCCCTAGGTTGGATGCTAAATTTCCAGAAAGGGGGTTCATCTGGGTCAGTCTTAGGGTAAGTTGGAAATTATAATGTAAATAAACCAAAAGTGCTCCAAAACAAACCCCCCATGCTGGAAATCCTGCATCTGACACTGGAACCATGGAAATGTAATTGCATTTTGTTGTTGGAAGGACTTGTACTTGTGCAGGATAATTAGGTAAAATCACAAGGAAATATTCTATTTTTTACAGATAATGATGAATGTTTGGCCCGAGATGTGTGTGGAAACGGCACCTGTACCAATGTTGTAGGTAGTTTTTCATGCTCGTGTGAAAGTGGGTTTCAGCCAGGACCAAAAGAAATTTGTGAAGGTAGGTTACCGCAAGTTTTTCTGCTGTGTGTACAAATTTAATCTTTAAAGAGGTTGTTTAATGCTTTACTCCATAGATACACCTTTATTGAGTGAGTGAACTGTGTCGAATCAGTTTCTACACTGTTTGCTTTTAGATTCATTAGGTTATTTCTGACCAAGATGCCACCAGTGTAGATCCAGATTAGATGGCACAAAAGTGCCAGGTGATCACAATCTACACTCATGTTCAAATGAATATATATATGGAGAAAGTGGTTAATATTTACGGTAGCATTTTTACGTAATTTTTAACCGTTCTTTACAAAATGTTCCAATACATCAGTAACTAAAATCAACTTAACCGTTTCCTCCATTTATACACATTTTTATGCATATGCAACCAGTGAAGATCCAGATTAACTGGCACATCCGAACAAGCGAACAGTTTAAATCCTGATAAGATGGCACGGATGTGCTGGCTGATCTGGATCTTTGCTGTTCCTCCATGCAATAAAGGTGTGTCTATGGAGGAAAGGGTTAAAATATGATTTTCCATTTATGAAGAAAAGGTTGTAATAAAAGATTGTTATGTACACTTATTGATTAAAGCAAACAGGAGTTATTCTCTTGGAAGAGGGATCAAACTTGGGATGTGCATTGTGCCGAATCCTACCTCTAGAGAGCTGGAACAGATGCAGACCTGCCAACTTTTTCAAATCTCAAAGAGGGAGATCTATTGGCGTCTTGTGTTTTGAGACACATTTGAAATCGGTGTATAAATAATATAACTTAACCCTTAACTCTGGATATGCCCTTTGATCACATTTGCGACTAGTCTAGATCCAGATCAGCCTGCACATCAGTGAAGTCTGATTTGAATCTTTATTATGTCAGAAAAAAGTTATTGAATCAAAAGTGAACGGTTGTAGACCCTGATCAAATGGCATCGTTGTGCAGCCTGGTCTGGATCTACATAGTCACATATGGAATAAAGACCGAATAAATCTAAAGTAACCATTGTAGATCCAGACCAGATGGGATGGATTTGCAGGCTGATCTGGATCTACGCTGTTACCCATGTGATAAACACCTTAAAGGGCTTATTCATGTACTTTCTATTGCAGATATCAATGAATGTGGCGGACCCCTGGATCAGTGTGCATTTAGATGTGCCAATACCTACGGATCCTTTAAGTGTATATGTCCAATGGGCTACCAAGTTGCTGCCGATGGAATTCACTGTGAAGGTAACTTCATATTTTTGTATTTGTAGCAATGAAATGTTTGCTTTGTTAAAGATTCTCAAATGAATATTCCTAAAGCTTTTATACTCCTGATAAAAGAAATTTTAAAAAATATGTCCTGTATCACTTTTATCTCTTTCATCACCTTTATTCATAAAAAAAATACTAAAAAATACTACATGTATTTGTTATATTAACTGATAAACTACAAATTGAAAAAAAGGCTAACTAAATTTTGGTTAAGCAGAAACTATAAAAATAATATAAAGCTGCTGTTGATATATCACATGATTTATCAAAGGTGGTAGTCAGATGTGCAAGGATATATCAAGAGGGGCATAGCCCCAAGTGATACATATCTATGCCTCTGAGCTCCCCCCCCCCCCTTGATAAACTCTGCAATTTATCACTACCTGCTACCTATTATTTCAATTCTAACACCAGTTTTCATTATATAACTTGAAAATTGTCAGAAGGTCAAGCTGTTTATCATGAAAAAAAAAACAACAGGAAATGACATCGTTCAAGAAATACAGGAGTGTAGCAGTGCTGTGTCAAGTATTTTACAGTCACTCTATTATTATTATTTTTATTATGCAATGCAATGGAAACTTTTAAAACAATACAGTGAAACCTCTCTTATTAAGGCCACATCTGGGACTGGAATAACATGGTCTAGTAGCGGGGTTGTCTTAATACTGGGGTAGAAAATAGTGCAAAACTGTTAAAAGGGACGTTGAAATAGTGGCCTTATTATTTTTATTAAGGTGGTCTTCATTTTGGGGTGGTCTTCATGAGGGAGTTTACTATATATATATTTAGAAAGTATTTTTTAAATTTTAGATGTGGATGAATGCCTTACACCTGCCAACCAATGTCGCTATGCCTGCAAGAACTTGATTGGAATGTTTATGTGCATCTGTCCTGAGGGATACAGGGATGCTGGTAGAGACCAGTGTATTGGTAGGACTTTATTGTTATCCTTTATTCAATATATATTGGTTGTTGTTGTAATTAGATGTAAGCATGCTGCCAGTGATCTGCAACTGGTTACTTTCAGTATCCACAATTTTTATGTCCCCATAAAGTGGGAGGCATTTAGAGTTGCACTTTTCTGTATGTATGTCTGTCCATACAAACATGCGTTCTCCAAATCTTGCGGCATCAACTCCTCATTAACTATCCGTTAGATTTGTTTCAAACTTGCAATGATGATCGAGCAGTATGTGTAGATGATCGTAAAGAAAAGATTTTTTCCTGCAACAATTTTTACCAAGGTAATGGCCCTTCAATTATAAAATAATGTGGCATCAACTACTCATTAACTTTAGGCGGATTTGTTCAAACTTGCACAGAAAATCAAGCAGGATTAGCAATAAGGTCCTATGATAATTTCAGCAATAAAATTTTGTAGCATCATCTCCTCATTAATTTACTATCTGATGGATTTGTTTTCAAACCTGCACATGTTATCAACCAGAATGTGTAGATGGTCATGAAGAAAAGTTTTTTCCTGTGACCATTTTTACCAGAATTATGGCCCTTTGTTAATTTCAGTAATAAAATTCTGTGGCATCAACTCCTAATTTTCCTTTTGGCTGAATTCTTTATAACTTGCACAAATGATTATTACTTTAGACGTGATGTGTAGATTGTTGTTAATGAATTTGTTCTGCAACCATTTTTGCCAGAGTTATGGTCCTTTGTTTATGTAATAAAATTTTGTGGCATTATCTCCTTATTTATTAGTCATGATGACCACATATTGTTTATACATGATATACAATTTGTTACTTATCTGCAACTGTGGGGGCTTCAGTGTCCTGCGGACACAATCTAGTTTTTTACTATTTCTAATAAAGTGTATTTATAATTATTAAAAGTTTTTAAAAATGCAGTGTTCTTAACAAATCCTTTCAGATATAGATGAGTGCAGAGAACAGCCTGACTTGTGTCGACCAGGCCGATGTAGGAACGCCCAGGGAAGTTACAGGTGTGAGTGCCCGAGGGGTTACACCACCAGCACTGATGGCAAACATTGTATAGGTAAATAATATACTGTTGCGTGCCGACGTCAGTACTGTTAGTGCACAAACTCCACTGGCAGACGGGCAGACAGGTAGTTGTTGCTTCACAATAGTCACTTTACAATGGAACGGACGGACGGACGGCGGAACAAAGCGTGATCACACACTATAGATTGGACGGACAAAGCTTGACCACCCGGCAGGTTACACAGGTACAACGTAACACAATAAACCGTCACTCGACGGGCTAGGTATTTACGGACAAGTGGGCAAACGTGACTCCGCAGTGTTGTAAAGGACTAAATGCAAGATCTGCTCTTAATACAGTAACAACAAATAGATTCTTGTTTTAAATTTATTCAAGTGAAAATTATAATAAGGCACTATGAGTACGCTTTAATAAAATCTACGTTCAAAAATACGCGCTATTTAAAGTAGGTGGTCCGTATAAAAGGCGCTTTTCCTAAAATCGATCTATTTCAGAAATATCAAACCGAAATGTTATGCAAAAGCTTTAGTTTTAATATGAATACTTTAATTTACAACTCTCAAATATTAACTATAAGTAATTACCCATTATGCTAAGTAGCGCTTGAATTTGGAAAACAATTTAATAAAATTCACTGAATATGAAGAAATTTGTCTGCGGAGTGCCGAAACCAACAAACAAGCGTCTTTTATACTAGACGGACCAACAGTTTTTCGGACAACAAACATCTTGTTGGTAAACATGTAAGACAGGGTTCTCTATGGGATTTCCAACAGTTCCAACAATATTTTGAATAAAATAGTAAAAGTGCGTAAATGCAACGGATCACTTTTAAATTTAAGTTTTCCGTTAAATTACACAAATAATTAAATTAGTATACATAATATGGAGCAGGGTAGTGATAAATGCCGATTATGGGGAATTAATACATAAAAATATGTTTCCAACATATCCATAAGGAGCCTCAAATAAGATTTTCCAACACTATCCGACAAGTATGACGTCATCTAGCATATGCGATATGACGTCACACTGTCAAATCATACAAAATGGCGGACTTAATACTTCATTGAAAAACAGGTGAAAACGACGATTTATACGTAAGATCAACATCTTTATAAATATTTGAATAAAGCATTACGTTTTGTTACACCTTTTAAAATGAGAAATAGCAATGCTTATGCATGACAATTGATATTAGACACAGAAATAAGGTTATAATTTATACCTACAATGTAAACAAACAGGACAAATATGGGCGCATCACAATACTACTCAAAATTTGATAAGGATCACTTAAAAGATTGTGTTTATTCCTTACAGGTTCAAATGATAAGATATTTGCTGTGATTCTTGAAATTTGTTCATTTGACACCAGCTTTGTGCCAAATAAGGAATGAGTTGACAAACTGTTGTGATAGAACAGTGGTTGGAACTTGGTTAGGGCAATAATTCGGGATAAAACAGAAAAAGATCCCTATCAAATTTTGAGTACTATATTAATTGCTTTCAATTGAAGTATACCTTTCTAAGTAGATAGAATTATTTCAGTATAAAATGCACTTCAATATGGTTTAAATAAGAAAAATAAATTAGATTACAATACTATAATTAAAAATAAAATTTTGATTACGACTATTTGACATAGATAAGATTCAACACCAAATGACAAAATGTGATCAGTTATTGCATATATCACAATGCTTCCATGTTTACCCTTTGTTCCATAGACACACCTTTATTGTGTGGGCGAACAGTGTAGATTCAGATCAGCCGGCACATCCGTGCCATCTGATCAGCATCTGCACTGGTCGCATTGTGGTCAGTGTTAACCTAACAAATTAAAAAGTGAATTAGATTCTAATCAGACGGCACAGATGTGCCAGCTGATCTGGATCTAAACTGTTCCCCCCTCGCAATACATACAACATTTCATGTAAAACTTTGTTTTTTAGACCAGAGAGAAGATTATTGTTACACAGAGCTGACCAGTGGCAGATGTCAACCAACCAGAGAGACGGCTAGATCAACTCAGATGTCATGTTGCTGCACAGGGGGTGTGGCCTGGGGAAGGGGTTGTGAGCCCTGTCCTAGAAAAGGGAGCGGTAAGTGAGAGGGTCCAACAGCACTTAACTTCTTATTTTGGGTTAAAATATTGGTTTGATGGGAAAATCATCAAAGGCGTGCATTACTAAAAGTATAAATCATCTTTAAAGTCATTTTTGTCGGGTGAAAATGCCCGTTCATTTTTTTGTTACCTTTGCTCCATATACAGGTTTTGTCGCCTGTGTGATCAGTGTAGATCCAGATCAGCTGGCACTTCTGTGCAATTTGATATGGATTTACACTGTTTGCATCTTGATCAGAAATAACCTAATAAATCTACATATAAAAGCGAACAGTTCAGATCCTGATTAGATTTGGTTATGTGTACCTGTGAGGAATATAAGCCAATGTTCCGTGGCTGCCTATGGTGCCAACTTTTAACGGACGACTTATATATCCAGTGATCGGTGGGTAAAATGTGAAAGTCGGTTGAATACATTAATTACAGACTATAAACCCATGCCTTTACCTTTACCTTTGCCTACGTGCTGATCTGAATCTTCACTGTTCACCTATGCCATGAAAGATGTATATTATGTTTCTATGAAGCAAAGGGTTTATGTCAACTTTTTAAAGAATAAGGCAGGCAATAAGTTCTGTAACTACTCATTGAATTTTTATGCTGATTAGCCAAATTTATCCACTTATAAAGTCTGATCAGGATCTAGATAGTTTTCTTTTTGATTTTATAGATTGTTTATGACCAAATAGCAAAACAGGCTGCTCTTGATCTACACAGGTCATGTAATGCTTTAAAACTAATATCCATGGAGTAAATGGTTAACTTTTGATTACCCTAAATGCAAATTATGGCCCTTTCTTGACTTTGAAGTTTTGGGAAAGTTTTGCATGTGATGTACTGTCATGTACATATCATGGAAACCACTTATATTGAAAAGTTTGTAAGTGTCTTAGTGTGTTTTCAAACTTCAAAGTCTTTATAAAATTTAGAGAAAATTATTGCTGTTGTTTGCTTAACATAAAAAATAGTTGTTTTATTAAATTGTTGTTAACATGGTGAAGTCAAATTAATTAAAGCCCAATCAAAATAAATATGGTTTAATGTATTCTATAGACTAGAGTCTAAAATATTATCCATATTGCTTTTGTATTTCAGCGGAGTACAGAAGTCTGTGTCCAGCGGGAGGGGGTTACGATACAGAAGGCCATGGTATGGATTTGATGCATCTTTTATTTTTCAAATCGAGGGAATATAATAGAGGATATTTGTTTTTACCAGTGAAAGATAGAAATATATTTCACAGAGTCTCTTGAATTATGTATTTTCACGAGTGGCGAAACGTTCTCAAACGTTCTCATTTGGTATGTTATGTGCGTTTGGGTACCAACGTGAAAAAATTCAGTGAAAATAAAAATGATATTCCACTGTTTGAAAACAGTGAAATACCACCTTTTTTTCACCAGGAATATTCTATAATTCACAGAAAAACATAAAATAAAATTCATTGATTCATTGTATGTTTTATAAAAACTTAAAAGGTAAATTTGTTTGAGTCTGTGATAAGTTAAAAATTGTCAACACAAGTTCAAAATCTGCCAGATTTTTGTAATTAAAAACATTTGTATACAGGATACAAATGCACATTAAAATTTTGATTTATGAGGGTTATGATGATGGTTTTCAGACATAGATGAATGCAGGCTGTTCCCCAATCTTTGTCCTAATGGTCGATGTCTGAATACTATGGGTTCTTATAGATGCATATGTGAACTGGGATATAAAACAGACCCTGTTTCTGGACAGTGTGTCGGTAAGTGAATGATCCATTTAACTTTGTTTAACCATTTGCTCTTTATATACGCATTCTTAAGCATGTGCGACCAGTGTAGATCCAGATCAGCCGGCACATCCGTGCTGTCTGATCAGGAACTGTACTGGTTGCATTTTGGTCAGATATAACCTAACAAATCATAAAGCTAACAGTGCAGATCCTGATCAGACGGATGATCTGGATCTACACTGTTCGCCACGCAAAAAAGGTGTATCTATGGAGGAAAGGGTTAAGGATTTAAATATTTTATCAAGTTCATTATAGTCCAGGCCATAACAAGTTTAAATGTTTAAGGATGAATCAATAATTTTTATATATAATAAGTGTTAAGCCGGAATCGTTAAAGTTATTATGGGTATAAGATCTCAGGGGAGTAAGTTGACCATTTAGATTGCCTCAGTCACTCTGAAGTTATTATTGTCCTTTTAACTGCCAAAAGTAAGCCATATTTTCCTGTGTTTGGGTTTTATTTGTTAAAGACAAAAGACTGATTATTATAATTTGTTATTCGATTCGACATTACAGATATTGATAGGCATTAAGATGGGGAGTTTGGAACTTAGTTTATTAAAAGACTGTTTACATTTTTTTTTATTTGCAATTGCCAATAATACTAAGTGTCCAGAAGGGTGGGAAGGTGTGATTGCATTGAAAGACGTATTTTGCGGCAGTTTTGGTTTTGGTTTAATAGTTAAAGACAAAAGACTGTTCATAAATTGTTTTTGCAGAAAAAGACAAGTAATAAGAAGGGCGAGCAATGAGTGATTGCAATGACCTTGCTGTTGAAAGACATATTTTGTAGCACTTATGTACTTGGCTTGATTTGTTAGTTAGAAAAACTTAATAAATGTGTGATTCGATTTGACATTGCAGATAACGATGAGTGTTCAGAAGGGCGGGCAATGTGTGATCACATATGTCAGAATATAATTGGTTCATTCAAGTGTACTTGTCGCCCAGGTTATGTCTTAAACATGGACGGAAAAACATGCAGAGGTAATCTCATAACTTATTTGTTAATTAATAGAGGGACAGATAATTAATAAATGACATTATACTGTAAATTTTTGCAACGGTTTTAGTTTCGCTTTATTTCCCTGATATATTTACATTTTGAGTACAGTAAAACATCTCGTTAAGACCATCCCATTTCCCGACCATCCTAGAATTGCACTATTTTACACCCCAATATAAAAACCACCCCACACTTAAGACCTCTACTGCACAGTCTCAAAGGTGGTCTTAACAGTTTGGTTTCACTTTACTGTTTATTATATTATTTCACGTGGGTTTAATTTTTACATATTTCACACTAGGTGGAAGGCACATATTTAAACCCCACTGAAATTAAACCATGACATTGTGTGTCTTAGAATAATACTATTGTTTGATTCTATGCCCACACAAATGTCATTTAAGGCTTTGGGGTAAAAAAATTGTCTGTGCCAACTTAACTCTCCATAAATTCGCCTTTTATCACATGCCCGAACAGTGTAGATCCAGATCAGCTGGCACATCCATGCTCTCTGATCAGGATCTGCACTGTTTGATTTTTAATTAGAAATATCCTAATAAATAAAAAAGTGAACAGTGCAGATCCTGATCAGATGGGAACCTATGTGGCAGCTAACCTGGATCTACACTGTTTGCCCACGCCGTAAATGTGTATTTATGGTGGAATGGGTTAAATGCTACCTCAGTATGCTCCTGGTGAAAAAAGAAACAAAGGAGTAAAACTCACCACATCATTTAAAATAAAAAACACATACATTAGGACACATTTATATACATGTTACAACACATGTACATGGAAGCAATTGGTAAAAGATTTCACACAAAAAATATATACAAAATATGATAATACCACAGCAATGTAATTATATATAGTGTATACCTTTATATAAAATAATATACATATTAACATCTACTTTGTGGCAACGTTAAAGTAGTGTTAACCTCCCATTTTGGTGACATCACATCATTTTCGTTGCTATTATTCCCTGATGAAAGTATTAATAACAGAAAAATCAGAATAAATTCAATACCAAAAATTTTCATGTTTGTGCAAATTTATTCTTCAATTTTTAAGATTGCAGATAAATATATACATGTAGCACTTGTATTTCGCATGTGTTTAAATTTTGCATATTCAGGCTATAGCAGGGTCTATTTAATTAGTATTGATTAAATAGACCCTGGCTATAGTAAATGAGTGAATTCTAATCCCCAGTGAAATTACACCATATTATTATATGTTGTAATACAATTGCGTGAATTTTAATAAATATTTTGTGGCTTTTTCGCAAAAATTAATCCTTGCATAATTAAATGATACCACAATATAGGAGATACTGACCTGTAATTAAATATTTATTATATACCCATGAATGATTTTAGCATAGTGCAGCGTTAATCCTCAAAATTGATACAACTCGTCTGAATAGTCATTCCATATTGGACAATTTCATTTTCCATTTCTTTATTTTGCAGCTTCCCATGTTCAATATGATGTCATATTATATGTCACACTATACTGTCGTAATTTTCTGGCACATAACGAACTCCAAAATAGGAAATTATAAAAACCACACTGTTGACTAAAATTTTGTTACATAAATTTGTTTTGAGCGAGAAGGGTATATAATAAAAGGAACATTATGACAGTATTCATTCTGTATGTTCGTATTTTTTCTTGTTGCGTATGTAAACCACATCACTTTCGACCTTCGGTCTGGTGTGATATTGTTTACATACCCACCTCGAAAAATACGAACCTACAGAATGCATACAGAATTCCATATTTAATGGCTCTACTTGTTTTGCTGTGTAATATTTCAGATTTGGATGAGTGTGCCACTGGACAGCACAACTGTCCACATGGTTGTATCAACACTGAAGGAGGTTTTGATTGTGATTGTCCTGCAGGCTATAGCCTCGGAAGGAACAAACAATGCATTGGTAAGTGAGGGGGTGGGATGTGTGTGTGGGGTGGGTGGGGGGGGGAGTATAGCCTGAAAGGAATAAACAACGTAAGTTTAAGGGGGTTGTGGTTGGTTATAAACACAATAATCTGATAAAATCAACCACTGAATATAGAAAGCTAGCAGGATATGACCAACAGTCACTAAAACATGCTTTTATCAATAACTTTCCAAATTCATCAGATTGTCACCTACAAAATCTCAAAAGTATGTAATGGTGGCCAGTATTGTTGAAGTGTTCTGAACAATATATCATACACACACAGTGTTACAAAATAGGAAAAATGTTGATACTCTATGCATAAGATATATTTTACTGAATATAGGTGTTTTTTATGTGGTATTGCTTTCACTTCCACTGTAAAGACAACTTAAGGTCATTTTGCGACTTAACAGAAAGCATTATGAATCATGCTTCCTGATTTCTAAAAACAGTTATCAGGGAAAACCACTATAGCTCATATATGGTGTTTCTGGACCATCACCAAATCTAACATTTGTAAGATCAGTAAGTGAGATTGTTAGAACGATACTAATATTTTAAAGACAATCATTAATATGTCTGGGCCAAAGATCAAAAGGACTACTGTACACTCCTTTTCAGCCAATCAGGGCTGAAGATTATAAAACTGATATTTCAAACCAGTCTCAAATATCAAGCATCTGATTGGCTGAAATGATGACCATTTGCCATTTCAGCCAATTGGATGCTTGAGATTTGAGACTTGTTTACATTCTCAGATTCATAATCTTGAGGGCAGATGCTTGAGTTTGGAGACTGGTTTCAAATAAGACCATAAAGTGGACTATAATTATGTAATAATTAATTATAATGTATAGTAAAATTAAATTAATTATTTGTTTTAGACAAGGATGAATGTGTAGAGCAGCCACATCTATGCACACCAGGCGGTAGATGTCAGAACACTGTTGGAAGCTTTACATGTGTATGTAACCGAGGCTTCAAACTGGACTCGACTGGCCAGAAATGTATAGGTAGATATTTCATATTTTTCTATTAAAAGAGTAGTGTGAATGAGGAATAATTACAAGAGGCAGGCAGGTCACACAATGTGAGATTCATACATTCTTTGTGTAAATAGTTCATTATGACCATTCAAAAGCTTTAACCCCAAGTTGACCCTTCTATTACATTTTCGATGATTTTTATGCCCCCGCCATGTAATGGCGGAAGGGCATATAGTGTTCACCCTGGCTGTGTGTTTGTGTGTGTGTCAGTGTGTCAGTGTGTATGTTCGAAAATCGTATCCGCTCTGTAACTTTGTTATTTCTTATTGGATTTTAAAATAACTTGGTATGAATGTTCACCATATCAAGACGGTGTGTCGCCTACAATACCCATGCCTGTAGGTCCAAGGTCAAGGTCACTGTTACTAAAAATAGAATTTTCTTGTCCGGGCTGTAACTTCCTTATGAATGGAGGGATTTCAAAATAACTTGGCACAAATGTTCACCATGACAAGGCGGTGTGTCGCGTACAACACCCATGCCTGTAGGTCCAAGGTTAAGGTCACTGTTACTAAAAAAAGAATTTTGTTGGAAAAATAGTGTCCGCTCTGTAACTTTGTTATTTCTTATTGGATTTTAAAATAACTTGGTATGAATGTTCACCATATCAAGAAGGTGTGTCGCGTACAATACCCATGCCTGTAGGTCCAAGGTCAAGGTCACTGTTACTAAAAATAGAATTTTCTTGTCCGGGCTGTAACTTCCTTATGAATGGAGGGTTTTCAAAATAACTTGGCACAAATGTTCACCATGACAAGGCGGTGTGTCGCGTACAACACCCATGCCTGTAGGTCCAAGGTCAAGGTCACTGTTACTAAAAATAGAATTTTGTTGGAAAAATCGTGTCCGCTCTGTAACTTTGTTATTTCTTATTGGATTTTAAAATAACTTTCTTATTGGATTTTAAAATAACTTGGTATGAATGTTCACCATATCAAGACGGTGTGTCGCGTACAATACCCATGCCTGTAGGTCCAAGGTCAAGGTCACTGTTACTAAAAATAGAATTTTCTTGTCCGGGCTGTAACTTCCTTATGAATGGAGGGATTTCAAAATAACTTTGCACAAATGTTCACCATGACAAGGTGGTGTGTCGCGTACAACACCCATGCCTGTAGGTCCAAGGTCAAGGTCACTGTTACTAAAAATAGAATTTTGTTGGAAAAATTGTGTCCGCTCTGTAACTTTGTTATTTCGTATTGGATTTTAAAAGAACTTGGTATAAATGTTCACCATATCAAGACGGTGTGTCGCGTACAATACCCATGCCTGTAGGTCCAAGGTCAAGGTCGCTGTTACTAAAAAAATAATTTTCTTGTCCAGGCTGTAACATCCTTATGAATGGAGGGATTTCAAAATAACTTGGCACAAATGTTCACCATGATACAGCGGTGTGTCATGTACAACACCCATGCCTTAAGGTCAAAGGTCAAGGTCACTGTTACTAAAAATAGAATTTTGTTATAAAAATCTTGTCTGCTCTGTTACTTTGTTATTTCTTATTGGATTTTAAAATAACTTGGTATAAATGTTCATTATATCAAGACGATGTGTTGTGTACAATACCCATGCCTGTAGGTCCAAGGTCAAGGTCACTGTTACAAAAAATAGAAATTTCTTGTACTGGCTATAACTTCGTTATTAACAGAGTGATTTCAAAATAATCTGGCACAAATGTTCACTATGACGAGGCGTTGTGTTGTGTACAATTCCCATGCCTGTAGGTCCAAGGTCAAGGTCACTATTACTAAAACCAGAATTTTCTTATCTGGGCTGTGAGTTTGTTATTACTTATTGGATTTTCAAATAACTTGGTATAAATGTTCACCATGACAAACATGCATAGTGGGGGCATCCGTGTCCTATGGACACATTTCTAGTTTTGAATATGTGCCGATGTTTTCCCATTTTCACTCTCTGAGCCTATGAATTCACTTCTTGTGGAGATTGGCAGCTGTTTCACACCTATTCTCTGCCGGTGGGAAATGGCTGCCTGTTTGGCATCTCTTTCTGCAGTTTTAAGTCTGTGGTTGAGACCTTTTTCCAGTTTGTGGAGACAGCAACTTGTCTGTGTGGTAAAATGCTGTGTTTGTGAAAATGAGGACATTTCACTTCTTTCATATTTTTAAGTTATTAGACGTGTTTCAGAATGTCGGAATACAGTAAAAGTTCATTAAACTGGATTGAGAACCCCCTCTTTGTATCATGCATGAGACATTTGGTTAAGAATATCTCAAAAGGTTAATTGTTTTGCGGGAACTTGGCAGGGCCTCGATTCCGCATAAACTGTTCACCTTTGGTGACAGATTTTTCCGTCTTCACATTCATGCAAAATACTTATAAACCCAATTATTGGTATAATGGTCTAAGCTTACTTTCAATTTTATTCTACTTTTCATTGTTCTTAGAGGAAGTTTCACAAAATTTGGTAATTAAAGAATACATGTAATTTACACAAACACGAAAAATATTGTTATAAAATTTATTCAGATGTTTTGGTTTATTCAAACCTTCATCAGGGAATAATAACAATTGAACAAAATTTATTGACCAAACAGTAAATTGTGTAGACCCTTATCCTGGCCCTAAGGTTATAAAACTGAGAATGGAAACCAGTCTCAAATCTCAAGCATCTGACAGGTCGCCATTTCAGCCAATCAGATGCTTTAGATTTGAGACTGGTTTCCAATCTCAGCTTTATAACTTTCAGGCCTGATCTTTCTGTGCTGTTGCAGAAACTGATCGGGGTCTACACTTGTCACAGATGTGACAGGTGCTGTGCATAGGACTTAAGAATTAACCATTTTCTCCATATATACATGTTTTATCACATATGTGATACTGTAGATCCATAACTGTTCCATTTGACAGGATCTATCCTGCGCACTTTAAAAATTATAAGGTTATTTCTGACCAAGTTTCAGCCAGTGTAGATCCAGATCATTTATGCGGGCTGGTCGAGATCTACACTGGTCACACACATTTAAACTTCAATGTATAAAGGGTAAGTAAATGTTGAAAACTTACCTTATTTTTTTTGCAAACTTCTTTACAGATGTGAATGAATGTGAAGATGGCCAGTGTGAAAACTTGTGTGAGAACAGTCAGGGTGGATTCTACTGTGGCTGTCCAGAGGGATTTACTGAACAGTGGGGCCAGTGTATCCGTAAGTGTTTATTTTATTGTTGCCTGCATTATTTACAGGATTTATCACAGGCTGGGGTACAGATGCGCACAGATATAATTATCATGATGGCCGTAGCCCCAAGTGATAAACATCTACACATCTGAACAATGTCCTTTATAATAAATCCTGCAATATATCATCAGCTATTTATTAATTCAATTCTGATATGAAAATGATTTAAAGAGCTTTGAAAATAATGAAACTACTCCACTGAGTACATTCGTCAAGCTATTCATGACTTCCATATGATAGGTGACGTACGATAGGTGACATCAGAAAAGGAATACGAACACGCAGCAGTGATATATCGAGGATTTAATCACCATCACTTCAATACATTGCCTATGGAGAATCTGTAACATCTGATCAGGATCTGCTCTGTTTGATTTTTTTTTTCATTATATCTGACCAAGATGTGACCAGTTTAGAGTCCAGATCAGAAAGCACAGATGTCCAAGCTGATTTGTATCTACAGTGGTCACAAAAGCAATAAAACTCATTAAATTATAAAGTATTAACATAGGATGCAGACATTCTTATATTTCACGTTTTTCAGCCTTCAGCCTTGCATATAGGCCAGTCTCAGACAAATTGATCCCAGGTCCATTATAAAATGTAATGTTTTACATCCCCTTAACTTAGGAGTAATATTACATTTTTCTAAGTTGAGAATATTTATTTAATATTTAATAATTACAGATTGGACAAAGAAATTCAATGTTAAGAAAGTATTTTTTTCACTTTTCAGAGGTGGATGTGTGCACAGCCAGCCCATGTGTGTTTGAGTGTGTCCCTGCTGGAGTGGAGTTCATGTGTGGCTGCCCGCCAGGCTATCAAATGATTGGAGAGGGGTATTTATAGTGTTCTTATTTCAGTTTTTAAGTGTTCTTATTTCAGGTTTTATTAACCCTAAAATATATATTCTATGTTTAATTATTTTTTTATTCACATTAGAATACAATTAGGTTTGAATCAATTAAGCCACATCACAAGAAATTTTGTCTTGGGCAATATTTAAAAATTCTCAGATTTTGCTAATATATGTGAGAATGCAAGTTTATATTTCATATGCTGCTAAAGATTTACATAGTATTTTGTTACGTTTTATTTTACTTAATTTTTGTTTTGCCCTTCAAAGAATAGGCAGTACATATGGATCACTTTGTCCATCCATCCGGCCGTCCATCTGTCCGTCCGTCACGAAAACTTAACGTTTGCTATAACTTTGCTGCTATTTCGTAATATTTTCATACTGTATTGCTCATGACAACACGCTTGAGATGATGCCAAATTCTCAAGGTCAAGTTCACATTTGATGGAGTTATGCCCCTTTTTGTACTTGGATTTTCACATTTAAACTTAACATTGGCCATTTCTTTATATTGCTTCATGAAACTTTTAAATTATCTTGCTTATGACAACTCGATTGTGATGATGCCAAATTCTTTAGGTCAATTTATGGAATAATGCCCCTTTTTGCACTTGCATTTTTATTCCGACATAGCACCTGAGGGCGACACAACAGTTCAACGGAACACCCATCTATTATGTTCATATAATCAGTGATGTCTGCTACACTTCTTGAACTCTTTACTCCATATTATCTTTTATCGCATGCCCGAACATTAGATCCAGATCAGTCAGCAAATCTGTGCTGTCTGATGTATATATTTATAAGGGAACAGTGAAGATAGTGTGTAGATGGCACAGATGTGCCGGCTGATCTATACTGTTTGCCCATGCCATAAAGGAGTATAAATGGAGCAAGGTTAAAAACATTTTCAGTGTTTGCTAATATTAGAGAGAACACAAGTATATATTTTATTTGCTGCAGAACATTTTTTAATATTTAGTTACAAATTGTTACTGCATTTTATGCAAACTTTATATAACTGTTACAATCAATGTTGTGTGCTACCTTTCTTTAAATCATAATTATCAAGAAATGCGACATTTTCCCATGATTTTGGTCATTCATATAGATGATATTTGTTTTTACCAGTGAAAGATAGATATATATTTCACCGAGTGAGCTATGGAATTCATATTTTCACATAATTCCTGAGTTCTTTTTATTTTATGCTTTGAGTGCACAATTTGAGTAAATTTGGTAGAAAAACTGCATGAAATGGTGCCAAAAACGTTTGTTTAGAATGTGACGCCATGACATCATTCACCCAAATTTGAGCCCGTTTTTTCTAAACGTTCTTATTCGAAATGTTATGTGCATTTGGGTACCAACATGAAAATAGCAGTGAAAATAAAAAGATATTCCACTGTTTGAAAACAGTGAAATACCACTTTTAATTCACCGGGAAAATTCTATAATTCACTGGAAAGCATAAAATAAATGTGGTTTGTCTTCTTTAACCTTCAAGTACTGTTATCAGCTACCATCTTTCAAAGCCGTTGCGTAAATATTGAGTAGGGCTCGGCTCTACCTGGGGCTAGTCGGTGTGGATAGTAGTATTAAATCCAGCCTGCAATATTTTGATGTTTGTCATGTTTGGTGGCTCTCAAAGTTCATTTCCATCTATTTTACCCTTTCCTGGATATATACGCATTTTTACGCATGTGGAACCAGTGTAGATCCAGATCAGCTGGCACATCCGTGCCGTCTGATCAGGATCTGCACTGGCTGCATTTTAGTCAGAAATAACTTAATTAATCAAAAAGCGAACAGTTTAGATCCTGATCAGACGGCACGGATGTGCCGGCTGATCTGGATCTTAACTGTTCGCCCTAGCTATAAAGGTGTGTCTGTACAGGAAAGGGTTAAATATCATAGTTGTGTTATTTGTGCCATGTGGTGAACGTAAAAAGTTGCCCAGTACATCAATCAGTACATGTCATATATTTCAGACACTGTATACAGACAATCTCGCCAGCTGATTACAGCTCTATGTTCCCACAGGGGGTGCAGTTACCTCACGAGACTTCAAAGGGGACAGGAGAGCTGCCTCCTGGTGAAGGATGTTACACCTGTAATGTTGGAGATTCTCCGCTGGAGGTTCCATTAACCAAAAGGAACAGACGCAGTGTTGCAAGAAATGGTATGGGCCTATAAGGCGAATGATGGGAAAAGTTGTCTTCCCGAACTTGACATAATGAGTTGAAATGTCATCGAGTTGAGCAGACACAGAGTGGGATGCAAGCTTTCCAGAAAAGGGGTTCATTTGGGGAGTTCTCTTGATTATTTTTGGGAAAAATTTTCACAAAAATTAAATATTACTGTCCCAAAATGGGTTCAAGCAACCCACTGAACCCCCTCTGGAACCTGTAATTACATGATTATGTTTGGGAAAAAATTTCACGAAAATTAAATATTACTGTCCCAAAAGGGGTTCAAGCAACCCCACTGAACCCCCTCTGGAACCACCCCTATAAAATATTACTAATTATGCATTTCTTGGTTCAATAGTCTGATAATATAACCAACTGATGCCCATCTTGTTTTTTTCATTAGACGGTAAATAGTCCATCTGCCCAGAAACACTTTACAGTGTTTTTTTTTTTTCACTTTTTGGGGAAAGGGGGTCGCAGCCCTTTGGAGGGGGAAAATTGTGACGCGAACGAAGGAAAGGGGGAATATATGGAATATACTTGCAGCCTGTCAAACACAACAATACACAAAACAAAGTGTTCACTAATTTATTAATTCAAAGAAAGTCAGTTGTCTACAGTGAAATGTCTCTTTCTCCATCTGCAATTTTATCAATTATTCTTGTCACTGTATTGTCTTTCAGTGGGGTATCCATTTAACATATCTCAACTCTCAACTCAGTATGGTCTGTAACAGACTCCCACAAAGGGGGGAACTTTTTATCAGATGTGGGGGAAAAATATATACTATTTTGAGGGGGGAATGGGGCCCTATTTCTCCCAATATTTGGCATAAAAAATCACTGCTTTACTAAACAATATATCTAATAAAGGCAAGCAAGTTTGGCACTTAGTTAGATGGCAATAAGGCGATTATGCACTTCATTTCATTTTTGCGAAAGACTATAAAATGTGTGCTTGCAATGGTTAAAGAAATAAGTGTAAATACCACTCTTTAATTGAATCTTGACGGATATCACAACTTGAAAAGAATTTATGCTACTTTTGAATTAAAATTTATTTTAAATTAGCTGTGTTCATAAACTTATTTTTTGAATAAATGCAATAAGGAGATAATACTGTAGTACATTTCATACCAGCGGCCTCAGTAGCTCAATTGGTAGAGCGAAGGCACGGTAAGCCAGAGGTCTTTCCAACCCAAATCTGCCACATTGGCGTTGTCGGCAGGGCGATTACCCTTGGAGCTCTTTTGGGCGAAGCATGTTTGGCTGGGGTATTCGACTCGAACTTGGGCAGAAACGTGCACATTTCCAAGTAATTTGGAAATGTCTCGTATAAATGGGGAGGAAATGTAGTAGATTTCGTACCAGCGGCCTCGGTAGCTCAATTGGTAGAGCAACAGCATGGTAAGCCGGAGGTCCGAGGTTCGAATCCTGGTCGAGGCTACTCTTTTCAACCCAAATCTGCCACAATACATATCATTAAACTCTTTCTCATATTTCATTTGCCTTTCATTGTAAATAAATATTCAGAATAAAGTTGTCATGAATTGTTTTGTTTTAGTTTAAAAGTTCCAGTTATTTCTAACAAGTATTTGTCTATATATAGGCATAGAAAGAGTTATCAGTCCAGATGACTCTGTTGAGAGAAGTAGGAGCGACAGCAACAACAACAATGCTGAAAGCTATGAGGCGCTCATGAGGAACCATGGTGAAGTTGTTATCGAGGACATTCATACCCGACGTCATAAGTTCAAGCCGTCTTTACTACGGATTGTTAAAAGAGAAGCATTACGCAAAAAGGTTTGCAATGCCCATATGCTGCTGCAGATTTGAGTGTTTTGAATATATTTTAGTACTCAGTCCTGCACTCACTAAATTAATTAAATGGGCCAACCCTTCTTCAAATCTGGGACATTCCATTGATTTGGTTATATGGGAGTTTTGCTGAAACAATTGATCTCGGAATAAATTTATCGTAATATTTCGATTCATTTTGGTAATAAGCCTTATTGCTCAAGTTACTTTGTAGTTATGTTATTTAAATAGGAAGTGTCTCCTCCACCGGGCCCGGCCGAGGAGACCCAGAGTCTCCTCGACTGGCTCCTGTCGAGGAGACTATTTTTTCCTTGACCGGCTCCTGATAGGATTATAAATAGGTTCCTTATAATTAAAATGTTGTTTAATATTGGCTATTTCGAAATTAGTGTCTCAACAAAAGAAGTCAGTACTTTCGTATTTATAATCGGTCAGGGTGTAGGCGTACATGTAACAACAAAGCAGCTATGAGTAAAATTTATCATACTTTAAAATGATTATTGAAACCAGCCCACATTTCAGTAGACTGTTAGTGATTATGTTAAAATATTCAAAGTAACACCATTATAATTTCGTTTTATGTTTCTTTAACATTTTTCTCTCTAAATTGCGCCTGTGATTGCTGCATTAGCCTCATGTCAGTGATATTTAGATGATTAAAATTTCCCGCCCCCATGAAAACAACTGTAACTTTAACATGCTAAACTTTATATTATTATTAAAACTTTCTTTGTTGTAAAACTGTAAATTTTCTTGTTTTCGGCATTTCAAAATTTTGACTTTCAAACTGTCAAATGTTTCTCCATTTTGAAAATTGATAGACATTTTGAAAACTAGTTAATGCAAATTCTTGGGGAAAACTTAGCACAAATATACTATTCAGACATCCATGTTTATTATTCTACTTAAAACTAGGATTCAATTGTATAATTAACATACGTTGAGCCATCATCACAGAATAAATGTGCCATTATGAAATTGTTCTTAAATTTTAAAAAGGACCAAATGATAGAGACATATCTGTTTTCCATTGAACTACTAGTAAATGTATAATTTTGTTTTTTATCCTTTGAGATGGAATGAGGAAGACAACTATTTTGATGGGGGGCTCCAAACATACAATCTTTATAATTTCCTATTGAACTATTGTTAAACACGTTTTCTTTGGGAAACCATGGTTATTAGATTGGGGTATGTCCTTGTCTGAACAGGCAGGCAGGTGTCAACATTTCAATAATTTTTTGTTTAAGTTCACTTTTTCTCAGTTAAGCTAAAGTTTTGAAACTTACCGTAAACACAGTTGTCTGACATCACAATAGCAATTAGGACATGTTTCATAACTCTTTTATATTTTGTCGCAGTAATGAATTGTTTTTACTTAAAAATTTAAAAAGTAAAACCTGGTTTTCGTCACATTGTGATGTCATTTTATCATGTTTATATCGTAAGCTTTTGTTTTTTGTTTCAGAGTAACCAGCTGACTCGACATCCTGGCAAGACGAGAAATCTTGAGTCATCAGAAAATGACACCTCGATACATTATCTTCAGCCAGTTCCGATCTTCTTAAACTTAACAAGTGTTCATCGAAAGACCAAACTTATTAAAATACAACCGGCGTTATCTGCACTACAGGGAAATGTTGAATACAAAATTAGTAATAGAAAGGATAAGTTGTTTTTCTTAAAGGAACAGAAAGGGATTAATTCACTTCATGCTCGCCGTAAAAAATTACACGATGCAATGTCTTACCATGTAGATATTGAAGCAGTACCTATACATGAAGATTCGGAAGTGAATGGACACAATATGCATTTAGGAAAATCAATTTTAAGTTTTTATATTTATGTTTTGTAACATATTGTATAGAATTTAGATTTTATACTTGTGACGATTGAATGGTTTTTAATGGACCTTACCATGTGTTTTGGTAAAACATAATAATCCATTATCAAGTCTTAATTCATAGTGCCTTGTTACAAATGTGTAATTTGTAGGTGGATAAAAAAGGTATTAGAAAAATATATAGAGACCTATTCATATGTGAGAGTGAGCTTTGTATTTTAGTTGGGTATACAAGAAATTTGGACATATCTGTATAAAAGATTGAACCATTTACTCCATAGATGCATGTACACCATTATTGCATGGGCAAACAGTACGTGTAGATCCAGATCATTCAGTACATTCCTGCCATCTGATCAGGATCTGCACTGTTCACTTTTTAATTTATTAGGTTAATTCTAACCAAATCAGCAAAAAGAGCTGACCCAGATCAGACGGCATGGATGTCCTAGCTGATATGGATCTAAATTGGTCACACATTTGATGAAATGCGAACAATATGGAATAATGGTTTAAGAGGATGTTTCCATGTGTGAAACTATTCTTAAAAGTAATGTCTAAATTTTTGTTGTGCTTACCTCTGCTTGTGATTTTTAAGCGATTCTACGTAAACTAGGTGAGTTCACTTGTCTTTTGTATATAACAAAATAATTATAGTATTCTGCACAGAAATATTCTACAGGAGCAGTTTGAGGTGCTCATCAATTTGCAATCAATCACAGTTTGCGCCACAAGTCTTTCATATTAAAATAATTATAATGTCTTGCACAATAACACACCACACCAACACCTTAATGTGCAATCATCAATTTCCCCGCTGAAGCTACAGGTGACATTTTCGCGTTGGAAAAAATCAGAGAAGTTGGTATATCCTGATAAAATAAACAACCTTTTGGTTAAATGACATTCATGCACATTCTTTAACACAAATACGCGAAAACTAGGCCCGAACGAAATATTATGAAACCACAGTATGCCAAGTTCCGATCAGTAATGTACATCAAGTGACACATCAAAATGACAGTATCAAGATTTAAATTACTAAAAATTGTTCGTCTCCAACAGTACAATTGTTCCAGTAAGCACATGCTTAACCCTTTTAAATAATCTCATTGTATTGTGATCAAGAAATCTCATTGTATTTTGATCAAGAAATCTCATTTATTTTTGATCAAGAAATCTCATTGATTTTTGATCAAGAAATCTCATTGTATTTTGATCAAGATCAGCCTACATATGGGGCACGTCAAGGGAAAAGGTACATTCGGTCATTTTAAGTGATATTTTAGTTTTTACTAAATTTAGAAAGAACTTACAAATATACATTGTAAATCAATTTCTTATTACTAAATATTTATTTTATTACACATTTTGATAATAAAATGGTATTTTTACCACGAAATGCATAATAAATAATGTCGTCTGCTAAAATTTATGACGTCATTTCAAAGATTGACGTCAACTTTCCGAAGGTACCTTTTCCCGTGACGCGCCCCATATCAGATCAGTCTGATCTGGATCTATACTGTTTGATTCTTTGTAATTTACAGGTAATGAAACTTAAAGCAACTAGTGTAGATCTAGATCTGACTGATCTAAACAGCTGCACCATAGATTTAATCCTTGTCCATGTTGTAAGATAAACCTCTGTTATATTGAAGTGAAGTGAAATGCTTTTTTTTCTTCAAAATGTGTTGACCAATCTCTAATGTGTTGGAGTGAACAATTTATGAAAAGTTGAAAGCAATTGCAATACATATTCTATCACGTTTTGGGTTGATTTGTGTAACATAAATTGGTCGGACTGCTTTTTTTTAATATTGCAGCAAGGAATGTGTCATCACTCACATACTTAATTCTGTATAATACTGGATATTGCAGCAAGAAATGTGTAATCGCTCGCGTACTAAGTCAGTATATTTCTGGATATTGCAAAAGGAAATGTACTTTTATGTTATTTAAATAAAAAAATGGAAGGTTAGTTCGCTGTATTGTATCTTTACTTATTGTACATTAGGCCAGTATATTAATCAGATATATCAATATACATCTACACAAATTTAAACTGTGTTGTTTTTATTTTTCATATAATACTATGTACATGCAAAATTGGAAAAAAGGTTTTCTAATATTTCCTTTAGATTAATATTTATTCGAATTTTACTCTTAGTCCATTTATGAATTGCCTTAAAAGAAAGTCATAAACTTTCAAAATGCTGAGAATAGTCGAAGTATTTATTTATTACCTTTACAAATAGTCATTTTTGTAAAATAGATTAGATATTATGTCAGAGAGGCCTCAAACCAAAAATATTGATAAAATGTTTGGAACCAATTTTTATCACAATTTGGTCAGTATTTATAATAATTGCATGTATAATAATAATAAATGTGAAAGCCAACAATGTAGATCCAGATCAGACTGCAGGGGTTTACATGTTGATCTGGGTCTACACTGTTCCCAATGGGAACTAGATGCAACCTGTCATGCCCGCTTTCACATGACCTTTGACACCTAACTTTGACCTTGATCTATGAGATTGGAGCCTGGGGTTTGCACATGACTTTGAGGTTAACATTTTTGCGAAATATAAGTTTACAAGAGGTGATTGTAAAACATGTATGGCCTGAACGTGAAATGAAAGGAAATCTGCTGTTATTTAAAAGAAGGCCACTACTGCCTCATCTTTGTTGCTCAGAACAACTCAGAGATACAGTGTTCGGTTTTATTTACACTGCACCATGAACTTTAGTTAAGCGGAGTTGAAATATTGATTGAGCATTCTCAAGAATTGTTTTATGGAAAGGTTTCAAGAAAAAAATCAACTAACGGATAGTAGTAAACCATAATTATTATTATTATTATTTTATTTTATTTCACGCGGGATTGTTGGGTGTGAAACTATTTTATCTGCTTAATAGTTCTATGTATAATATAATACTTTTGCACTCAACCCTCCAAAATAATAAAATTGTCTTCCCATTAGTAATAGCTAATTGAGTCTTTTATGGCACCAACCGATAGAATTTTGATATCAGAAGAAACACTAACAATTTACTCCATGTATATAATAATAATAAATGTGAAAGCCAACAATGTAGATCCAGATCAGACTGCAGGGGTTTACATGTTGATCTGGGTCTACACTGTTCCCAATGGGAACTAGATGCAACCTGTCATGCCCGTTTTCACATGACCTTTGACACCTAACTTTGACCTTGATGTATATGCATGTTATCGCTGGTGCGAATAGTGTAGATCCAGATCAGCTGGCACATCTGTGACATCTGATCAGAATATAAATTCTTCATTTTATCATTCATTACATATGTTACATTTGACCAAGATGTGACCGGTGCAGATCCAGATAAGAAGGAATTGATGTGCTGGCTGATCTAGATCTACAATATTTGCCGAAGGCATATATATGGAAGAAAGGATTAAGAAATTTACTATTTAGCTATTGTCTGGTTACAAATGTAGTTTAACATAAAAGGGGAAGTAACCGCTGCTTTGAGTTTGCCTTGTCCTCTCAATTTTTCTTCGAATCAGTTGTTAACCAGACGAGCCAACAGTTCGCAAAAATGCCACTTGGCTGCATTGTTCCTTGGTCTCACATTCAGTGACATCATGTAGCAGCATAAAGCCTCATCTGTCCTATTTTCTTTTTCCTTACATTGTCCCAAAATATTCAGGGCAGTCTCCCTGTGACCCTGTCGTTCATTGTTGATAATCCTGGCAAGGTTGAACAGTGCTTGTTGCTGTTGAGCAGGTTTGTGGAGCATGGTGTACACCTTGTACTGCAGGAAGTACAGGAATGGTATGGAGTCTATCACTGCCCAGTCCATCCAGTAGTAATCTTTACCTCTATATGGCCGATCTTCTTCTGTTGATCTGAACATTTCATACCTTAATTCCTCTGGAACACAGTTTACTTCACAGGGCAGAAAGCTGACACAGAAAGCAACATTTTGTTGTATCACACTCACTTCATTTTTCTCTTGGCAAATTCTTATGAACTCTTCAGAAATTTCTCCTGTCTTCGTAGTGCAGTAACAATTAGTAAACACAGTTGTTTGTTCCAGTTGTCTGTTAAGATGCACCAGGATTGTTTCGCATTGTTCATATTGCCCTGCACAGTATAGAGCTGATGCCAGTTTGAGCCTGGAGGATGAGAAGTCAGAGTTCAAGCCTGCAGAAAACCACTGTAGGGCTGCTGGAGAGACTGGCTGGGAATGATGTATATTTGCAGATGCTATTATTGACCCAAAGTAAGCACAAAGTGGTTGTGACAAAAGGCAGCATGCTGCTTGCTCCAGTCTACTTCCAACTGAATATATGCGGCACAGTTTGCAGACATGTTTTTGCATATTTTGATAAACAACAACACCATTGTTGTGTGAATTAGTTTTCAGTATGGCGTTCAGACAATAATTTAAATGATCCATTTGAAAAATCACATTAATCAAGAGTACTATACCAGTAATCACCTCTGAAGGGGTCACGTAGTTAAGTACCATTCTGTTGGATTTCACATGAAGCCTGTTGCCTAGTTCATCCATAGATATACCTAGCAGTGATTGCTCTATGTTGGTTGTCAGTGTTATCATAATATCTACCACCTGCTGTTTGGTCTGAATGGACAACTTCCCAGCAAGTAGATTGTTCCTACGAATGATGAAATGTGGACAATTTTCTGTTAGTATACAGTGAAGTAAATAATGCAAACATTTATTTAAGCATGGCAGTAAGTTACTATCATTCCATTCCCTTGCTGTTGTATCAGATATACAATGAAATAATACAGTCTTGCATATAAAACTAGAGATAATATCTCCGCACTTCGGTTTGAAAAATGTTTTGATTATTATCTTCATTAAGATATAACACCTTATTTGAGTCATGTTAAGACTAAACATCAAACACCTCTCGGCTAAAGAGGTTGATATTCTCCATTCAGTATCTTGGTTCACATGTGCTTGACTGGCAACTGGAACAAGAAAGCATCCATGTTCTACAGCAAATCTCTTCATATCAGCAGTGGGCCATCCACTCACATTCTGTTGCTGTAGCCATGATTCAGCCTCCTTAGGCCATGATGGACAATATAAAGCAATAACTAAATCACTTTCTAATTTATTATCAGAGCCTACAGTTACTGATTGAGCAGGACCATGTCTTTTACTTTCATTGGACATGCCTTGAAACCAAACAGAATGTCTGATCAGTACTCTGCCTCTGCTGTCTGTGGTGCAGTATTGATTCTGGAGATCCTTGTTAGGAAGAGGTATGTCAGGTCTCACAAACTGTAGCAGACAGTAGCCTGGTGATGTTGTTTCATCCTGTACCATCATTAACTGGTCCTTGCCAAGCTTCCATTCTAACCAGTCCTGTAGCACAGAAACGTTTTTGAAACCGAATAGCGTATCTATATCCGACTTGAGCTCTAGCGTTGTACACCCTTCAGTCTGACTTCCAAAATTAAAAGAAAAATCATTTGCATTTTTTAATTGATAATGTATGTTGTCTATGGTCTCCCTTAGCAACCACGTCCTCCTTCTCCTCATCACTATTCTCTCATTGACACCGATATCACTGAGCGCGTCAGAGAGTCTCAGTGACAGGTTGTGATAATGATCTGGCGGCTGGAACATTCTGTGAAAAAACCAACAAATTTATTAAAACTTGCATGTTTTACTTTTTCTTCTCCAACTTGTTTTATGTTCTTTACAGGAAGAGTAGTTTCAAATTGCGTTCAAAACGAAAAATGTGAACAGTAAAAGACCACACATAAGAATATTATCTTGAAACGAAGGAGAAAGTGCACCTTACATTTTGTAAGAAACATGACAACTCGGTTCATAATAAAATATCAAATAAATCCAAAACTTTAAAATTTAAATTGAAACATTTTAAATTAATTTACCTCCTTATAAGTTAAGACAATATTGACTTCATTTGTTAAATGTATATCAGTTCAATAATTGTGATTTCGGAAATCCCTCTTTCTAATTTTAACATTACAAAGGGAGAGAACCATGATACAAAATTCATCATATGGTGTATAAGTTGCAAGCCTTGTATCGCATAGGGTGTATAACTTTCCAGAACGTTAGAGGCATTCGAATGTTTTCCTGAGCCTACGTTTTTCTTTCAATACTGCAGTATTTTCTTGACAAGACACTTGACAATCTAAAATCTGGATATAATAAGAGGGCGTACCACCAGGTTGATAAACCGGCTTAGTAAAACAGGTTATTAAAGGGCGAAGTTAAACATAATACTTTTAAAGGCATTCAGCTACTGTTCAGTTATTCTAATGAAAAATGATTACTTGCCGGGATCCAATGAGATGAAGTATTTTGTTTTCTTTAATTTTCCAACGTTTAATCTTCAGCCAGTCTACACCCCTCTCTGAACTTCCTAATACAAACATCTCTCTATGTCATGTCAATATAGTAGGATAGAAAATAGACTGGCTAAAATAAACATTTTTATGTATAAAAAATAAATAAAAAGAAAATGTAAATTTATCACCAGACTAGTGGTTGGTCTTAATGCTTAACAGTGTTACGGTTTTATTTTGGAGTGAACAATTAGAAACTTACAAAGTAGCCAGTATATTAACATTGACTTTCTCTTGTTCCGGATCAGGTTCTTCAAAATGATAATTGATGCGACGTTGCCCATATGACTGACTTTGAAAAAGACATGGAATTACACAGACAGACCATTTCGAGCCTTAGGTTTTTAGGCTCGAGTATTTGAAGAATAGGGAAGCGATCCTACTATTCATGCACATCACTATTAGAGTCATGCATTTTCTTAATTTTCTTTTTGTGTGAGTACATGAAGCTCGTCATTAAGGTTTTGAGCGATATATTAAGCCATAAATAATATATATTAACCAATTTAACAATCCTGACACATATGTATTTTGAAGAGGCAAAAAGGAGGTCTTAAATATCTTAACATTCAATGTGACCTTTGACAGTTTTGCCCATTTTGTACTTCAACTACATTTATCTTTCCGATCGTATTCCTTCTAACAATATAGTTTGTATTTATCCAAAATCTTTAGTTGATCAAGGTTACTTTTGAAATAATGTCACCTGTGAAACCCTTAAAAACGGTCATAAAGACCGCCCAGAATTTAAGAACACGCCATTTATGAGACCACTATTCCACTGTGCCATTTAACAAACACATTTTGCACTATACATTAAGACTACCCCACTATTAGGACCACTTCTGTCTAGTCCAAGAGACGGTCTTAATAAAGTTGTTTCACTGTACTTATCAAGTATGCTGTCGATTATGATAAGCTTTTGATCTGACACAAGTGTTAAAATTCAAAATTAAAAACACAATCAAATGCATTTATGTCTACAACAACATTTGGCTGGCAGTTCTTCTTTTCTTATAATCAGTATTAATTTAATAAACTTTACAAAATATTTTGCCAGTCGCACTGTTTGGAAACATTGTAACGAGTCGTCCTCTCCGGACAACAAACCGTCCTATTCTCATAAGGATCACTTGCACAGATACAGGGAGACAGCAAAGTAAGAGTTTGCATCATAAATAGAGTAGCAATGGTGAGTTCATGAGAAGATAGATCTATTGCAATACATGTTTTACAAAAGTAAGCCAATTCCATTTTGGCTTGATTTTTTAAAACATTAATATGTCAGTAGACCTATATTTCTGGATATTGCAGCATAAAATGTCTTATTGGTCACAAATTTATATGTGATTTATATTAAAATGGAAGTTTAATTCCCTATATTATATTTTTTTTTGCATTGTAAGTTTAGCCAGTATTATATTTATCACATACATGTATATATCAAATACAACAATACAACTTTAAAACTGTGTAGCTTTTATATTTTTTCATATTTATATACTCAGTTGCTAATTTGAAAAAAAAAACAACAACACAACATTAATAAATATTTACTAAACATTATAATTTATTCAATGATCATACTTAATATTTTCCACTTCAGATCATATGACCTCCGAGTTCCTACTCGGGCTAAATAATGGTTAACATTTTTGGCATTTTGGGAGCAGTAGATGGCTAGTTTGTCCTGATTCTGAAAGGAAATTTCAACATTCTCCTGACAAAGTGATCTAAAATTTATTTTTGTATCTGCAATATATTAAAATGAGCCCTGATGACAAAACAAAATATCTTTAAAACAGTTTTGCAATTAATGCAGAAGTAAAACAAACAGTGCACCAGTTTCAAGGGGTCAGATTTCTTTTAATTTATAAACGAGCATTTACTTCTGCTGCCAATTAACAGTACAAACCGTCTTATCTGGATCTAGACTGTTCGTTTTTTTTTATTTATTGGGTTATTTCTGACCAAAATGCGAACAGTTAAGATCTTGATGAGATAGAGCGGTTGTGTCGGCTGATCTTGATCTACGCTGTTAGCTCATGCAATAAAATGTGTATACATGGATGAAAGGGTTCAGTTACTTAGGGGAACTTGACAGGAAACGGTGTATTCCAACAGTTAATGCCATCAGTGGAGCAGACGACATTGCCACTTTAAGTCAAACTATGTCATCAAATAACATAATTTATTCTACATCTAATAAATTCATCCAATTAGCGTCCTTTAATTGTACCACGTGACCGTCCAATATTTTCCCGTATTGGATCCAAAAAATTCCGTATTTTTTTCATATTGGATGATTAAGTGCAAATGCACTTTACCATTGTTTTACAACGATAAAAGCCGTTGACCGTAAAAATGATCCGAATGAAAATATCATACATTTGATGCAGGCAATATGACGCAACTTATCAAGTAAGAGAAATGTAGAATTTAATAAAATATTGGATCGTACAATATGGAATATATATGGAATAGTCTTTAAACGCTTGAAAAGTCATGCTTCATTTATTAGATGTAGAATAAAAAAGGTTATTAGACGTTTTACTGTACAATACGGGATATATTTGGACTCGTACTAACGGCTCGTCCAATATGACTTTTCAAGCTGTGTACTCGTCCAAATATATTCCCGTATTGTACAGTAAAACGTCTAATAACCTATAATTATAAGTTGTTTAAAATAATAAATAATTGTGAAAATAATAATTTTTTTTAAATACAGTCAAACCTGTGCTAAAGACCACCTGTGGACAAAGACCACACTTTATTTGCCTCACTCACTGATTTAAAGAACAAATTTACCTGTGAACAAAGACCACCTGCCTTTAAAGACCACTTTTTGGCTGTCCCCTGAGTGGTCTTTGTAGACAGGTTTGACTGTATAGTAACAAATAAACTGTCAAAATATATACCACTAAAGACATCTTTTTCCGTGAAGTGCCCCATTAATGTCAGATTTATTCTGGAAATTGCAGAATGAAATATCTTATTGGTCCTATACTTATATGTGATATAAGTTGAAATGGAAGTTAAAAAATTACGACACTCTACCAAAGTTCTAATTGGTCACTTTTTGTCCGTATTTTTATTAGAAAGACATTGAATTAACTCTTTATTCATGGTCATATGCCAGTAACAGTCTTCAACTTAAGTTTTAATCTTGTAATAATGGACTTCGGAACAGTTTGGCAAGAGTATCCTTAATTTTGCTTCAAATGCTTTTCTTGCCTAAAAAGGTCAAGCAAACAGAGATTTGCTCTTCATTTCTTGTTTTGTTTTAATATGACCCCTCATTAGTAGGAAAAACATACCCCCTTATTAATCAACAGTACATTTGTTTAAATAAATCCCTTTCAAAGTATCCAATTTTAAAATAACAGGTCCCTTTTTAATTAAAGACTGTTCTATTTTTTACCCTGCGGTGTTAGTAAATGGTATTTGATTATCAAAGAAAACAATCAATAAAGATTAAAAAGACATTAGACAATTGATTTCAAGACAAAACAGTTCTTTCCACAACCTCTCTTGATTGGAGAAGAAACGAAACTAGTATACATTGTAACATTTAAGGATTGAATCGATAGTTGATGGTTTCCATTTGGGTATGGAAAACAGTTGGGTTGTTTAAAGTGTGTGAAGCCCGAAGGGCTCTTCACGCGTACTTTAAACAATCCAACTGTTTTTCATACCAAAATGGAAACTATCAAATATTGATTCAATCCTTATATTTACACTCATGAATAATCTCATTAATACAGAAATAACTAGAAAAATTAGTGATATTACGGCTTTTTTAATGGCTATTGGAACAGCTAGGTTGACGGCAAAGTGAATGACGGCACGCTTTTTCGTAGCTACTCGTGGCAAAACGTGCGTGCACGGCGACGTCACACGTCAAAACATTGTGCAACGTCCAATAAATTGTGAAAGGTTCTACTATAGCCACGCCTTTTAAATTATTACGTCACACTGTTTACCATTGGAAATTATGATTCCTTAAATGAATAAGTCTTCATCGTAGAGGACGAAGTTTAAGTGTAAATATATACAACTGATGACCAATTAGAACTTTGGTTGAGTGTATATTATTTATTTATATGTTGTCAGTTAGGCCAGTATGTAAATCAGATGTATCAGATACATTAATACAACTTTTAAACTGCGTTCTTTTTATTTTTCGTATGTTATTTATCTACTAACAGTTAATTTGAAAAGAAAACAAAACAAAATAAAACAACAGCAATAAAAATATTTAGTAAACATTGTAACTTATTCAATTTTCATACTAAATATCCACCACCTTAGGTCAAAGGTCCTTTAAGTACATCACCTGACGTTCCTAATCATGGTTGACTCTAATAATTCCCCTTTTTTAACATTTTGGAAGCAATGGATATATAGTATGTCCTGGAAGGAAATTTAACCATTTTCCTGACAACTGATAAAAAATATATCTTTGAATATGCAATATATTAAAAATGAGCCCTGATGATAAAACAAAATATGTAAAACTGTTTTGAAATTAATGCAGAAATGAAGAACAAACAATGCACCAGTTTCTCTTTTAAGTGATAGACGAGCGATTACTTTGCTGGCAATTGACAGTGCAAATACTTGATACATGTAGCTTTAAAAAACCACTTATAAAATAGTATGAATACCAGCGTTTCAAACTTTGTCATGAAAACAAGTTTGTATAGATATGGTTAGATATTTATTGGCCTTACCCCTAAACAAATAATCATTTAAACTTTCAAAATACCGTGACTCTGAAAAATTCAAGTTTAAAGTAACTGAATACAGAACAGAATAGAAAAATACTTGCTGAAATCGCTAAACAGGTACAAGAGTATACAAATCATTTTATATACATGTAACATATTCACACACGAATGGTTAACAAAGAAATGTCACACATTGGAGAGAATGTAGAAAAGGAGGAATTGGTACTAGAATTTCTAACCGTATATATTTATGGTTGTATAAATTCGACAAAATATGACTACAATAAATATGATAGACATACGTATAGGAATAAGCTGCTTAAATAATATAGCTTTTGATATTTTTTTTGTAACTGTATATTGGGTATTGCCAGTGGTGTAAAGTGACGTCAAATTAAATTTTTATGGTAGTTTTTCACAGTGTAAATCCAGATTTCTAATGTTATTTCAAACCAAAAGGCGAACAGTGCAGATCCTGATCTGAAGGTTCGATGTGCCGGCTGATCGGGATCTACACGTTAGCTCATGCGATAAAATGCATATATATGGAGGAAAGGATTTAGATAATACGGGCCGTCATCTCTCGAAGTACAAATTTTCAGATACAAATGTATACGGTACACCAAAAAAACTGCTTCATTCATAGCCTTGAGCATTAAAGAAAAAGAGAACATTTTTTTCTAACTTTTACTCCATGGGATATGGCATATATCTATCTCATGGATGACCAGTGAAAATTCATATCAACCTGCCTACACATCCGGGTAGTCTGATTAGGATCTACACCAGTCAATTTTATTACGTTTTATGTGATCAAGGAGAAAAGAGTATAGATCTTGACAAGACCCCACAGATTTGGATATAAAAAGGTCGTCCATAGGATGAAGGTTGATTGACATTGACAATTTTGCAATTTGATATTATGTCGTTAAAATTTGATCTTCTGTCATTATCTACTACTCTAAGAAAAGATGTAATTTAACCTCACCCACAGAGAATCTGACTGAATCTCAATAGCGATTATGCTAAGAGGGACCTCAAACCAGCAATCTTAATGAGATTATTGTAACCAATCTTTATCAATGTCTTGGTCGGAAGTAATTTAACAAGATGAATAATAAACATTACACAAAATGCAAAGCAAACAACTGAGATCAAGATATGATTGCACAGATCTAAAGGTTGATCAGGGACTACACTGTTTGCACAGGGACTAAAAGCGTAATCAATTTGTGCGTCAATCTGACTTGTCGTTATCTCAGTTGCAATAAAAGTATGACACAGAGACACAGAGCGTCAGTATGGAAGCATATTTGCGCCACAACTTAACCATATAAATTAACGTGAAAAAAATGGAGGATTTCGCAAAAAAAGTTTTTTGTTCGCGAAAACAGATAAATTACACACGAAAGAAATAACACGAATTTATTCCTGATAATGCTCTAAATTGCCTCAACATAAAGATATAGTATCCATGAAAATAATGTAGGATTTCACGAATTTGATTTTTTCTCGAAAACAGATAACTTTTTTTCGCGAAAAATCCATTATTTTCACGTTATTTTATGTGGTTAAGTTGTGGTACAAATTAATATGCTTCCATAATTTTTAGATAACTGGCATCTTTCGTGAAATTGATACGTTTTCCATTATTTTCATGCAAAAATATCTTTCGTGAAATTTTAAAGGCTTCGTGAAAAGTTATGTGTTTTCGTGAAATCCTTCATTATTTACATGAATACTTTATCTTTATGTTGTGGCAGTTTAGAGCACTAACAGAAATAAATTCGTGTTAACATAACTTTTTAATCGTGAAAATATGGATGTTTTCGCGAAAAAAACAAACACTTTCTTTGCGAAATCCTCCATTACTTTCACGTTATTTTATGTGGTTAAGTTGTGGCACAAATATGCTTCCATACGTCTGTTTTTATTTACAATGGGTCATGAAACTTGATATATTGAAATTCAAATATTGACTTGTACGCTTAAATACAACAAAGTATTTACAAGTATTTTTATGAAAAAGTGTAAAGAAAAAAATAATGTCAACAAAAGTATATAAATGGACCAAAATTATTATTTATATTATACATATTAATCATAAAATAAGTTTTATTTTTATAATGTTTAATTTATGGCAGCCTAATGTGAAAGTATTTTATATGCTTCATATTTATAAATATTATTGCATATTTCGCTATCAGCCCTCTAAAATATATGCTTATGGTTAATTAACTTAATAACGAAATTGTGTTTATCGCTAGTTCCAGGGTGTTTTTGTAAGCAAAGCATAGACTTTTGATAGATACCAGGAGAAAACAATTAAAGTAATGATCAAGCTACTATTCAGCTATTGTCTGGTTAGTTAAACTGACAGGGGAAATGACCATTGCATTGAGTCTTCTCTGTACCTTCAATAATTCCTCGAATTAGCTGTTTACCAGGCTAGCCAACAGTTTGCATATAAGCCACTTCGCTGCATTGTTTCTTGGTCTTACATTCAGTGACATCATGTAGCAACATAATGCCTCGTCTGTTTTGTTTTCTTCTTCTTTACATTGTCCTAGAAGATTCAGGGCAGTCTCCCTGTGTCCCAAGTTTGGTTTAGTGTTAATTGTCCTGGCAAGGTTGTTCAGTGCCTGTTGTTTTTGTGCATGTCTGTGGAGCTGACTATACACCTTGTACTGGAGGAAGTACAGGAATGTTATAGGGTCTATCACTGCCCAGTCCATCCAGTAGTCCAGTATACCTCTGTATTGCAGATCTTCTTCTGTGGATCTGAACATTTCATACCTTAATTCTTCTGGTACACAGTTAACTTCACAGGACAGAAAGCGTACACAGAAAGCAATGTGTTGTTGTATCACATTCACCTCATTTTTCTCTTGGCAAATTCTTCTTAACTCTTCAGAAATTTCTATTGATTGTATAGTGCAGCTACACATAGTAAGCACAGTTGTTTGTTCCAGTTGTCTGTTAAGATGCACAAGGATTGTTTCACATTGTTCATAATATCCTGCACGGTATAGAGCTGATGCCAGTTTGAGCCTAGAGGATGAAAGGTCCGAGTTCAAGCCTGCAGAAAACCACTGTAGGGCTGCTGGAGATACTGTCTGGGATTCTTGTATATTTACAGATGCTATTATTGACCCAATGAGAGAACATAGTAGTGGTGCATAAAGACAGCATCCTGCTTGCTCCAGTCTACTTCCAGCTGAGTGTATAATGCACAGTTTGGAGACATTCTGCGCAAGAATTTGGTAAACATTAACAGCAGTGTTATGAGAATAAGTTGTTTGTGTAAAGCGCAGCACAGCTTGGATCATCCCTGTTAGGTGTGATACATTATTTACTAGTACCCTACCAGTAATCACCTCTGAAGGGGTCACGTAGTTTAGTACTATTCTGTTGGATTTCACATGAAGCCTGTTGCCTAGTTCATCTATAGATATACCTAGCAGTGATTGCTCTATGCTGGTTGTCAGTGTCATCAAAATCTCTACGAGCTGCTGTTTAGTATGAAAGGATAACTTTCCGGCAAGTAGATTGTTCCCAGGTATGATGAAATGTGGACAGTTTTCTGTTAATATACAGTGAAGTAAATACTGCAAACATTGATTGAAGCATGGAAGTAAGTTACTTTCATTCCATTCACTTGCTCTTGTATCAGCTATACAGTGGAACAATACATTTTTGCACATAAAACTGGAGATAGTGTCTCCAACCTTTGGTTTTAAATATGTTTTGCCTATCATCTTCATTAAGATATAACATCTAATCTGAGTCGTGTTAATACTTAACATCAAACACCTCTCAGCAAGAGATGTTGATATTCTCCATTCAGTATCCTCATTCACACCTGCTCTACTTGCAACTGGGACAACAAAGCATCCTTGTTCTAAAGCGTATCTCTTGATATCTTCAGTGGGCCATCCACTCACATTCTGTTGCTGTAGCCATGATTCAGCCTCCTTTGGCCATGATGGACAATAAAAAGCAAGTACTATATCACATTCTAATTGATGATCAGAGTCTGCTAGAATTACTGATTGAGCCGGACCATGTCTTATTCTTCCAATCCCCATGCCTTGAAACCAAACAGAATGTCTCAACAGTACTCTTCCTCTGCTGTCTGTGGTAAATTGTTGACTCTGGATGTCCTTCTGATAAGGAAGAGGCATGTCAGGTCTCACTGCCTGTAGTAGGCAGTAGCCTGGTGATGTTGTTTCATCCTTTGCCATCAGAACCTGGTCCTTGTCAAGCTTCCATTCTGGCCAGTCCTGTATCACTGATATTTCATTACAACAGTATAGTTTATCTATATCTGAATCGAGCTCTAGTGTTGTACATCCTTCAGTCTGACTGCCAAAGTGAAAACTCAAAACACCTTGACCATTTAACTGAAGGTCTATGCTGTCTATGGTCTCCTTTAGCAACCACGTCCTCCTCCTCCTCATCACTATTCTCTCATTGACACCGATATCACTGAGCACTTCAGAGAGTCTCAGTGACAGGTTGTGATAATGATCAGGTGACTGAAACATTCTGTTGAAAAAACAACATATTTATTAAAATTTGACATGGAAATATTAAATGTACGGTAGAGGAAGAACAGTTTTAGATTGTCTTTTCATATTAATGAATGAATACCAAAACTTGATAAAACAAACAATTTGATAAGTAAAATATAACAAATTAGATTACATATATATTAACTTGACACCAAATAGAAAGTAGACATCATGTTTTGCAAGAAATTTCTAAATGAAAGTCAAAATCAAACAAATATCAATTTGAAAATTTAAATTAAAAAAATGAAACATTCACAGTAACTTACCTTCTTGTGATTTAATTAAATATTGATTTCATTAATTAAACGAATATAGCTCTATTAATTGTAATGTTGGAAATCCCGCTTTCTTATTTTAACACTTCGAAGGGAGAGAATCATGATATTAAATTCACTGACATATTACGGATGAGTGGCGACCCTTGTGTCGCATACGGTTTATAACTTTCCAGAGTTTTAGAGACATAAGAATGTTTCACCAGTCTAAGCTTTTTCTTCAGACTGCAATATTTTCTTAACAAGACACTGTACCATCAAAAGTCAGTACATACACGTAAAGTATGTGGTATAGTTCCGTTTCATAACCGGAATAGTGAAAACTGTTTCACACGGACGAGCTTAAGCATTAAACCATACACATATTTGTATTTGAATCGTACAAATAAGCCAGTTTATTCGCAGCGACTTTCTCATCTTTTTTTGTGTCGCCCTTTCGAAAAAACGGCGATACATAAGGACCGCTTTGTCCTTCATTGTCCATCAATCCGTCGGTCCGTCACGAAAACTTAACGTTGGCTATAACTTTGCCATTTCTTAATATTTCTTCATCAAACTTTCAAATTCTATTACTTATGACAACACGCTCGAGCTGATGCCAAATTATCAAGGTCAAGGTTACATTTGATGAAGTTATGCCCCCTTTTGTACTTCGATTTTTACCCGAAAACTTAACGTTGGCTATAACTTTGTCATTTCTTAATATTTTTACATCAAACTTTCAAATTATATTGTTTATGACAACACCCTCATGATAATGCCAAATTCTTTAGATCAACTTTCATTTGATGGAGTTATGCCCCTTTTTGTACTTGCATTTTTATTCCGACATAGCACCAGAGGGCGACACAAGTGTTCAACTGAACACCCATCTAGTCTTGTTCAGGTTCTTAAAAAATAATACATTAGGACATTACCCATGCGACTGAAATCGGAAACTACTAAAACGTTTAAAATGCTCTTTTGCAGGCCGAACTTCTATCAATTTTTTGTAGATAAAACAATCTATTTCTGTAATGACAAGAAAGGTATAACGCAGATGTGTTATATGTGGACGACGTTTAAAGGAAGTTTGATGTTGAGTGTAAGAGTTCATGCAGGTAATGGATTTTTTGTAAACAAACAAAGAATTAAGTGATAATATATTGTTGTCTTTTATTGGCGAAGAGTATTAAAAGATGTGCGTGTGTATTAGTTGTAAAACGCGTTGTATACAAGGAAGGGAGTAGTTTTAAATGAAATATACTGGAAATGGTATGGCCTGTGTTTATGTTGAATTTTGTTTACTGAACATTTCCAAGTTTGCAGTACATGTAGTGAATGATTTGAAAACAAATGAATTGAACCGTTTTCCTTTTTAATATAATGACAACTAGCTGGAAAATAGTGGAAGAGATGTATGTAATGGTAACATGCAATATGATGAAGAATTTGCAGAACTATATGTATTGATATGTTTTCATTTTAGAATACAAAGTAATTTCTCACATTTTAAGGATTTACTACACTCCTCCTTCTCTGTCGTGTAACGGCTGCCCTGTACCAAGTAGTGGGTACGCTGTAGCGTCCGCAAGATGGCGACCAGTTAAGAAACGAAAAGGTATGTGCTATTTTGTTTCCAATTTGTATACATATTGTAAGGTCTAAACTTATATACTTGGATCATATAATGAAAGGGATTGTTGATTGATTAAACGATTGCTTGCTTTATTGCCGGTGTGTCCGTTTTACCCTGTAATTGATAAAAATAAATGACCTAATTGGCTTTTTCAAAATTGAAGCGAGAGCGAGGCTGATTTCAGCTTTTTACTCTATGACAACTTTGTTGTTCTCGTAAAATGTGATATCCCTTTGAAGCGCTTCTAATTGCCTATCTTGTGGTATAACTATTAAACTGAACAATTATTTTGTTTTTAAGAAAATACGATTCAAATAAATTGTTGTTGGTACCCTGTACCGCCCCAAAGATTATAAGAGGGTACCTTGTATAGCCGTTAGATTAGTGTCGAAAGAGGTACCCTGTATGGTCTACTTTTCCATGAAAACAGCTACCCTGTAGAACTCATTTCTTCATTTTTGTATGGCCAATTTGTATGTGGCATAGTGTATATCTATAAATGTTATCTTTTTCACTGGCCGTTCCTATATGTAGCCGGCAACACTGAAGTTGTGATTTTTGTTCATTGTGTCATGTTATCGTTACAAATAATCCTAATCCTTTTTTAAAATCAAGTTCTCTCTTCCTCTCTTTTAAAACATTATTATAGGCCGTTGAACCAGGTGCTCAACGAAAACCTTTTATCATAATCTTGATTCGGCGGGGGGGGGGGGGGGGTCCATTTGCGTTTGCTTTGTCCTACCCAAAACTTTGTGTGTGGGTAGGTTTTTTGAAGACTACTCAGGACTGCTACTCAGATGTGATCAAGGTAAAAGACTACATGTGGGCGCTATTATCGGTATATTGCGATTCGAGTCCTTGGCGATACGCTGTATCGGTATGGTCTCCTAATACCCATATGCTCGGGCAAATTCGTAAAAGTCCATAAATTGTAGCTACATTATTAAAATTGTTGAACGTTACTTTATATACGTTACTTGTTCTGTTTTCTTGCTTTATATACGTTTAAATGTCGATAATTATAACAGCGAATGTACCAGATCCCGGAATAGTACGGCAATACAGGTAATAACTTTCTTCCAAATTTACCATTGCATCGCAACTGGGAGACACGTCGTGCGAATTGCAAAGATCCAAAAGGAAAAGCTCCAGTTTGGAATCATTTTGGTGTTATGAAGTACAAATCCTCTCGGACTGTTTTAGAATATAGGAAGGGGTTATGTTGTTAGCTGGTAATCTGGTTGTTTTACTAGTAAAATTATGGTCAAGTGGTCGGGCGGAACTAAAAATTTAACAACTCGTTTTCGAAGACCAATCCAATGATGTTGTCTGCAAATAAAAAGGTTGAATGTTGACCCTATGTGGAGAAAACCCTTTCTCTTGAACGTAAGCGGAAAGTTCAGCAATATATGGGTCATGCTATGTACACATCTTGGAAATACATATTGTTTATAATTTAATGCTATATCCATGAAAGGCCTTTTTGCCTCGTCAGTTGTAACTCGAAATCAGCACCAGAGCCATTTAAATTCTCCGTGACGACGTCAGAACCAAATGGTCTAAGACGCTGACATCATTCATGATTTCATCCTTGCCAATAGCGATAGAGTATTGTGCTGTAAATTACAAGATTCACGAATTTCAACTATCCTTGTTGCATCTGTATCACTAAGACGCTATACGGGTGCGTTTGATTTACCATTTAGCCGATTAATCGAACAAAATGACAACGGACCACATTGTGTGGAAAAGGTAGCAGATATATATATATTAAAACAATAAAATTACAGATTTCATAGGAATTCACTTATAAATCATATTCTACTTATTGTGTTTTGACTACAATATAATTTTAAAACGAGTAAAACATAGTTCTACAGGGTAGCTGTTTTCACGGAAAAGTAGACCACACAAGGTACCTTTTTCGTCACTAATCCAACGGCTATACAAGGTACCCTCTTATAATCCGAGGGGCGGTACAGGGTACCAACAACAATTTGTTTGAATCGCATTTTCTTAAAAACAAAATAATTGTTTAGTTTAATAGTTATACCACAAGATAGGCAATTAGAAGCGCTTCAAGGGAATATCACATTTTACGAGAACAACAAAGTTGTCATAGAGTAAAAAGCTGAAATCAGTCGTCGCTCTCGCTTCAATTTTGAAAAAGCCAATTAGGTCATTTATTTTTATCAATTACAGGGTAAAACGGACACACCGGCAATAAAGCAAGCAATCGTTTAATCAATCAACAATCCTTTTCATTATATGATCCAAGTATACAAGTCTATACCTTACAATAAATATACAAATTGGAAACAAAATAGCATATACCTTTTCGTTTCTTAACTGGTCGCCATCTTGCGGACGCTACAGGGTACCCACTATTTGGTACAGGGCAGCCGTTACACGACAGTGTCCTTGCACCTTTATCGATAAAAAAGAAAATAATCAAATTTTCATTAACGGCAAAATGACTTTCAATGAAATTGCACGTCAAATGAATGTAACTAATGTTTGTGTTGTTAAGTTTTTGTATGTAAATAGAAATTAAGGGAATGTTAAGACCTCGTTATTAGTCTTTACTGTTTAAACGTGCCTTAATATATTCAAAATAAAGATACATAAGTAACATTTGTAGTGGATAAGAGCACTCAAAATTTCGTAAATGTAATTGAATTTTCATAAGTAGATACTGAGAGCAATGTATGCCATCCCTCCTTGGAATATCGTTTTCCCAATATCAACAGAAGATGAAGATAATGTTAGCCCTTGCATTTGTGGACAGTTACATCAAATTTAATTTTCATGAAGGAGTTGCCAGGAAGTTTGAAATTATCATAGCACTAACCACATTACAATGAATTTGCTCTAGATAAACTCAACAGTACTTTTCAAAATTGTCCTACCACGGACATGTTTTTTTTGTACTTTCAGGATGAAAATCTATACTTACTATCTATATTCAGACACAGCATGTTGATCCCGTAAACCAGAGGTTTTTGAGTCACACTGCAATACAATCTACAAACTCAAACCAAAATATCCTGAACAACAGAAAAAGACCTACGAAAAGGGTTGTACAATCATTATTTACTTTATAGACAGGAAATCACCTTCCAAATCGACCGGAAACTATCCTTGGTGACTAAGATTCTTGTAAGGTCTCAACAGAATCCATCAAGCGGTTATGGAGATGAAGCGTGGAAAAGATTTTACCGACGGATGGATAGACAATACTATTCCTATATTCCTTCCTTCGGGACCATAAAATTCAAGAAAGTATCACTTAAAGTTAACTAAATTTGTATTATCCTGCTTAAACACTTCCATTTTTGCACACAGCTTTTGTCACAATTGCGACCGGTATAGACCCAAATCATCCTTTACATTCTGTTCAGAGTCTACACCGTTATTTGTCAGTCGGTTATCTTCTGAAGGAAAATATTAATTTTAAAAAAGGTTTGATCAGTAAACTTTATTGAGCAGAGAATAGGTTAAGACGGGGCCCTAAAAAACAGATTGTGTGTTTGGAAAGGAGGTCAACACATCTTTTTCAGCAATTTAAACTGTTCTTCGTAGAGGGGTCTGTTCTGCCCTCTTTGTCTGTTTATTTTGCCTCCACAAACTGGGAGGCATATAGAATAGCAGTCGTCCGTACGTCAGTTCGTTGTCCTTGTCTGTCTATGTTGTTTTCTTTGTTCTCTTCTTTGTTTTGCTTGTCTAGCATAACGTCCATTAATTTATTTATTTCTGTTACAAGCTGCCCTAACGCTGCACCCATGGTTTTTACCTCTCTCCTGAGGTGGGCTACCTCTTGCATAACTCTGTCCGATAGAGACGAATCAGATGAATCAGATGATGACGACGAGGAGCAATCATCGGGTATCACTGCAGGTGGAGCATTGGTGGTTGTCTGGGGTTTCTGTGACAAGGGGACCACTTGTGCCGCAGTGAGAGTGATGATGCCAGTGGCACGTACAGGACTGACTGAGAAGTTAGACGGTTCATAACCATTGAGCATTTCATCCAGAATGTTCTGAGTGTTGACTGTGTGGTTGGATACTTGACTGGCAGGTTTCCAGTCGGAATTCCACTTTGGACGAGCGATTCTCTTAGAATGTCAGTACGTTTCCTGCGCCTACTCGCAAAAATGGTCTCGCTCTCCTCTCGTCCTAACCGTTTCATGTCATTGGAGTTGGGAATGTAGTGTTTTAAGTTTTGGAGGAGACTCACTACCTCATTTACATCTTCACCATTCTGGATCATAGCTTCTACCGTTTCTTTGTGAGTAGGGTACACTCGGGGACTCACGTGTTTCTCCAGTTCCAGCTGAGACGTAGGGACAAATTTACAGATGGAACAATAAAAGGGGACGCTGTCAAGGGCCACATGCTTCCTGAATATATGTGTTATCACCTTTGCCCGTTCGTTTCTATATTTGTCTGTCTCACAGCGTTGGCACTCTTATCCCCTGCCCCGATTGTTGGTGAAATTGATGCTTGTTGACACCCGTATCGGCCTAGTGTTTGGCTCCTTGTTTTCTGTTGCCATGTCTAAGACCCTACAAACATACATTAAGCAATTTTTTATATACAAAATATATTTATTTTTGCGCTTTTCTTCTCTTTTTTTTTTTAAATTGACTCTGCTGATAAAGGTATAAACTAGTCAAAAGTTCTAAGTGCACACTTGATAAATGTTAATTTTTTAAATTATTTGATTGAATCTTTTAAAACAGTGTAAACTACAATGAAGAAGAATCAATATTCTATTAAAGCACACCAAACATTTTAAGTCTGCTTAACCAGATTAAAAAATAATAAAAATTTAGCTCACCTGTTCTCAGAAAGCAATTCTCAAGTTAATTATCATTGCATCGGCTATCATCTGTGATCGTTTTCTCATCTCTGTATAAATTAAATTTCATGCAAATTTAAAGGAAATGCTGTAGTTTGCCATTCCATTGCACGGAAATAACTTTCTGTAGCTTTGTAATGGTCTGCTGGGCACGATGAGCCAACACACTCAACTCTATTTTATCCATAACGTTTTTACATGATTTTAAGGAGAAAATTCCATCTTTAACACAATGTTTTGTGCCAAAAGTTTTTGAATTGTCTAACAGGTTGGGATGATACAATTCTCTATGATAGATGTGTAACAACCTTTCCAAACGAAAAAATGTATTCATTTCGATAAAATTGACCAGTTTTCGGACACGCTTTTTGACCAAATAAGGGTCATTTTCGAATAATTCGATTTTGAAGTTTATTGAATTTCTATAAATTTTAGTTTTAAATTTTTATTTATTGGACACTTATCCAACAAATGTTACACTAATATTTTCGACTTTACGTTGTTTTACGTAAATATTTAATGACGTAATTGAGTAACATCAGCGTTCAACGTAAGCAACGTAATCAATCTAGAAAATAATATCGTTTGATTTTCTTCTTAAATTAATAAAATATGCAAAAAAATGGTATTTCTTTTGCATTTACGAAAACCGTCAAGATTTTTTTACAACAAATTTGAAGTTGTGCCTGTGAAAAGAATTTTGACGGCAATGTCGTTGTCTGCTGACGTCAACCGTTCCATGGTTACAATTTGTTGGTGTGTTTTTCGTGTTTGTCTGGAGTCGGTGAACATGTGAAAAACAAAAACGATTGTAAAAAAATTAATTTCGCTTGCCCCACGGGGATAATGCATAAATAGCGTATGCCGACGTGGATGACGTAAAACGTAAAACATATGCAAGGTTTTCAAAAAATTATTATTGTTTGATCATTATTAACATAAAGTCAAACTTTCATTCAATTTGAATAAGTTTACTTTAGGATATTCAAACTTGAAAAGTGTGCACTTAGAACTTTTGACCAGTGTATATAAAAAAACTAAATGCTGAGGCTTCATCAGGCATTGTTGAAAAGAGTTCATTCTAATCATTTGTGCAAAGTTTGGTCCACTTGGGGGGAGAAAGACCTGTATACTGTTTCAGTTTATCATAATGGATGACTTTGGTGTCGTCTCTTGACTTTGAAAACTGTATTACATAATTTTGATCACTTAATTTCTCCTTGACAAGGAATGGACCAGAATATGGTGCTTGCAATTTAGTGCATACTGCCTCTTTTCTTGAGATGTTCAAATACCATATAAGATCTCCTGCTTTATACTGATGAAAAGCCTTCCCTGGGGAATATAGGTCTGTCTGCCGCTTTGCAGTACTGCGGTTATGTTCACGACATATTTCATGCGCTTTCTGCATATTTTCTTTTAATTTAAATACATATTGTCCATAAGATGAGGCAGTCTCCTCTTGCATTGTATTGTTCCAAATGCAATTTCTGCTGGGAGTCTAACTTCCCTACCAAGCATAATTAAATTAGGTGTTAGTTTTGTTGTTTCATGCGGGGTAGCTCTGTATGCTGCTGCTAAACACCCTAAATTTAAGTCCCAGTCATGTTGATTGTCTATAAGATAAGCTCTGATCATTCTTGTCAGTGTCTTGTTAAATCTCTCTGTCATTCCGTTACATTTCGGGTTTCGGACCGAGGTACGTGTTTTGCGAATTTCAAGTAAGTTACAAAGTTCTGCAAATAATTTGCTTTCGTAATTACTGCCTTGGTCGCTATGAATATATAACGGACAACCATAACGCGCAATAACTTCATTAAGAATGACCCTTGCAGTTGTTTCTGCGGTTTGATCAGGGACTGCTATTATCTCTACCCACCGAGAAAAATTGTCCACTACTGTTAATATGTACCTATTATTTCTAGCTGTACAAGGTAAAGGACCTAGAAAATCCGTTGAGAGCCTGTCTAACACAGCTCCTACTGGCATTGTTCCTAAGGGGGCCTTGGGGTTGGTTGGCAAAGGCTTGTTTGCTCCGCAGTTATCACACTGCTCTATCCATAAGTATACATCTTCCCTAACTCCATGCCAGTAATACTTTTGTAATAATTTTTCCCTAGTTTTCTTTCTCCCTAGGTGACCTGACATTAATGAATTGTGCATTTGGTATAAAAAATCTTTCTGCAGTTTCTTAGGAGTGAGAAACTGTAGAAAATCACCTATACCATTTTTTTTCCTGAATCTTCTTAACAAAACTCCATTTTGTATTTGTAAGTTCACCCCAGCATTGCAAATAATGCCGTGTACTTGGACTCGCTGTGTTCAAAATATCTCCAGTGGGTTTAATACCCTCTTCAAACCATGACAACACAGGTCCAATATCGTTGTCCTCCGTTTGCATAACCCGCAAATCTTGAAGACTATATCCATTTGTCCATGGAATGAAAGTACTTAAGAAACCTGTCCGTGACCTAGTACTAACAGAACAACATAAAGATCTCACCCAAACCAGGTAGTCTTTACAAAAATTGACTTTAGCAATGACCATATCATGCGACCATTGAAAGTCTGACGCAATATACTGAAGAATCCTGTTGCATAAGAATAAGCAACCTTCACACTAGAACATAGTATGAAACATATGGTAACCATTAACCATATAAACATGTGAACTGAGAGACATGCATTGTCTTTCATCCATAATTTGGTTTGAACTATACTTGATTTGACAGTTTCTGCCAAACTAGAACTTGAAGTCACTGTATTTCTAAGTACACAACCTACAATCATGGATAGCATGAGGAAAACTGAGTTAACCTTTGAAGCAAAAGATAACTTTTCTGCCTGTAACCTTTTGTTGGGCTCTATGAATGCCAATTTATTAACCTGAATAGGTAAACAAGCGTTCACATTCTGACTCTGTAGATTAGTGTCCATATCATTTGCTCTTTTGATGCATTTCTTGCACGGTCCACATTTAAGATTGTCTTCCATGTCAACATTGGGGCACAAACAATCTTTTGGGTTTGGGCATCTAGAAACTGCATCAGCATTGCCATGCTTTTTACCTTGTCTGTACTCAACAGTGAAGTTATAACCTGATAAAATTTCTATCCACCTAGCAATGCGGCCTGTTGGTGACTTGAGGCTAAATAGCCATTTTAATGCTATGTGGTCAGATCTGACAGTAAATGTTCTGCCTAGAAGATAGTGCCGAAAGTACTCGACAAAGTATCGGATTGCCAGAAGCTCTTTAGCAGTAACACAATAATTTGTTTCAGCCTTGTTGAGGGACCTACTTGCATATGATATTACTTTTTCAGTACCGTCTTAAATTTGGCTCAGTACAGCACCAATGCCATAATTACATGCATCGCAATCCAAGATAAATTTGCCATCATTTGTTGGTAGAGCCATTATATTTGGGCTAGTCAATGCACCTTTTAAGGTATTGAAGGCAACCTGACATGATGGTGTCCATTTGAACGGGCTTGAATTCGTAGTCAAATCGAAAAGCAGTTTTGCAACCGAACTGAAATCCTTGACATGTTTTCGATAATATGAACACAGTCCTAGAAATTGACGCACTTCGTACATTTTCTGGTATTTTCCATTGAATGATTTTTGAGATATTGTTTGGATCAGATTTGATGCCTTGCGCGTTAACTCGGTAACCTAGAAACGTAACTTCGCTTTTGAAAAGTTCGCATTTTTGAGGTTTCAGTTTCAGGTTAGCAGTACGAAATCGCTCTAATACTTCGCGTAACCGCATGAGGTTTTCTTCAAAAGTTGAACCGAATACTATGCAATCATCGACATATATAATGCATGTTTGCCATTGAAGACCCTTAAGTGCTAATTCCATAACGCGCTGAAACGTTGCTCCACTGTTCGTCAAACCAAACGGGGCCGAAGTGAATTCGAAAAGTCCATGTTTTGATATGACTGCTGATTTAGGTATGTCATTTTCGCAAAGTGGTACTTGGAAGTATCCGGATGTAAGATTGTAAGATCTAAAGTAGAGAAAATTTTTGCGCCGGCAAGTGAGTCCATGCATTCATCGACTTTTGGGATAGGAAACGCGTCAGGTTTCGTGACCTTGTTAACTAGTCTATAATCAACGCATAGTCGAACTGAACCATCCTTTTTACGAACAAGTACAAGAGGTGATGCCCACGGAGAAATTGATGGTCTGATCACTCCTTGATCTAAAAGTTTGTCAATGGCTTTCTTTTCTTCACCTTGAAAAGCAATAGGAACACGCCGGAATGGTTGCTTAATAGGTTTGGCGTCACCGGTGTCAATTTTATGTTCGGCTAAGTCTGTCAGACCTTAGTCATTGTCATTTCTTGAGAATACATCTTGGTACTCTATCAAAGTTTTTGCTAACTCAATCTTTTGGTTGTGTGTTTTGCCCTCGCTTCTGTGAATAAGGTCTGTAAGTGATTAGGAATGCTAGTGAGCAATGTCTCATTGTTGGGCTTCACATTCTTAAACCCTTGATTCAGCTGTCTTATATTCTGTGAAAGTGACTGATCTGTGTTGTGTGAGAATTGAAGACGCCTTATTGAAGCAAAATTGTTTTTGTCATTGTTTTCTTGACTGGGGATTGTGACTGGGCTATGTTCTAAAAATTCTGCAGTACCGATTACTGCATTTTGGTTAATTGAAATCTCATTGGGAAAAGGGTTCATGATATGCACCTTGATTGTGGCACTACTGTTTATATCGGCAAGGCTGGATGCCATGGCAAGGGGGTATTTTTGCTTGAAGCTGTCCGAGGGTTCAATTATGATGTTCGAATTGCCTTTTAAATCATCAGACTCATAGCGCTCAATAAAAGTATCTATGATCTGTTCTGTATGACCTTGAATTGTGTAATGGTCTGCTGCCCGTACTTTGCGTATATTTGGAGTGATGTCGTGCTGGCATGCTATTTCGACACCGTTAAGTATGATTTTCTTTTGACTTAAGATGATATCAGCTGGCTTGCCATTTTTTCCCTTAAGTATGTCCATCCCAAGAAGTACATCATCCTTTATCTCAGCAACAATTACTTCATTTTTGACTATTAAATTGTCAATTTTTAACAAAAGTTCACATTTGCCAAAATCTGCTAATGGTTCACCTCCTGCATGCATTAGTTTTCCCTTTTTGTATAATTTGGCTTTTCAGAACCTTTAATTTTGTTAAAGACCCCTATTGATACCACTGTTTTCTCTGCACCAGTGTCAAGTACAAAATTTACTGGTACACCCTGTACTTCCCCTTTTACATAAATACTGTCAGAGAGTGGGAAACCTCTCCTGACTGAGTTATTTAAAATATTGTTTTGGCCTTGAAATCAGTGCAAAGGGACTGAATCTTGGCCGGAGGAGGCAGTCCTTGTTAGTTTAAATCATTGTTTTCTGTGACCTTTGTATGTACTTGACCTTGACCCTGTATTTGACCTTGAATATGTGCTTGACCTTGTGTCTGGACTTGACTTTGACCTTGTCATGTTTCAATTTAGGACAGTTTCTTTTCATGTGAGATGGGTCTCCGCAGTTGAAACAAGCTCTTTGTTGTTTATGATGTTTGTAATTGTTGTTGGAGAATGTGTTGGATGTTTGATTGTTATTCTTACTTGTTATGGCTTGCAGTTCAGACCTTACTATCTCGCGCATTTTTTCTAAATCAAAAGTTTCTTTGTTTTCAGATGTGCTTGGTGTGTGTATGCTATCTTTTTGTATTTCTCTGGATTTCTGTTTTCCAGGTATAATTCTTGCAATATCATTTTCGTCATTTTCTGAGTCTTGTTCATACGTACATCTAGTTTTGTCATCCTGAAATGTACGGCTTTTTTGTTTTGTTTCTTGGAAGGTGTGTTAAACAGCTTCGTCAATGTTTGTTGGCTCCTTGATGAACTCGACATGAAACCGTGCTTTGTCATCGAGTAGACCATCTAGAAATCTGCGCAATAGATCTTCTTGCCTTGTCTGTTCATCCCTTTTCACATGGGCTTTATCGTAAAGTTTCTTTAATTCAGCAGCGTATTCTTCAACTTTCTCACCATACTGCTGGTTTCGGTGGCTAAACTTTACCCAAAAGGTTTTTGAGGTTTCAACAATTCTAAATCTGCTAGTAAGCTCTTTGCATAATGTTTTATAGTTTGATCTTGCTTCATGTGTCAGCTGACCATACACAAATTCACCAGCTGTACCCTGTAATCTTGGTAGTAACTCGTCCAATTTCTCTTCAGAAGTCCACTGTTGTCTGTTGGCGACCTCTTCAAATCTGTTGAACCAGACCTTCCATGGTTCTTTACATGTGAATGGGGGCAAATTTGGGCTATTTCTGTTTCTTCTTACAGATTGTCTGGACAGGAATGTGCTATCAGAGTCATTGTCACTGTCACTGGAGTCATTAAATCTGTTTCTGAGTGACTGGTTATTAGAAGGATGTGTGGTGTTGTTGTTGTGGGTCTGTGGTCTTTGTATTGATTTATTAGTGTTGTGGTTGTTTAGGTTAAAAATTGCATTTTTGAGTTCATTGGTGACTGTGTATAGTGAGCTTTCTAAGTTTGCAACTTTTTGTTCAATATTTTGTATAGCTGTGTTCATTTCTTTATGGGGTTGCCCGACATGTTGATCTCTATGCACATGACTATCTCCCATGCTCATATTCAAGCTTGATCTACTCTGTGTTGGGTTGTTTGCTTCCCTGAAATCTCTTGATGCCGCATGTTCAAAGCTCCTCTGTCTTGAAGGTGTTGTACCGTTGTATCTGTTATCAATTTCTATTTCGTTTTCATGTTGGTTTTCATTTAAACTTTCCATGAGTGCTTGATGTCTTGTAAGAACCATTTCTCTGTCCATTATTTGTCAAGCAGAAATTTCAAGTGCTTGAGAAGGGGGGTTGGGGTTGAGAACAGACTATTTATTTAAGTGTAATTTTATTTAAAAAAAAATGAAAATATTTTGATGAGAACTCTACAACAATAATGCCTGACCAAGCAAATATGTTAAATAATAAAATTTATAACTTAATAGTTTTTAAGCTGCCACCAAAAATGGTGTCACGACCATGGATTTCGAAACATGTTGGAGGCGGGTCAAAAACACCATTTGGAACTAATAAAATTAAATGAGAACAACACATGTAGAACTTATAAATATGTTCAGTTTAATGCTTCTATTTAAATCTTTTCTTTTCTTCTAATTCTCAATTCATAAAATTAATATATCATTTATTTTCATACAAATCAGTTTACTAATGTGTTTAGAATGGAAAAAGTTGATAAATATCAATTTAGAATAAACCCCAAAAAGTTTACTTTATTAATGTTATTCCCGAGTCTGTTCTGCCAAAACACGCCAAAACCTAGCTTTTATAGTAAAAAATCCCAATCCCGCAAGAATTCTGCCACTGGCGGAAAAGCGTCGGAATCCCGCAACAGACGGCGGAAAGCTGAAAATACCGGCAGAATTCCTGCAGAATCCCGCTATAAAACCCCTTAAAATAAATAAAAGTTTATCAACTTTTACCTTAAATCAACAAATAATCATGTTTTACAACAATTACGTATAATAAGACATATATACCTATAATAAGACATGAGATGGAGGTTTTTAACAATCCTGCGTTTTCCCTGGCTTGGCCTTTGACAGTTTTGACAGACGATCTGTTTACTAACAAACGCTTTACCAATATTGATGACGTAGTACACAAAATCCTCATTTCCCAGGCTCCTACTGCCAGTCAGCATGAACGATGAAATTTCCAATAATTTTTACAAAAATGCAAGTCGATAAGTGGAAGTTGAGGATCTGTAGGTAGCGTGTTAGGTTTACTACATCAAGGACATCAATATGCAATAAAGGTAAACATCTCGAAACCTGTTTACAACTTAAACATCAAGGATTAAAATCATGTAAACAATACCCCACCCATGTTATATTTCGCGGTATATTTAAAAATGACCTGAATCTGTAAAATCAATATGAGGTACACAATAAAGCCTAGAACAATAGGACCTTTATAACCCTAAGTCTCACAATACACGAAGATTCGGAAGTGAATGGACACAATATGCATTTAGGAAAATCAATTTTAAGTTTTTATATTTATGTTTTGTAACATATTGTATAGATTTCAATTTTATACTTGTGACGATTGAATGGTTTTTAAAAGGACCGTTACCATGTGTTTTTGGTAAAACATAATAATCCATTATCAAGAATGGTATTAATTCATAGTGCTTTGTTGCAACTGTATAATTTGTAAGTGAATGAAAAGGGTATTAGAAATATATATAGAGAACTATTAATATCTGAGAGTGTGCTTTTTAGTTGGGTATATAAGAAATTTAGACATTTGGTATAAAGATAAAAAGAGAACAGTGCAAAACCCTGATCAGATGGCAGATATTGATGTACATCGGTCGCACATGCAATAAAACGCGTATACACGTGTACATGAACATTGTATATGGAGTAAAAGATTAACAGGATGTTTCTAGGCATGAATCTTTTTCGAAAGTAATATCTAAATAGTGGCGGTGCTGATCACTGCTTGTGATTTAATAGCCATTCTACGTAAATTTAGGTACGTTAACTTGTCTTTTGTACATTACTTAAGTATTATAGTATTCTGTACAGAAATATACCAGGTCCAAAACAGAACCTTGATGTACACATGAATTTGCAACCAATCACACGTTTTGTCACCAGTCTTTCATATTGAAATAATTATAATATTATGCACAATTAAATACCGCACCAACATCTTGATGTGCAATCATAAATTTCCTGCTGAAGCTACATAACGCAAAATGCACGAAAAATCAAACCCGTACAAAATATAATGATTATGCGGTATGCCTAGTTCCGATGAAGTAATGAAAATCAAGATATTATTATGCTAAGCAAGTTACTTTCCAACAGTTTAATGGTTCAAATAAGAAAGTAGTTAACCATGGATATTGTTTATCGTGCAGTGATAATAATGTATCCGATCAACCGTTTTGCGGGGTTGTCATGGTTAGCTAAATTGGTTACGTCGTCAGAATTGCAGGACTAGGCGCTGCCGCCGTGACGCTGCGGGTTCGCTCCCAGTTAGAGGCAATATCATTTATACTTGTGGAATTAGGTTTGTTTAGATATAGATCCCCCCAGCAAATGTTTGCAGTCTGGCCTGGATCGAATCTGTTCATATTTTGTAGAAAATAATTAAGTCATGGTCAGTCTACAAACAACTAGTCTAGATCCTGATCAGACCGATGGCTGATTAGGATCTACACAGTTGCCGAAGGGATTTATGATGTATCCTTTGTGTAAAGGTAAATAATGCCAATATAAAACTCTGTTATGTTTAAGAGAAGAGAAATGTCTTTGTTATTAAAAATGTCTTTACAATCTTTAAACTGTTGCAGTGAACAACTTACGAAAAGATGAAATCAATTGCAATAACATGTTATTTCACATATGGGCTTGATTTTTGTACCATAAATTGGTGGGAAAATTTTTAAATATTGCAGCACGAAATGTGTAATTGCTCACATACTTAGTCAGTATATTTCTGGATATTGCAAAAGGAAATGTCTAATAGCTGACATACTTGTATGTTATTTTAATTTAAATGGAAGGTTTTTATTTTTTTCATATATGATATTATGTACTCATTTGAAAATTGAAAATGGGATTTTTAATATCTCTAAAATTTAAAGTATATTCAATTTTCAGACAATTTTTATTATCATTTCAATACATTGTCATGAATGTTCAAAACACTGCCAATTTCCACAATACGAATTTTTAAGTAATTTAATACAAATTTTGATTGCCTATGGTAGTATCCCATAGCCCTTTACTCCATATATCCCAGGTTTACATATGCGAACAGTGAAGATCCAGAGCAGCTGGAACATCCACACTGTCTGAACTGGATCTAAACAAGACGCCTCTTGGTCAGAAATAACCCAATAAATCTAAAAGCTAAGTTAAGATCCTGATCAAACAGCACTGATGTGCATGTTGATCTGGATCTACACTGTTTGCCATGGATAAAGGCTATATTCCATGAAGTAAACTTTTAATATGGGGCACTACAAAGGAACAATTGTTTTCAAACAGTTTATCTCTATTCTTTGACGGACATGGATGTGTATGTGAATCTGGATCTACAACTTTTCCCATGGATAACTGTCATATGCTATGGAGTAAACTGTTAAGTTAATATTGGGCACATCAAAGGAACATTCGTCTTGGAACGACTAATAAGTAGAGCCGATAACATTGCTTATTATGCATTTATGGTAAAGTGAACAATAAGTTTTACGCCAAAGTATGTAAAAATACTAGTTTATTGTCGTAAAATAATGAGAAGTTTAGTTCTTTTATAATATAGTAACAACTAAACTGTCACATAATATAACAGATTAGAAAGTATACATGTCTTTAAAATCCAGGCCTGCCAAAACTTCTTTATTAAAAATCCGGAGATTTTGTCTAATTATGTCAATGATGATGATGATGATGATTTAAATCAGCTCTACTGTCATTATCCGCTATACAATTAAAGATCTAATTAAACCTACCGGAGATGGGCTGTTTCAAAAAATGGCTGGAAAAGGGAAAAAAATGGTGAAAAATTAAAGTTCATAAAAATTCCAAACTTGTTATTTCGTATGTTTTGCTTATTGAAACTGAGTACAGAACTGAAAAGATTTTTGAAATCGTCAACTGGTTGCTAAGATATTGTCATTTGAAAAATGGCAAGTGAAGTGAAAAAAAATGTAAAGAATTTAAGTTCATAAAAAGTCCAAACTGGTTAGTCCATATGTTTGTACAGTCTTTACAGTGATCAAAATCAATCAAGTTATACTCGTTTGTGGCAGAATAAAAATTTTATGGAGCTTTATTGACCAATATTAAAAAAAACCATAGAATTTTAATTTATGTGCTTGAAATACAAGTATTACTGTTTCTTATTATTTAAATGTGTATTTCTGTTAAATACATGTTGAAGCGTCAAATAAGTGCTTTAGAACTTATGGTATCCCATAAAGATAAAAAATTCATATTGTTAAGAAAGTGTGTCACACTCCTGACACCCACATAAGTGCAGTGTACTCAAAAATGTTTCACTAAGGCCATTCCTGTTTATCACAATTGATTAAAACATGACATAGACTTCTAGGAAAAAACATGCTCTTGTTTTCATGTAAAGTATATGTTGAAAGAATATTGCAATATGTGCATAATGTCACACTCTTGAAAAATTTAGCTGACATTTTCTGAAGGAAGCTGCAGACAAATATAATTTCAATAGAGGTGATAATATTATTATTATTGCATCTAGGAACATAAAACTTAATGATATACAAAATATTTCTTATGTACTATTAATCTTTAAAGTCCTATAAATTTTAAAGCAAAGGTGTATTGATTTTCTTGAGGTATTTTCTAATCTACCACGATTGACTTAATAGCATAAATTTTGATCACTTTAAGTATAATATGCTTAATTTTATCATTATTTGATACCTAATGATTGCACCTTTTACTAAAACAACACTAAAAATGTCTTTACTCAAGCTTTTTGTAAAATAATGGTGTGATTTTGAAAAGTGTCACACTTTTTGTCACACTCCTGACATTTTTTGCCCATTATTTCAGAATATGTTTTTAACGGATGGTGCTATTTTAATGAAACTTCACAAATCTTTAAAGGGCATGATGAGACACCTCTGCAAAGTAGGAAAATGGAAGTAACTGTTTGTTGTACATTTTTATAACAGGAAAACCCAAACCAGCCATATTTTTTGAAACAGCCCAGATCTGACCCAACCTCACTAAGGTTATATCAGAGTCACCTCAAACTAAAAAAGTTAACAATAAATTTTACATAATTTAAAGATTGTAAAAAAATCTAGTTTATTGTCGTAAAATAATGGAAAGTTAAGTTCTTTTGAAATATAGTAACAACTAAACAATCAAATAATATAACAGATTAGATATTACTCACGTCTTTAAAATCAGCTCTTCTGTCATTATCCGCTACAAAATTAAATACCTAATTAAACCCCGTGCACACGGAGATCTGACCGAACCTCACTAAGGATTTTATCAGAAGGAACTCAAACTAAAACTATTATTCAGATGTTCGGAAAAAATCTTAACCAATGTCACGATGAGAAGTAATAATAATAATGCTAATAATAATTAAATTAAAAGCTAACAATGTAGATCCAGATCAGACTTCACCGATGAACAGGTTGATTTGGTCTACACTGTTCCAAATGAGAACTAGATGCAACATGTCATGTCCGCTTTCACATGACGTGTGACCTTGACCTCTGAGATGGGAGCAAGAGGTTTGCGCAAGACACTCCATCTCATTGAGGTTAACATTAATGCCAAATATAAACAAGATTGCTCAATACATGTAAGTTATGGGTTATGCCGAATACAAGTTTACTTTAGTTAGAGTTGTTTGTAAAACATATGCCCCCAAAGCTAACTGAATTGTAATCCAGTGTTATTGAGTTATAGGCAACTGTGACCATTACCTTTGACCTACTGACCTCAAAATCAATAGGGGTCATCTACTTTAAATGATAACAAACCTCCCTACCAAATCTGAGGACTGTATGCCAAATCGATGTCAAGTCGGACAAGTTTGGTTACAGATCGACCGACATGTGTAAAGCAATATACCCCGATTCTATGAAGGGGGCATAATACGATTGCTCAATGCATGTTATAGTTATGAGCCGGACAAGCGTTCACATGACCCTTGACCCCTCATTGCGAACTTGACCTTGAAGATGGGAGCGTGGGGATTGCGCGCTACACTCCGTCTCAATTAGGTTAACATCCATGCTAAATATAAACAATATTGCTCAATACATGTTAAAGTTATTGGTCAGAAAAATCCCGACACATGATGCACTAACGGACGCAATTACATATGCACATACACCGAACCACCAATGTGACAACTAAATCAAGCTAATCACAAGCGGACTCCACAAAAAACAACAACTCATATCTCATGTAGTAACCATATCTACACTGTTAAACCATATCTCATAAAGTAACCATATCTACACTTTGAAACCATATCTCGTGGACTAATAATACCTACACTTTAAAACCGTATCTCTTGGGGTAACCATATCTACACTGTTAAACCATATTTTATATAGTTATAATATCTTCACTGTTAAACCATATCTCGTGCATTAGCCATACCTACACTGTTAAACCATATATCATGTAGTAGTCATATCTACACTGTTAAACATATCTCGTGTAGTAGTCATATCTACACTGTTAAACGTGTCTCATGTAGTAGCCATATCCACACTGTTAAACCATATCTCGTGTAGTAGTCATATCAAAACTGTTAAATTATATCTCGTGTAGTAGCCATATCTACACTGTTAAACCATATCTCGTGTAGTAGCCACATCTACACTGTTAAACCATATAGCGTGCAGTACCCATATCTACACTGTTAAACCATATCTCATAGAGTAATTATATCTCGTGAAGTAAATCTGTTTTGTTTCAATCTGATTTGCTCTCATCTGAGTTGCTCAAAACACCTCTGAGTTGCTCAAAATAACTTAGAGATACAGAGTATCCGATTTATTGATACTGAATCATCAAGTTTAATAAAACCAAGTTGAAATATTGACACCTACGTTAAAATACAACAAAATATTCTCAAGAATTGTTTTATGGTAAAGTTACAATAGATGAAAAGGGAACTTTGAAAGCCGTCGAACACGACAAATATGAAAATATTGCAGGCTCGGTTTGATTGAGCCTGTTTATGGACAGTAATGGAAATGCATATTACTGCCCACGCCGCCTAGCCCGCGTTGAGCGCAATTCAATATTTACACCAATCAACAGTACCATTTTGACCATCCCAAACGATGGTGTGCATATGGCGGTGGACATGGAACCTTCAATGCGGTATTAATCAGATTAATACCATTGCATGTTCAGCGGCTTATGGTCCCCAAATTAAAGAATGGGTTTGCCCTAAACGAAAAAGCAATGGGCGGAACTAAACAGAATAGGCAACATTTAAAAAGCAGGAAGTAAATCCTTGGGGGTGATTGAACAATATCCAAATCTCGATTGGCTGTGAAATTGAAACCACCCATCTCAAAACTGGCCGAAATATTAAAACAAAGGTAACTTTAGAAGTACTATTAACACAGGACATAAGAATCGTGCTCAAGGACCTTCAAAGGTCGTAAGTGATAACAGCACTGATTGAACGGGGAGAATTTTTACAGCCGCCACACGGCACAAACAACGCAGAAAAATATCAACAAAAGAATAGTAATAGACCAAAATTATTATTTTTTTTATTTTACTTTTATTATAAACGATGGCTAAGTGTGAACCTATTCTATTTATGATATAATAGTTTCGCACTCGGTGATCCATAAGTGACGAAGTGTATATATTTAAAATTAATTTTAATAACGAAATTGTGTTTCCAATAGTAACAACTAAGTGTGTTACTTCTTTGTGAGCAAACCATAGACGTTTACGTAGATGTCAGGAGAAAACAATTTAAGAAATGATTTAGCTACTATTCAGCTATTGTCTGGTTAGTTTAACTGAACGGAGAAGAGACCACTGAGTTGAGTTTGCCCTGTCCCCTCAATTGTTCTCCGAATCAGTTGTTAACCAGGCGAGCCAACAGTTTGCATATATGCCACTTGGCTGCATTGTTTCTTGGTCTCACGTTCAGTGACAGCATGTAGCAACATAAAGCCTCATCTGTTTTATTTTCTTTTTCTTTACATTGTCCTAGAAGGTTCAGGGCAGTCTCCCTGTGACCATGTAGTTCAGTGCTAATTATCCTTGCTAGGTTGAACACTGCTTGTTGCTGTTGTGCTGGTCTATGGAGCACGGTGTACACCTTGTACTGCAGGAAATACAAGAATGGTATGGAGTCTATCACTGCCCAGTCCATCCAGTATTCCTTGTCACCTCTGTATGGCAGATCTTCTTCTGTGGATCTGAACATTTCAAATTTTAATTCTTCAGGAACACAATTTACTTCACACGGCAAAAATCTGACACAGAATGCAATATTTTGTTGTATCACACTCACTTCATTTTTCTCTTGGAAAATTCTTCTGAACTCTTCAGAAAATTCTTCTCTTTGCGTAGTGCAGTAACACGTAGTATACACAGCTGTTTGTTCCAGTTGTGTGTTAAGATGCGCAAGGATTGTTTCACATTGTTCATAATGCCCTGCACAGTATAGAGCTGATGCCACTTTGAGTCTAGAGGATGAGAAATCAGAATTCAAACCTGCAGAAAACCATTGCAGGGCTGCTGGAGATACTGATTGTGAATGATGTATATTTACAGATGCTATTATTGACCCTATGATAGAACAGAGTGGTGGTGACAGAAGACGACATGCTGCTTGCTCCAGTCTACTTCCAGCTAAATATATTCTACAAAGTTTGGAGACAGTCTGTGCCAGATTTAGGTAAATAACAACAACATTGTTATGAAAATTAGTTTCCAGTATGCGGTTCAGTACATTTTGTAACATCCCTGTTAGGTGCAAAAAGTGTCCCACTTGTATAATACAAGTAATCACCTCTGAAGGGGTCACGTAGTTTGGTTGCATTCTGTTGGATATCACATGAATCCTGTTGCCTAGTTCATCAATAGATATACCTAGCAATGATTGTTCTATGTTTGCTGTCAATGTCTTCATAATCTCTACTAGCTGCTGTTTGCTCTGAAATGATAACTTCCCAGCAAGTATATTGTTCCCAGGTATTATGAAATGTGGGCAATTTTCTGTCAATATACAGTGAAGTAAATATTGCAAGCATTGATTTAAGCGTGCCATTAAATGACTATCATTCCATTCACTTTCTCTTGTATCAGCTATACAATGGAATAAAACGTTCTTGCATATAAAGCTGGAGATAATGTCCCCACACTTTGGTTTAAAATTTGTTTTGAGTATCATCTTCATTAAGATATAACACCTTACTTGAGTCATGTTTAGATTGAACATCAGGCACCTCTCAGCAAGAGATGTTGATATTCTCCATTCAGTATCCTGGTTCAAATTTGTGTGACTGGCAACTGGAACAAGAAAACATCCATGTCCATGTTCTACAGCAAATCTTTTTATATCTTCAGAGGGCCATCCACTAGCATTCTGTTGTTGTAGCCATGACTCAGCCTCCTTAGGCCATGATGGACAATACAGAGAAAGTACAAAATCACAATCCACTTGAAAATCATAGCCTACAGTTACTGATTGAGCCGGACCATGTCTTATACTTCCATTTTCCATTCCTTGAAACAAAGCAGAATGTCTGATCAGTACTCTGCCTCTGCTGTCTGTGGTGAAGTGTTGATCCGGGATGTCCTGTTCAGGTAGAGGAATGTCAGGTCTCAATGCCTGTAGCAGGCAGTAGCCTGGTGATGTTGTTTCATCCTGTACCATTAGAAGCTGGAGCTTGCCAAGCTTCCATTCTGACCAGTCCTGTATTACTGACAAATTTAAACACATTAGTGTATCTATATCCGACTGCAGTTGTAGTGTTGTACATCCTTCCGTCTGACTGCCAAAGTTAAACACCATCCTAGCTTTACCACTTAACAGAAAATGTATGTTATATATAGTCTCGTATAGCAGCCAAGCTCTCCTCCTCCTCATCACCATTCTCTCATTGACACCGATATCACTGAGCACCTCACAGAGTCTCAGTGACAGGTTGTGATAATGCTCAGGCGACTGGAACATTCTGTTGAAAAAAAAAACAACAACAAATTTATTAAATTTGTGAAGGCAATATGTTTTATTTTTGCCTCTGCAAAGTTGTTTAATGTACGTTACAGGAATAGTAGTTTTATATTGTTTTTCTTGAAATAAATGAATGATCATCAAAACGAAAATGGAACAGTAAATGAAAACACATACGAATATTATCTTGAAACCAAAGAGAAAGTGCACGTTATATTTTGTAAGAAATTTGATGACTCATTTCGTCATAAAATATCAGACGAATTTAAATCTGAAAACGTAAAAATTGAAACATTTTTAAATTAACTAACCTCCTTATGAATTAAGACAATACTAGTATTGATTTCCTTTGTATTTCTTTTGACTAATTGTGATTTTGGAAATTCCTCTTCCTAATTTTAACACTACGAAGGGAGAGAACCATGATAATTAATTCGACATATTGATTTGGATTAGTGGCCTTAGTATCGCATGGTTCTACAACATGTAACATGACATAATGATCTTGAATGCGTTTTATTCTTCAAATACTGCAATATTTTCTCAACAAGGCCATGGACCATCAACAGTTTGGATATAATTAGGAGGTGTATAACCAGTCAGGCACATAGCTGGTTACGCGACTGAATCCAATGTTTCTGACTTTTTTAAATCAGTCAAAGTTGGAGTATGCGTACTTGACTAAGGTACATACTCATACCGCTTTCACACTAAATAGTTCTTGCGAACCCCTCTTCGCGTTAAAAATCTCCACCAGACTGGGCCATTATTTTCAAAATTTTCCGGGAGACTGCCGATCCTGGCACAATTATTAATCTACATGACCAGAGATCTAGCTACGCCCCATGCCCGTTGATACATCTCCAGACAACAAATGGTATTTCTCATATAGATTACTTGCACAGTTCAAAGGGCGACAACAAAGAAAGTGCTGAGCATCAGAAATATTGCAGTTATCTCTCTTGAGCTGTTACGGGGATGAAGCGAGAACAATATTTACCGGACGTACTGACGGACGGATAGATTGTCTGATTATTTAGGTGCATAAAATTCATGATATTATTTTTTTAGATTTAATGAACCAATTTCGTCTTATCCAGCTTTAGCCCTTCCATGTCTGTCACAATTGCGACCGGTGTAGACCCAAACTCATCATGCACATTCTGGTCAGAGTTTACACTGTTATTTGGCCGTCAGTAAATTTCTAAAGAAAATACCAATTAAAAAAAGTGTTTATCAGTTAGCATTATTGAGAAGATTATAGGTTAAGACGGGGACCAGAAACACACAGTCTGTGTGCATGGGGAGTTTAACACATTTTTTGGCAGTTTAAATAATTCTTAATAGAGGGGTTTGTTTTGCCCAATTTGTCATTTTATAGCAACAGTTGTTCAACAAATGGTTCGCATTTTTAAATATTTATATTAGGAAAGATTAATCGAAAGGGTCTTTGGTTCCAATTATAGGGAGGCATTAATTATTTGAAATGATACATTCTGGCTCCTTTTTGGAGCGATTCTTCGGACTTTAATAGCAAACTTTAGATACTTTTTTCGTTTGTATTTTTTGTAAATAAACTAATTAACATTTGGAGTTGGCGGGTGAGTGCGCCGCGTTTCGCTTTCTCGCTATTCCGATTTCCATCGATTTCCTCATTATGCTATTCATGAATTTAATGATGCTCATCGCAAATCATCGATTACCGTGGTCATGGTTACGAGGGGATGTCGTCATCGATATTTGAACCTGGTCTTTGACAGATCTGCAATTCCCGAGAAAGAATTTTCCAATAATACTAGCGATTTTAAGTCCGTATATGAGAATCATCACGTAAATAGAACGTTACTCTGTGACACTCTTTATGATAAGTAGATGTTTAATGGTGTATACACCGTATCTGGAATTGAAAATTGACACATTTCGCATACTTTTATCGCTGAGTGTTTAAACCAAGGACATCGTATTAAGTAAATGTTTCCTATCGCACGAACACATTTAAGGATTTAAACTTCTAAAAGGTACGAACTGTTTTTTCGTATGCATTAATGAAAATGTATGATTATATTCTTTCTTTATACCATATGTGTTCCATATGTTTCCTACCGGCATGTATATTATTTCATTTGGCAACACGGGGTCTATTACACACTAACGACAGACTTATTTCTTCACATGCATTTACGAATTTAATCGTATTGGTGAACAGTGTAGGTCCAGCTTATCTATGCCTCTTGATCAGGATGTTTACTGTTCGTTTTAAGATTCATTAAGGTTATATCTGAGCAAGAAAAAAACCTTGTAGACCATAAATGATGACACAGATGTGCCGACTGATCTGGATCTACACTGACTGTCCATTATTATGATATAAGGGATATTCATGGAAAATAGTATTAAATAGGCTTTTACATGTATCTGTTGTTGTATTATCATTTTGTTAGCGAACAGAACAGAACAGAACATATCATTATTATGTTCAGGTTCATACATGTAGCATTGAAAAACATGATTTTTATGACAATCAATATAAAACAACATTACCGGTAGGTTCTTAATTTAACTAACCTGTACTTTTTGGGTTAAACTAGTTAGACCTGTGCTCAAGATTATAAAACTTAATCAGGAGACCAGTCTCAAATCTCAAGCATCTGATTGGCTGAAATGGCCACTGAAATCTCAAGCATCTAATTGGCTGAAAAGGCGACGTCGCCGTTTCAGCCAATCAGATGCTTGCGATTTGAGACTGATCTCCAATCAAGTTTTATGATCTTGGGCCCTGATTGTCAAAGGATATGGTTATTAATGTTTCTTAAAAATTAATGTAAGTTTATAAAACTTATTTCAAAACAACAGGGAAAAATCTTATACACCACTGTATGTAGTCATTTCTAAAAGATAAACATCGTTGACCGATATTCTGTCTGGCAATGAAACTTTTTCTTATTATATGTGTTAAAATTTAAATGCCACGTTTTTTGCAAGAGAACCATTCTAAATCTGTAACTTGAAGCTGAAATTCACTGGGAATATAGCTGGTGTTTTATTATATTAATGTATTATATAATCTCAGTAAAATTTCAAAGAAAAAAACAACAAAATCATGATAACTGGTCATGGAGAGCCAGTCGTACTTTGAGTGCACGTGCGATCAGTAGACTCAGATCATGCCCACGCCAGTGTTATAAAACTGAGATTGGAAACCAGTCTCAAATCTCAAGCATCTGATTGGCTGAAATGGCGACTGGTCGCCATTTCAGCCAATCAGATGCTTGAGATTTGAGACTGGTTTCCAATCTCAGTTTTATAACACTTTTATCAGCCCTCGCACCAGCTGCTCGCACCTTGTATTATATTTAAGTGATGTCTGACTTGGGTCACGTAGACCAGAGTCAACCCTCAAATTTAGCCCCGCGATAAAAAAACATAAACAATACAAATCGTGCTCAATTTTAAAGCATTTACTTAAAATTATATCAGTTTTCCATCGAATAAGAGGTTTTTGTTTCCGAGCTAGTGTTAATTATTTAGTCAAAACACAACTACGAGATATTGAAACATCAGTCACTACAACTCCACATTGATGATTAATGAAGTTTTAATAGTATTTTATACTGAATCACAAAAGAAACGCCTCATGTATATTTTTAACATTTTTCTTCACATGAAATGATTGGATACTCACTGTGTTAAAGGGAGATGTGCAGGGTCGAGCATGTCTACTCGGTAAAATCGTAAACAGATCGATCTATGTAACACTTACGTGTACTTTTTCACTAAACACTACATTTCAAACCCTCCAGGAGGAAGTTTTCGGTTAATTTTACCATTTTACCGGACCTGAAAACAATCCGCTGAAGAAATACCTATACAAAAATACATTATATATTTAGCGATCATCCTATATTTAGCTCATCGCTGAGCTTACTTTTCGTGGTGGCACAGGCATTTTGAAACAAATGGCGACGTCGATAGTCGGCAAGGTACACCGAATGCGTATTTTGGTTGAAGCGATCACGTGACAATCCCAAAAAACCACCGCGGCTTTACGCGGGAAATACAAAAATAGCTAACCTATGCGCGTCGCATAGGATAGGAAACACCATTTATATATCTTTTTATAAAATATTGGTTTGAAATATTTCGGGTGTAAATCAATATTTGAGCTTCAAATAATGATATTCAACTGATTAATAACCCTTTCGCAAATCTGTTCCATTCATCAGTCCTGCCATCTCCCTTTAAGGACATTCATTCGTTGTAAGAGTCAATGATAAACCCTTACAATGTGGTGTTGTTGTTGTTATTGACAATGATGATGATGTTGTTGATGATGATGATGATGATGATGATGATCATCATCATCATCATCATCATCATCATCATCATCATCATCATCATCATCATCATCACCATCTTCTTCTTCTTCACCATGATACAGCTATTGCGTGTGCATTATACCATTATACGATCAAATGTTTGTTTTCTGTTTAATAAATACATTGCTTGTTAAAACTGATCCTGGATAAGTAGAAGGTCACGTGATACTCTGTTTATATAACCAAGAATGATATGGGCGAATTAAATATTTTTTCCAGAGAACAAGATTTATCATTATAACATGGCGATATTAAATTTATAAAACATTTTGCTATAACCGTATTATAACTAGTGTGTATGTCGCGTGACTGTCTAGCTATTGTCACGTGACCGTCTAGTGATCGTAAACATACTATAGCTTCGCTGGAGCGTTTCTTTTGTAACCGAGTATAGTGTCACCCCTTTAGGCAAATATATACGTCATGTTTTTTGTTGTTGTTTACGTTATTGATGGGATGTAGAAGAACATTATTTGTTCGGCCACAACTTCAAACATTCGTTAATTGATTAGTTTCACCTTGAGAGCACGTAATTAAAGCAGCGTGGTCATAATTTTGTGAACAGCGAAAAAAATCTATTTTTCTTTCACAGAATCATGTATGTGACATCCATGAACCCCTTCTGGATCCACCAGGGGCGGATCCAGAAGGGGTTCAGTTGGGTTTGCTCGAAACAACTTTTTTGGGGCAGCAATATTTAATTTTCATGGGAAATTTGGCCGGCAACTAATTCGGGCAGTAATAGTACAGTAAAACTATGCTTTCACTTAAAAATGGTGGCATTACATGCTTAAGAAGATATTATTTAGAAAATAACATTGGCGTAGTTTTCCTTTTAAGAAATACCCTAACTAAACACATCTGACATTCGTGAATTGACATTTCAATAACGAGTGAATTGTTCTTTAAGAAAAGAAGGGGCGTGGGTGGGGGAATATTTAAACACTTATTTATTTAAAATCCGCATTGCGATTGCAAATGCACGATTTTACTATTATTTATAAATATGCATGCACATTCTATAAAAAATAAAATAAAAATAAAAATATATAAACTTCAAAACTTAAATTAATTTATCGTTGATTAAATTGTATTCGCTGAAAACTTATATTTTATCATTTTCACTCAAAAAGTAAGAAGCCAATTACAACAACATTAACTACTATAATATGTCCATTTCATGCTATGTATCAAACAAACGGTTTATTTCTTTATGTTTAGCATTATTTGGTACGATTCATTTATCGTGTAAACGCATCATTTTGCACATTTCCCCATCTGTCAACCAGGAAATAGCGTTATTTTATTTAACGATAACATAAACCCTCGGGTAATTTAGTTTGCTTAGTGTACGCAGTGTTAAAACAATTGATTAGTTATTGGATATGTACACATGTTGGTGAAAAAGGTAATTGTTTACTTTTCATTATTAACAAAAAAACAACGTTGTTTCCAACGATGGCAAGTGATTGCGATCGTTGTAGACTCAAACCGATAGGCACATATCCGGTCTACACTCCAGATTTTAACCAGTATAATCTCACTAAGCGACTATTAAGTTTTTTTAATGAAATTAGCTAAAATTTGAACGGTATTGATCAATGTTGATATCATCAGAGCCGTCTGACCAAGATCTTCACTGTTCGCATTTTGGTCAGAAATAACCTTATGAATAAAACAACGAACAGTGTAGATCCTGATCAGACGACACGTTTGTGTCGGTTGATCTGGATCTACACTGTTCGCCTAAGTGATGTTAGCCATCCCACGGAGTAAAGGGTTAAAAGGAATATTTAAGACAACAATCTAATTTCACGAAATTTCCCTTTCGTCAAGAAAATCGTTGATCTAAAATCCAATTAGACAGTTAACGATTGTTTCTATATCACCTATAGACAGAATGAGTGTTGTTATTCAGTACATGTGGTTCGATTTGAATACGTAATTTCGGACAATTTGCCAATAATTTCACACCATAGGACTGCAGATGTTATGGAGACAATATTTTATGCGTGTGATCGGATGTAATTACGAAATACTGTCGTATCATTATATTTCGCGTGGGTTTAATATTCGCGTATTTCGAGCTGGCGGTGTGCGTGAAATCAACCCTGCGAATATGAAGTTCATAATACATTATCCTATCAAAGCAATACAACTGCGCTAATTTATGTCCGCGCGAAAATGCCAATTGCGTCATATTCGCGAAAATAAGGCCCCGCAAATTTAAGGGAAGCCACAGTAAGTGTTTATTGGAAAGTTCTGAGTGTGCGACTATTGTTTTCAGGGTATATTCAGGGTTAACGCATTTAAGAATTCCAGTTATTACATACAAATACAGATGGGAAGAATAATAGCAGGGGTAGATCAAGAGGGGATTTATTGGGGTTTATCGAACCCCCTCATGATTGGGGCTGCAATATGTTATTTCGATAGGGGTTTTGGCTAAACATTTGGAAATTATCGAATAACTTCACTTAGACTGTCCCAAACGAACCCCTCTTTATTAAATGTTGCTGACGAACATAAAGGATAAATTTTCATAATCATATTCTATGTTGACTGAGACCCTCTTACTGTTCTGATAATTGTTGTTGTTGTTGTTGTTTTTGTTATTGTTGTTGATATAAAATTTTATGTTTTCATTCATGACTTATACATGTAGTATATACTGTCATCACAACCAAAGGTCACATTATGTCCTAGCTGTTTTGTTAATGCCAGTATTCATATATATCACATATGGTTAAAGAACATTAACGGCTATTGTTATAAACATGTAATACATGTATATGTTAATGCTGGTGGTTATTTAAGTATCATTGATTATGGATGAGTAGAAACTGGCGTGAGGGGCGGAGATCATAACAGCAAAGTGCAATGCAAAAGATGATCAATGTTTCTCACTATAATAATATTATGTTTTTGAGATAATAATGAAATGAAAAGCCAACTTTTAAGAAATTGGACGAAGACTCTCATCATTTCTACTTCCGGGATTCAGGTTTGTCTCCCCTTAAACTCCGGTAATTTTCTTTGACGGTCAATGAATGAAGTGTGTGGGAGAAAGAATAAAGCAAGACAAGTAACTGTAAAACAGCTGTAACTGCTGCACTAGAGGCTGGATTGCTTAATCTGTTTTAATAAATGTATGTAACAGGATAATATTTTACTTATTAAATAATCAGGTCTGGCGACCTCTATAAACAAGAGGGTCATAGTTAGTTGATTTTTGCGTTTATACACGCATGTGATTTGACAATCAGGCATCGAGATTATTAAATTGAGAAAGGAAACTTGTCTCCATTTCAGCCAATCAGATGCATGAGATTTAAGACCGGTTTCAAATATCAGTTTTATAACCTTATGCTCAGATGGATTTTATAAATATATCCCTAGTGTACTGTTACAAGTGCGTTGCACGTGCTAAGCGTGGAACGTGTGTTTAATTAAATAGGCCGTACTTTTCCCTTTAACAATGTGGGCATGATTCTTTAATTTGTATTGTCATACACATTAAAAAGATCGTTTTCTGTTGTCATGTCATCTGTTTTGACATTATTTACTACCTTTTAATAAAAGCTATTAATAATACGTTGATTGAACATAAACACAAATAACTTCAGCGTGAGTTTATTTCCACAGAATATCCAGTGCATGGCGGTGTACTTGTTTATTGCGGCGTGTTTGTCTTTGACCCTTGCGGCCCCTAACAGAGAAGGAGTGACCCAAGAAACCAAAGATGTAAACTTTCTTATGCCGGAGGTGCAGCCAAAAGTGGTGAGTGTTTAGTAAAATTTATTTAATTTATAGAGACGTTATTTGTAGTAATAAGATTCTTGTATAAACTGACTTGTATAAGATTCCTTTAAAATGCCCCGGGGCGTTAAAGTTTTTAAAAGAGGAGCGCTTATTATTTATCTTGATTTTTTATTCTAATATAGATTATGAAATATAGTGGATAATAAATGTGCATTAACTGACTTCTTAAAATATCACGGGGGCTTTATTAGGGGAGAGGCGTTTAAAGGGAATTGTATGGTATTTATTTCATATAATTGTTTTATTGATGGTTGTCTCATGATAAACAATAACAACCGTCGTTTCTAGTTGTATTGTTGCCGTAAAAAGTCGCCCCTACATGTACCTTCGACTCAATGGTGTTGTTACTAAAATGCTGATACCACTTGATCAATACTGATTTACCAGAGACATGTGAGAGATTATCAGTCTGGGTTCCTGCTTGCCCGGTTTTTAAGCTTCATTTAAAGTCTGTTTATTATCACCCATGTGTTTTTATCACGCATATTATTGCTGCCACACATATGCTTGCTGTCACCCAGATATGTTATGTACACATTTCAAATCCTCTGCATCTATTGTTTCACTTTTTGTAACGTTTTTGCTGTTTAAATAATGTTAAACATTTTATGTACCATAACGCTGTGAACAATTGTTTCGCTTTTCCATGTCTTCCATATTAGACTGAAAGTAATATTGTTTTATTTCAGGCTGACACCTACCTATGCATTCCTATGAAGACGAAAACAGAACCAGAATATATAAGTAGGTTATTTCCTTCGTTTGTTCTGTTTCTAGGATAGTCTTGTTTCTGTCGGAATTTTATTGAACCTGGTAGAGTAGGGGCCAAACTTCACAGAGAAATAGTCCGGATAACATTTTTACAGGAGGTTGGGGGGGGGGGGGGGGGGTTCAGCATGCCTCTAGACCTCCAAATGTTCACTTGCTGACATGCTTATGACGCATTAAACTTAAAAATAGTTTGAAGTGTACACATCTCAGATTTTGCTTTAAATTCAGTGCACTGCTGAAGTACTTATTTAAGTTGGACCAGTGATATTTGGACAAAAGGCAAACTTGACTTGATTTTAAGAATTATCTGGATACTTAAAATAGAGATTTTTAAACACTAAACAAAGACACTTTATAAAATTGTCACTCTTTCATTTCGGATTTTCGAACACCTGTTCTTTTTTCAAGAAAAAAACAACAACAGAAATTGTGTTATTTATGTTACATTTGAATATCACAGAGTTTAGAAAACCTTACTATAAAATTTATGATTGAAGTATATAGTGCTGACGGAACTTGTGATTTTACGCATTTACCTTGCAGAATGATGCTATGTTTTGAATTTAATCTTATTTCTAATATAATAATAATTTATTTTATCTCTTTTGATCCTGTCGGATTCAAGCCTCATGCTAACATGCTAAGAGACTTCATTTTAAAAGTTATCTGGATATTTAAAATTTCTAACACTGAACCATAAGTTTAGAAAACCTTACCATAAACGTTTAAACCATAGCTGACGGAACTTGTGATTTTACGCATTTACATTGCAGAATGAAGCTATAACTTGATTTTAATCTTATTTCTAATATTTTTTCTTGTTATTCAGTCGGGTTCAAGCCTCATGCCAACATGGAAATCGCCCACCACATTCTGCTGTATGGCTGCTCCACGCCCGGAAGTAAACAACCAGTTTGGTGAGTTGGATTTCTGTCCATCGACTACATGTGGAAGCAAGGCTAATTGTATCCGTTTGTTTGTTAAAGACAATTGTGGTAGTTTCAGTTTTTACAAGATCATGAATTTTATGTGTTCGCCGTTTGCACAAGACAAAATCTAAATTAGCAATCTCAGTGGTTGAACAGAGTTGATTCAGAAGTATTATTTCAGACAGAAAGTTTCTCGCTTGCCAATTTACTTTTCATCGCAACGAAACAACGATAAAAAGGGCACTCTCTTACACTTTCGGCTCATTATATTCACCTCTGTTAAAGGCTTGAACTACTTTCAACTACTTTTACTTTAACTTAAAGAAATAGTTCAACAATTACATTTACAATAGTTTGGGTTTCTTCGGTTTTAAGGAAAGATAGCGAAGATTTCTGTCATTTGTTTTACATCAAGCTTGTATTCATAATTATGACTGTATACAATAAGGCTACCGAGTTTGGTTAAACATCTTGACATTTAGCCTATCGCAGAGATGTTAACACTAAATAACAGCTGCAGTCGGTTTGATAAGATGGTTTAAAAGTTTGGGGAAAACCGTAATATTAGATATAGACATTACCTGATAGGCCAACAAAGCCGAAGAAAAAAAAATTGTACTAGTAAAACAATAATATTATGTATACCGTACACGGTACACTAAATTGAAAGCTGCTTTTTCGTAGGTTAAACAAGTTAGGGGGACCTGTGGGATTATTTAGAAACATAAGTAAATTGGCCAATATATGTAAAGAAAAAATAATTTTAAAACAGAATTTCTTTACCTTTAACAAAAACATCGGGAAAAGAAAAACAACTTCTATACAGATGCCTTTCAAAGTTTCAATTATAACTGTTTTTAACTTTTACATTTGTTACATTTGTTTGTACTTTATTACCTGGATTCACATCTCTTGCTTTTATTGAAAATTTAGATTTAAGCGAACTGCGTCATAAAAGCCCAGAGAGCATATTGTAATTCAACCGCAACATTCGTGTCTTATCGTGATAAACCGTGAATTTAATATTACTTGGTTTAAAATTTCAAATAATAAAATATTTAAACGTCTCTTTCACACTGTATTGTTGGTACTGGAAGTCATAGAAATGTTACTTTACGACTGCAGTAAAAGTGGCTTTTATGCGAATTAAACGAATTCGAAAAGGTACTTTTCCACAGTCATGTGTGAAGGATTGTCAGCTATTTACTTCCGGCTCGACAGCAAACGTTTTATGTCATCTTTGAGGGCAATGAGATGTTACTGATACATATATTTCAGCTCAAACGGACTGGAACTCCATAAAGATTGATTTCCCTATGTTCTATATTAGAAGTGTCATAGAGATGGGATGGGGTGGGGCTTCTTGATTGATATATTTATTTACTCATAGGCAAGACCACGTTTATAAATCTTAATGAAAAAATAACAGTAGGTTTCAGCATAAAATTTCACTTTGAAGACTATCACCATTGCTTGTTGACTAAATTAACTTGTATCTAACCTTTTTAAATGCATTTTAAGTGAATTATTTTTAGATTAAAAAGCAATGAAAGGACGATAACTGGATCAGATGCAAATTTACGTAAACCATCAAATGCTTCTATAACATAAAATAGTTTATATTATTTAAGGGATTGCCACACTCCTCCCAACTTTGTACGTCGATAAAAAGAAAATTATCAAAATCTCAAAAACGGCAAAATGCCGTTAAATGGAACTTTGCACAAATGTATGTTATTAATGTATCTTTATTTTGCAGATGGTAAGACACGTTAGAAGAGTAAAGACAAATAGTGAGATCTAAAAATTCAAGAAACTTCTATTTACATAAATTCACAAAAACTTAACAACACAAAACATCATTTTAAATGCCAACATTAGTAATATGGTACTGACAACAATTTATTGTGTCCTCGTGACTTACATATGTAAACTTTTCGAGATATTAGTAAAAGTGTGTTTGACCTTCAATTTTCTGGTCGCTTCCTGGTCGCGTAAACGGATGGCAATCACTGATTTATCTTTTAGTAGTTGAAATTCTTTTACAAAGTATACAACATTTTCTTGTCAGTATCATTGCACTCACGTGGGAATTTAAAATTATGTTTTGTAACGCTTAGTTTTTGTGAATTTATGTAAATAGAATTTTAAAGAATTTTTAGGTCTAGCTTTTTTTCTTTACTTTTCTAACGTGTCTTACTGTATGCAAAATAAAGATACGTTAGTAACATTCATTTGTGCAAAGTTTCATTGAATGGCATTTTGCCATTATTGAGATTTTGATAATTTTCTATTTATCGATGAACAAAGTTGGGAGGAGTGTGGCAATCCCTTAAAGAGGAGTTCCGGACAATTTGAAAATTTGTCGTTGCAAAGAGCTACAAATTGTCTTCACATCATTTTGGTTAAAGAATTTTGAAAATCAGACTATAAATAACTGAATTATGTCTGTCAGAAGTTGCAGATTTAATGCTTTTGGAGGCAGCCATTTTGACATCATCAATTCTTGTGCACATATGTAAATGATATGAATTTACAAAATAAAGAAAATCTCAGCATAACATTATGTTCATCTTGGAAAAAAATAGAAAATACATTTTAACTAGTATTGTACGTTTTTTCTACGAACTTCTTTTAGAAACCTACTATGTAAAAAACATGAAAAATCAATTTGTGCACATAAATTGATGATGTCATTGGTCACATAAAAATTGCCACCTGCTTACAAGGGATCAATATTGAACCGACCATATCTGAGCAACCTGTGGGTCGATTAAAAAAAGTCTTTACAGTTCTGTTCCCAGATTTAAAATGTCTGTGCAACGATAACCAATTCCAATATTCCTACCTATTTAATTTAAAACTGCATCTTTATGCCTTTCTCGCATCAACTTGTATATCTCTTTGTATATCTTGTTAGGAACTGTGGTGAGATGGCTTCCCATGGCGGTGATTACGAATCCGGGCCAGTTTGTGGGTCCGGGGCCAAAATTCTGTATGCGTGGGCAATGGACGCACCCGCGCTTTCGCTACCAGAAGGTAAAACCCCAATCCTTTTGTATTCACTACCCGCCCTGTCGGATTTTCTTTGCTACCGATCGTCGTTGTAATTCCAATTCGAAGCATTTTATAGATTCGATGAAAAAAAGCATTTGAAGATTAAGACTTTTTAACTAAGCACGACTAACGTCTTCGTGGAATCGAATTTTTGTCTACACAGACTGACAGAGAGGAGACAAGTGTACATTTCAGCCAGTCACTTCATTCAAAGATTTGAGACTGGTCTCCATTCTCAAATTTATAATCTTGGTCCCATTAGCTAACCAGGTCCCATGTTTTTGGTTATTTTTCTATGCGTAAAATACTAAACATGTATTTGTTACTGGTCCATTGTTGTTTATTACAAAATAAAATATTTCTGTTTATCTAATCGTGGGTGTGATAAATTCTATTCATGACGACGAAGCCAAATCATTAATTATATCTGTAATTAAAGTCATATTTCATTAACAATGATGCCATTAGAAAGTGATCCCTTTCAGCTGTGAATGTTTCTTTACATTGTCACGCGGCACAGAGTAATATCACCTTCGCACGCAATATGGTGTAAAGTTTAAAAGATACCAGCTGCGCGAAAACGAATTGATGTTTTGAGGTTGTATTTTTTCAACAATTACAAATGAACTTTTCGTTGATCGATGATTGACATCTACCTACGCAGTGACTTCTCCTTTTTGGTGTTTATCAGGGAACCAATATAGAACAGTGACATTCTTACTAAAATTGGATCTGTGTTCGGGGTGCTTGTATCTCTTTCCCGAACAAAGCTCCCAAGTTACCTAATGCAACATAAAAGAATGTTCAGGTTATACAGACATATAGGGTCAATGTCATATATGTGATACGTGCTTGATTTTTTATGGAAATTCAGGCTCCTATGCATTACTTTACGAAAGAACTAGATAAGCGATGGAAGAAACGTGTGTCCGGATTTTACGGAATAGTATTCCTTTATGAGTAGTTCTTTGGGGCAAGGCGGCGTGGACAGTAATTTGCATTTTATTTCTGCCATTGAGAGGGCCATTCAAACTGAGACTGCAATATCCTGATTATTTGTCGTGATCTGTCGCTATCCAAGTTCTTTTTTTCCTCTATTTAAATATCACAGTAGCTTTGCTTTTTGTCGTATGACGGTTGAAAAAAGTATCCCCGTATATTCATTCAATTGTTTTTATCATTCCATCTTAAAAGGCCGTTAAGTACGTACAAACATCTGTATAAACAATGAATTGCACTCAACCCCGGGTTGCAGGGATTCCATTACTGCACATGAATAAGCTCAGTCAAACCGAGCATGCAATAATTAGATTATTTGTCGTATTTATGTGCCTTTAAAGTTCCCTTTCCATCTTCAGTATTTTTTACTCTTTTTTCTTATTTTACAGAAGTTGGATTTAAGGTCGGTGCCGATACTGGAATAGACTACTTGGTTTTACAAGTCCATTACAAGAATGTGGAGTCGTTTTTACCGCCGAGTAAGTGTGGTTTTCTTATTTTCCTTCGACCAAAAGTTAATCGATCTTTTTTACTGTCATATATTCCTAAAAGGTCCCCTTTGGTGATTTTTTGACCACAATACGTACGCACAAAACCATAAATGGACATACGTATCGTCATAAAAATATTTCGATATTTTAATATTGTATTTCTGTATAACAAGCCTTACTGACTTTTAAAATTAATTAAATAATTAATAAGCCCATCACGAGAATAGTTTATGTTTTTGTTTGAATTACGTCATAAAGTTGAACATAATACGTTGCTTATTGTGCATTACACGGTAATATAACATTATAATTATAGTCAAAATATATAATAACACATCCTAGTTATGAAGAAATAACAGAATAGTAAAAATAAAAATGTCGATAAACATGGCCGAAGACACCTTTTTTTCGTGATGTGCCCCAAATATTCATTTTGTCTGTTAGGATAAGTGGATATTTGTTTGGCTAGAAATCGACTTTCACTGATATCTATCACTGTCCCATCGGAATGCGTACACGCTCTTAATCAATAGTTTTTTCTAGCATTTCAGAATATATAAGGGATTCTCAAGACAAAAAATTGGCCAAAAGAACTCTGTTTTCAGTTTCTGATCATTTTAAACTTACAACAATTAAGCAAACGTTATCGTACATTTGTATGATGTTCGGAAGGCATTGCTGTGTTTTCCAGATATCATACCGTCTGTCTATCTTCCCATCCGTCCGACCAAATCTCGTCAGAAACATATATTTGCAACAAAGGAATAAATTTAAGTTAACTTCATAAATGCAGGGTTTTTTATTTAAAACTTAACGACTCCATCAGGTATACAACGTGTAATGAATAAACGATCGAAATATGTGCAAAAATCTGTGTCAGTTGTCATGCTCATTTCCCCGACATCTTAGTCATGTTTCCCCGACATTGCACTCATTCTTCATTTCACCGACATTAAACAATTTTTGTAAGTCGGGCTTATTCCCCTGACAATAAGTAATTGCTCAGTTCTACGACATACAAATCCTGCTTATTTCACACACCTGTAAGTCTTGTTCTTCACCCCGACATTTTTCCCGACATGTAGGTCATGCTCACCTTCACGCCATTAAAGTCATGCTTATTTCCTCGACATTTAAGTCATGCTTATTTCTTTGACCTTTAATTCATGCTCATTTCCCAGATATTGAAATCGTGCTCATTTCCCCAAATTGTTTATTTGTTTTCGTCAAAATTGGTCAAGTCGTTGATTTTCATTGACCTAGTGACCTATTTTTTCTGAACAAATGCCGTGTGTAACATTTTTAGCTCACCTGTCACGTAGTGACAAGGTGAGCTTTTATGAAAGCAATTTGTCCGGCGTCCGGCGTCCGTCCGTCCGTAAACTTTTAATTTACACGACATCTCCTCTTAAATCCCTGGGCCAAAGTTGATGAAACTTGCCACGGATGTTCCTTTCATGAAGCTCTTCCAAAGTTGTTCAAAGAAATCAATTCCATGCAGAACTCTGGTTGCCATGGCAACCTAAAGGAAAAACTTTAAAAATCTTCTTGTCTGAAAACACAATGCCTAGAGCTTAGATATTTGGCATTTAGCACCCTCTAGTGGAACTCTACAAAGATTGTTCAAATTATTTCCCTGGGGTCAAAATTGACCCCGCCCCAGGGGTCACTTCATTTTACATAGACTTATATATTAGGAAATCTTTAAAAATCTTCTTCTCACAAACCACAATGCGTACAGCTTAGATATTTGGTAAGTAGCATTGTCTAAAGAATGTCTACTAAATTTGTTCAAATCATGTCCCCTGGGCCAAAATCGGCCACGCCCTAGGGTTCTCTTGGTTTACATATAGTTATTTAGGAAAAACATGAAAATCTTCTTCTATAAAACCACCTAGAGCCTTAATATTTGATATACCAGCATCATCTAGTGGTCCTCTACAAAAATTGTTCAAACTATCCCCCTGGGGTCAAAAATGGCCCCGCCCCACGGGTCACTTGTTTTACTTAGACTTATATAGGGAAATCTTTAAAAAATCTATTTCTCTAAAACCACAAGGCCTAGAACCTTGGTATTTGGTATGTGTTATCATGTAGTGGTCCTTTACAAAAGTTGTTCAAATTATTCTCCTGGGGTCAAAAATGGCTCCGCCCCGGGGGTCACTAGTTTGATTACATAGTGTTATATAGTAAATATTTAAAAATCTTCTTCTCTGAAACCGTGAGTCCTAGAGCTTAGATATTTGGTATAGAGCATCATCTAGTGACATTTTCTCCACAATAGCAGCTTAGTTGTTGACAGGTGAGCGACCCAGGGTCCTATGGACCCTCTTGTTTACAAAAACTATTTAATTGCTGGTCAAAGTAATGACTGAAATTATCATGTTGTTGTTGTTGTTTTACAGAAAATGAGAAAGATAGTTCCGGAATCACAATAACAGTAACGGACACGCCGTAAGTACTTCTGGTACCAACTCTAACGTTTAACTTTGTTGGAAAAAGACATTTGTTCATTTCTGTGAAATGTCGCTTATTATTTCACCATTATTTTACTTTTGGCTTAGCAAAGGTTTTTGTACATTTGTATTTTACGTGTGAAATAATAACAATTTTGTCTGATTCAGCACCTATCTGATTGGCTTATTAGGGTCATATGACAGCGTTTTTGATTGGCTTATTAGGGTCATATGACAGCGTTTTTGATTGGCTTATTAGGCTCATATGACAGCGTTTTTGATTGGCTTATTAGGGTCATATGACAGCGTTTTTGATTGGCTTATCTTATTAGGGTCTTGGGTCTGCAGGAAAAACAGCGTTTTCGATTGGCTTATTAGGCTCATACGACAGCGTTTTTGATTGGCTTATTAGGGTCCTTTGACATCGGTTTGTTTCGCAAAGAAGGAGCTGCGCGCAAATTTATATAAAATAGGTAAATGAGAAATACAGAATCAGTTGTTGAAGGTTTTAATAATACGAACTCAATTTTGTTATTTTCATCGACTCATGAACTATCAAAATGTTTATCCAAATTTTAAGATCGGAGAAACGCAAAAAACAACAAGAAATTTAATTCTCAAGTAAAAATCGATATATCCATGAACCAAACTTTTTTACATAAATTTTGTGATTTATGTTGTTTGTTTTTTGTGAAATGTCTGTTTCTCTTTCATTTAATAAGCAGTCTCACGATTTAGCCACGTTTTTGTTGTATTCACGTTTGAAATAACAACCGATATTTCCCATGGATTAAACCTACTCTTATAATGTTTCTGTCTGATGAAAATTATCTAGATCTATTTTGTTGATATAATTATGTCTCATATTTGAAAAATACATTCTGAAAAATATTTATGGAATAGTCTTCCATTTAAAAAAAATAACAGAACTCGAGAATGAATGATAGAATTATTATCTTGAAACAGTATGTATACATGTAAATAAAATTACATTTAATACTATAAGTATCTCGGAGATAATATAATGTCATTAAAATGACATTAATTAAGGAATGATTCTTATTTTGGTGCGGTTCATGCAGATTGGACGTGCACGCGAGAGCTGGCAAATCCATAAAGCGCGCTAGCGCTTTATGGTAAATTTGCCAGCTCTCGCGTGCACGTCCAATCTGCATGAACCGCACCAAAATAAGAATCATTACTTATACTTAAGGACTTTGAAAACGCACCCTTGGGATAAGTGTATATAAACATAGAAGACGCCTTTTATATCAAACATATTATATAGCTGTGTAAAGTACAACTCATTGCCGTCATTTTGATACCAAAATATTTAAAATTGGTTCATTGATAATAAAAATATCGCGTGTTCAAGACAGTAACCCTGAAATCAAAAGTAACACTTTAGCCAATACAAGCGTTCGTTTTCAATGATATGCCTTTAATTGTAATGCAAGCTCTATAGGCGTGAAGTGTTACTTTTGATTTTAGGGTTACTGTCTTTAACTCGCAATATCTTTTGTATAAATAGACCAATCTTAAATATTTTACTATCAAACTGACGGCAATGAATTGTACTTTACAAAGGTATGTGAAACATTTCATTTCAAAGGCCTTTTCCAAGTTAAAATACACTTATCCCAAGGGTGCGTTTTCAAAGTCCTTAAGTATATATTTACATTTTATTCATTTTTTTTTTCTTTAAATAAACTTAAGTCGAACGCTTTCAAAAATTAGTATTAAGTGAAAAGGGGGAGTAATACGTGGGAGTTTTCAATAGTAACAGCCATAACGTTACTGACGTCATTACGGGTCATGCGGTTCATGCAAAATGAACCGAATTTTTTTAAACGAAAAAATCAATAGGAATGTAAATATAATGTATTAACTAATAGCCTCATAAAACATTATACTCAAATAAACCTTTCCTATATAAACTATACATGTCATTAAAAATGGCATTAAAATGTTTTAACAAAATGGTATCATACAACATCTTACTCAATTGAACCTTTTCTGTTAGAGCGCAATAACTCTTTAGTTACCTGGTATTATGTATTATCTACAGTATTATGTATAATCAACATTGTACATAATTATTGTATTAATAAAACATGTAAAAAAAGTCTTAGTAATCATCGGCAATCCTGTTTAGAAAGTCATAGTAATCATCGGCAATCCTGTTTAGAAAGTCTTAGTAATCATCGGCAATCCTGTTTAGAAAGTCTTAGTAATCATCGGCAATCCTGTTTAGAAAGTCTTAGTAATCATCGGCAATCCTGTTTAGAAAGTCTTAGTAATCATCGGCAAACCTGTTTAGAAAGTCTTAGTAATCATCGGCAATCCTGTTTAGAAAGTCTTAGTAATCATCGGCAAACCTGTTTAGAAAGACTATTCTGAGAAAAGTGGAATTATATTTGTATGAGATCTTTTATCAACAAATTGTAGACAGTCACGCTCGAAATTAAAAACTCAGTTAAGAAGAAAAAACTTAATTTAGCAAACGTTGAAGTGTTAAACCGTTTGCATACTTTACAATTTATAGTTTATATTTATATAGTTTCCAATTCCATTAAGGTTATAAACTGTACTTGCACACCGTTTAATACTTGGAATGGCTTTTTCGGATTGTTTTATCTCAAATAGAAAGTAAACATCTTTATCAAATAGTAAATTGGTATTCAATAATTCTGAAACAGCTTATGTCGGTCTCTTTTCAAAGACCACGTTCGCCGACCGCGACCATGTCATGTAAACGGTACGCACGTAAAATTAACAATGTTGTGAAATCAGAAAACTACAGCAATGGTCTTTAAAATGACAGTATACGCATAGATAAACAAAAGCCTTAGTGGTTGAAAATAAACTAATCTAAAATTTGGTCGATAAATTGACGGGTGTCAACACTTCCTTAAACTTGCAGTAACTGTAACTTAATTAATGAACTAAAGCGTATTATTTCTGCAAACACTCACTTCACAATTTCTGCAATCCCACACTTCACCATGTAAATTTCCCGAAACATAAAGTAAAGGGAGGTAATCATTCTCTTACTTTCAGTCAGCGCCGGCGTGCGGGTGTGTATCTGTTGGGTACCTCAGGAAGTATCAAGCCTCACACAATAACCTACATGGAGACAGCGTGTCCGTATGAAGAGAACTTCGAGATCCATCCATTCGCCTTTAGAACACACGCACATACATTAGGTATCACATGTATTTTGATTTTATTGATCATGTTTTTAACGGTTGATTCAAGTTTCTGGTCGTCTTTAATAATTGTGGTACATTCTGTCTGTGCGGTTTCAAATGAAGCACGTCACGGAAAATATGTTTCGACAATTTTTGTGACTGTATTTGGAAAAAAAACTATACAAATATCTACTAGTATTTGCTGTACGAAATTTGCGAGATTGTTATACATTTTGACTATAGAATGTTGTGTTTTGAAGTATTAAAAGAATTGTCGTCTGCCCAAATTGATGACCTCATTACAAAAAGGTTCCAAAAGACGAATTTTCTAGTGAGGCACACCAGTTAAAATCTACTGCCTTTATCTTTTAAAATATTTACTACAATCTTCTTTTCGTCCGTCAGACTAGGCCACTTTGATACAATAAAAGCCAACTAGGTCATTGCATTAGAACAAAATGAAAAGAATATTGTGATAACATAATCGCCATTTTTGTTAGGTTATAGGGGAAAGGGTTAGAAATGAAAATCGCAACCTTAAACATAACAAAGGGAAAAACATTAAAAACAGACTGTTATGTTTTCTCATATCGTATTCATCGAACAACAAGTTTTGTATTTATCATCAATCAACAAGCTCAATTTAACTTGATATTACATTGTAACAACCCATTTTTTTCTTCGTTATTAATGATTTGCATTTAATGGGAAATTTTTAGTTTTAAAATCATAATATTTATCAGGTAAAATGGGACCCAATTTCTGCCACAAATGACGCCAAAACACACTGAATTGAACCTTCAAATTTTCTCAGCTGAATAAAAATGTGTTTTTGGTAAAGTTTCTTTTTATCTGCGGATACAAACTGTTAGATTAACTCTCGCGTCAGCTTGATAGAATCAGTTGTCCTTCTTGTTTGCTAGAACTATTTTTAAAATCTGCGTCTTCAAACTACGTCATATAATTCATTTGCCTTAACATGTAAAACTACGTTAAATTAATCATAATACGTTAATTTAACCATTTGCTTGTACATGTACCACCGTTTTTGAGTGCAATTATATAAAAAGTACAAAATAATTGTAGTGAAAATTTGTGATGCTCCGTTTCAATATGAGGCTAATTGACTTTCTGGCAAGTGTTGACTTCTGGGTCCAAGATCAGAAAACTGATTTTTGAGACCAGTCTCAAAACTCATGCATCTGACTGGCCATTCTCCATTGCAGCCATTCATATGCTTGAGATTTAAGATTAATCTCCTGATTTAGTTTTTTGATATTGGGCCCTGATCAAATTGTCGACTTGCACGGTCAGGAAAGGATCTTAACTTTGTGTATGCATTAAGAAATCCACTCTTACTTATAGTGAACAGTGTCGATCGTGACTTTGCGGCAAGTGTAGACTGTGATCAAATTGTGGACCGAAAAGGATGTAAACTATTTTTATATGCACTTAATGCACTTAGAATGCCTCTCTGCTTAAATGGTGAACCATGCGCAGGCTGATATGTCTACATACACCGAATACATTTTTATACTGTCTTCGTGACGAGAATTTGATTTACATTATTTTGAAAAAATATGTATGTCATATTTATGACGATGACCTCAGCAGAACGTTAAATCGTATATTGTGAATTCATAAATATTCGCGGGGTAATAATTTTCGTAGATTTCTAGGGCAGATCGATCCACGAATTTAAAACCACCACGAAAAAAAAAGGAATTGAACTTAAACGTAGTTAAGAAATTTTAGATCCACGAACTTATGTACCCCCGAAAAATGGTGTCTAACAGAAAACCACGAAATTTTATACCCACGAATGTAGGTGCATTCACAGTATGATTACATTTACATGAATAATATTCCGATAATGAACACATTCGGGTGTGATGTGAATCAGAATGAAGATAAAGCATTCTTTGAAGGTAATTTAGGTTAAATGTGTATAATTAAATTGCATAGTGTCTACGTCTAAGTGCATTTGCAATGTGTCTACTTGTAAGTGTCTACTGCATTCGTCATTGTTTACAACTGGCCCTTTCGCGTATAGTGCGTTATTGGTTACTTGACAGTCACGTGACGGACAATTTAATTTTAATTTGGTAAACAGTTTTACAAATTTAGTATCACTATCTCCTTTTACAAGTATTGATCACTGAAATATATTTTGTTGGCCCATATCAGCCATTTAACCATTTTGGGATATATAAACACGAGTATCATTGATTGTCTAGTTCTTCTTAATAAATCATTAACGCCCAGCAGATTGTAGGATGTCGCCTCGCCCAAAAATGTTACATAATAATAAAGAATTACATGTACAAATGGTTGTATTGTTTTATAGGTCAGGTGACCGCAGGCTACAGGATTAGAGACGGCCAGTGGACAGAAATAGGACGAAAATCGCCCCATTTACCACAGGTAAGCCCATTTGCGGTTTACATTTTTTGCATGTCCATAATTCTAAAAGACAAATTGCGAAGCGCAGTCCAATGCAAAACTGGTTTTATTTTGACATCACAAGAATAAAAAAAAACACATTTGTTTCCAGACAAAATTCAATTACATGGATGGTACATAATGTGATTTATAGTAAAACAATTCTATAAGAAATTAACACACAAAAAAGAACTAGTTCAGTTAAGGATGAGTGGATTTGCTCTATCCGCTTTGACACGGCGCAGACCGGCAATTCATTTCACAAAACACTTTACATGTCCTGACAACATTGACAGTGTACGCATCATGTTTACATGTCTAGGCAATCTTGACATTGTGCAGACCGCCCTGACATTGCCCAGATCGCCTAGACATTGCACAGACCAACTCGATATGTCCTGATCACCTTGACATTGCGCAGACGACATTGACCTTGATATTACCCAGATTGCATTGACATTGCACAGACAGGCTTGACATTGCGCAGAATGTGTACATGCATTTACCACTTTCAATTATCCATACCACCTTGGCACTGCGCAGACCGGCTGGACATTGGGTAGATATTGTTTATACATCTACCACCTTCACATGTCCTGACCACTTTTACATTACCCAGATCGCATTGACATTACGCAGTTCGGCTTGACATTGCTTGTACATATACCACCTTTACTTATTTATACCACATTGACTCTGCGCAGTCCGGCATTGACATTGCCCATGTCAACATCATGCACAAATTAAATCAAAAAATTTATCACGTTGTAAAATCACTCTGTTACTGTTTCCAAGAATATTGAGCATTAAAAATATACAAAAACAAGCCCATATCCAGACCCATTATGCCAGCAGGGCCTCAAAATTGATCTTTTTTTTTCAAATATTAATATTCAAATTAATTTTAACCTTTTTAATACACATCATTTCTTAGTTAATAAGAAAATCGGCAAATTTACAGTCATTTGAAGTTTTGAACGAATATTAAAGACACGCCTTTTTTGCTTCTTACTAACTTAAAAGTGATGAAGATCCAGTCCTCTTTAAATGTTTAGGAGTGTTCTGTTGTTATCACGAACTTTCTAGAACCTTATCAGAAAATTGTTCAGGTTCTATGCTGTTAGCAAATCATAAGAGATTAATCATGTTCAACAACTTGGCTATGATTGTCTTTTTCCCTGCCATATCTGAGGTAACATATGTTGTTATTTGAAATTTCTAGACATGGTTCGATATGTACTAATGGCCGTCTCCCATTGGACTCCTTGCTTTAAACAGTTTATTTAAATGCCATCTTGTTCATCCGTATGCCAAAATCTGTTTGTCGGAAAATCCTCAACTACTGTCTGGCCATTTTCATGTTATGACATTGCAATGACATGACAATGTTTGACATTTTCATGTTTTGACATTGCAATGACATAGACAATAATTGACATGTTAATGTTATGACAGTGTTTGACATTTTCATGTTTTGACATTGCAATGACATAGACCATTATTGACATGTTAATGTTGTGACATTGAAATGACATGGCAATGTTTGACATTTTCATTATTTGACATTGCAATAATATAGACAATGTTTGACATTTTAATTTTATGACATTTGCGGTGGCATTGACAATGTTTGACTTTTATATGTTTTGACATTTCAATGACATTGAAAATGTTTGTAATTTTCGTGTTTTGACATTGCAGTGACATTGACAATGTTATACATTTTCTATTTTAGATGTTTTACAACGACACAACCCCAGGTTTGATAGTCAGAAGAGGCGATATGTTGGTATGTACTTAAAATAATATTTGTTTACTGTAAATACACTTAAATTCGTCTTGACGTATATTTAGTGATGGTTTTGACTTCGTGGATCGATCTCCCCGCGAAAATAAGTGACAGTTTAATGTCAGCAAAGTTCGTCTATGTCTTACGATCTGCATACTTAACGCAGTCATTTTAACGTTCCTTCGGTTTAATGATGGTATGAATATGGCGATGAACATGGAACCTTCAGTGGGGTATATTCAGATTAACACCATTCCATGATCAGCGGCGTATGGTCCCCAGATAAAAGAATGAGTTTGCCGTAAACGACAAACAATTGGCAAAACTGATTAGATTAGAAATTTGACTTGGGATCTGAAAATAAAAATCTTGCATATCACAGAGAATGCCAAAAGAAAAAACCAGAAAGTATGTCCTGCGAGTTAAGCCAGAGGCTAAAAGAAAAAATCAATATTTTTGCATTGCGTTTGTTTTTCAGGCCGCAAGATGCACTATGAGAAACGACTTAGATCGTCGAGTCGACATTGGGTAAGTAATAATGTTTGATTTCATTAGAATTAAGGTAGATTTGAGTCTGGTGGGTTTGGATCATGAGCATTAGAGTTAAATGCATAAAAACAAAAAGAAGGGAAGCATGCGTAAAACGAATAGACACACTCAGAAAACACAACAACCCTATAAAACCAAAACGCACAGAGGAGAAGAGAACATGAGTTTATCAAAATGATCAATTTCCACTAAAACACAACAAACAAAATAAAGGGGTATACTTTAATGGCTCGATTATGGTTAATTTTAATTAAACTATACTTAACTATAGAATGCCTTTACATAATAAAATGGGCGAATTTTTTTACTTATCTTCAGTGCATTTGGGAACGCTTTAACAACTTTGGCTTAAAATCATGTTTAAACTTTCTTCACAGGTCTGCTACAGATTATATATATAAACATTGATATTTAAAAATAAATTTCGTCGGCATCTTTAAAGCTTTGTGCATTAGAGCTACGGGCTAAGAAGACAATTTTAAGTTCTGCTATATGGCAGTTTCTTTTATTATGTTTACAATTTGATGTTCTGTGTTTTTGCAGGAGCACACAAAACGACGAGATGTGTAATTTCTACATGATGTACTACACAGAAGAAAGAGACAAGACCATGTCAGAAACGTACTGTTTCAGTGCTGGACCACCCTCCTACTACTGGCAGTACGATCCAAGGATGGCGAACAATCTGGCTACTATCCCAGAAACAGCAAGTGTTGTGCCGGGAACCAAAGTACCACTAAAGGTATAAACAATCTATTTTTAGAACAGTAGGCTATGGAAATAGAGCAGCAACTAACAGTCTTTGTTGACAAAATTTGTTATTTTGTTGAAATAATTTGTTATTGCTGACGCATGGTCTATGTTAACTTGTTGAAACAATGAAGTTGATCTATTTGCTGTCATGATTTTTCGTTAATTTATTGAAAAATAAGTCTTTGCTGACATTATACTGTTCAAAAATTGTTAATTTACAGTGAGTTTGGGTGTCTTTAGTTTGAAGATTGTGCCATACTGTAAGGACGTTTGTGCTTTTTTTTTAAAGTTGTAATATACTGGTAGGCAAGTGTTTGAATTACGATTCAACTGCAAGCAAACACTCATGGATATGGGCGTAATGGACATATTTGCAAAATAAACAGTCCTACTTTGATAGAAAATAGATAACATTTCTTTATTTTCAGCAATCTGCTGAGCGAGGCTTATACGATGAAGTTCACAGTAGCAAGGCTGATGACGTCATGTATGACGTCAAGGGGGCAGATAATAATATTGAGCCAACCGCTCTTGAACCTTACGAGCGTAGCTACCTGCTCGCATACCTCAGACCAACATTGAAGGATTTAAAAGAGTTTATGACAAAAATGTCCTTCTTTGGTTGAAAAAAAAATCGTTTCTATATTTTCAGCAAACTGCTGAGCGAGGTTTATACGAAGACGCTCCCACTAACAAGGTTGATGAGGTCATGTATGACGTAAAAGGTGCAGATATGAATCTTGACCCATCCGCTCTGGAACCTTACGAGCTTAGCAAACTGCTCACTTACCTCAAAGAAAGAGGTCCAAGGGCATATAACGAAGATTATTACATTTAATGTTGCCATTACATGGATTTATTATTGTTGTTGTTGTTGTTGCTATCAAATGACCTGTGCTATATCAAATAAATTATCTATTTAACACGGCAACAGTTAATCATGTGGAGATGCACATAAAAGATCTAGTCATTGTTGTTTTGTGTTCTGTTTTGACCGAGTCTGTGGTTTATATCAAAATGTACTAAATTTTACCCTTTATTTCATAAAAGTCAAAATTAATAAATATTTTTTAATTATCATCGTTGGAACCCTACAGTTTGATCCTTATAACTTCCATTCATTAGAAAAGAGTAAAAGAATCAACCATGGGTTTTCGACGATTATTTAATATTTGATAAAGCCACTATAACAACCATACGAGTTACTTGTTATTTAATACAATTGTGGCAGTTTCCGACTTTACAGCTGTATGAATTTTTCGCGTGCACCGTGTTATTTGCAAACGGTGCGTACGTTGAATTTATAACATTGTGAAATAGGAAAGCTACTGCTATCGTCTTTAAACAGTTTATAGAGTTGAAAATTTTGACTATTGTTATTTCATTTCCTTTATTATAAAAATGCATGTGATACATAACAAAAAATGAGTAGAATAATGGTTTAGTGGTTCAACATTCACTGAACAACTTTTCTTTTTTGGTTATTTTTTAAATTAAAATACAAATGTACTTCTTATTTACAAAAGCATTTGAAACTCACACTCATAGAAAGAGATATCTGAATTTAAAAAAGTTCTATTTCCTTAACTTGAAATCATTTATTTAAAAGATATTACTTTTATGGCTTCTGCGTACTGTGTAGATCCAGATCAGTCGACACACCGATGCCGTCTGATCAGGATCTACACTGTTCGTGTTAAGAGTAATTAATTTCTTTTACGAACAGTGCAGAACCAGATCATAGGGAACGCATTTTCCTACCAATTTGGATCTACACTAGCGTATACGCGATAAAACCCGTTCATATGGAGTAAACGGGTTAAATGACTCTTGCTCTTTTGTGTATGCTGGTCGAAATTTGTAAGCGAATGCCTTCAGCTTGAGTAAAACTTCCATGAAAAAGAAATCAATTTGGTCAGTTCCTTAAAAGGGTTTTAAAGCCAATTGCATCTAAATCCTATGGGATACTGGAAATGTTGGAAATGTTGTTCAATGAATAATTAATTGGCAATTAAAATTATTTTAATATATATTAAAAAGAGACATATTATAATAAATGTTACAGTATCTATAATCACTATCAGCTACAGTAATATGCACAGCTGTTAAGAATTCGTTTTTCCGTTTACATATTCTGTTACCATATCGAATCAAAATAAAAAATATTAATTGTTACAAAGAAAATTGTCCATGAGGACTTTATTTTTTCTTCTACTAAATTGTCAGTAATTTGGCTAGCAAATGATATTTTCTACTCGGGAGCGATCCCGTACCTTCACGGCCTTCACGGCGACAGCGCCTAGCCATGCGATTCCGAAACGCTACCGACTGAGCTAGCCGGGAACCCCCCACCCACCCCCCCCCCCCAAAAAAAAAAAAGGTTGATTGGATGACCCTGATAAAGAGCTAGCGGGACAAACCCCCAAAAAGGTTGATCGGATAACTCTGATAAAGAGCTAGCGGGACAAACCACCAAAAAGGTTAATCGGATAACCCTGATAAAAAGCTAGCGTGACAAACCACGAAAAAGGTTGATCGGATAACTCTGATAAAGAGCTAGCGGGACAAACCACCAAAAAGGTTGATAGGATAACTCTGATAAAGAGCTAGCGGGACAAACCACCAAAAAGGTTGATCGGAAAACTTTGTATTGTAACAAAACATGGCTGCCTTGTATGCGCTGGTTGTTTATAAACTGTACCAAACATTGCAAACAAAACATTTATACCTTGAGCTGCCATTATACCCCCTCCCCCAACCCCACCCCCTTGGGGAATTTTAAAGTTATATTCTGGAAGCCTATACCATTCTGTGCATTTTGCATTTTTTTTTTTGCATTCTGGCGAGTGGTGCGTTTTACCGTAACGCCTGTTTGAATATGTGAGCATTGAGAAAATTTTACGTTGTTTTAAGAAATATTTGGAAATTATAAAAGTTTTGAAATAAACATATTTTTTCTACACCAGGAAGATGTTTTCTTAATTCTTAATTTTTAATGCAATTAAACATCTGCAACCTAAGGTATGGGTCTATAAATAGTCATTAAGATATGTTACTTAACATCGAAACCTATTTTTAAAGGTTGCATTAGCAAGTAATTTCTGTTCGATCTGTTCAATTTATTAATAAAAAAAGAATACAGTATTTAAATGTAATAATGTCATATTAAGACACACTTCTTGTTTAATGTGTGTAAATAAATACATATATTTGTAAATTTAAAAATTAAATATAAATTATACAGAAATTAACTCTTAAAGACATATTATGCGATTGAAAAGTAAACTTAAACTCAGTTAAACGTTTTGTTAATATCCGTAACTTAAGTTAGATGTGACTTTAGTAATATGTTATTTTATATTCTTTTGTCTATGGTTAATGAATTTGAAGTTTTTGTGTAATTGTTTTAGTTAAAATACACCTCTTCTTGAGTTTCAAAGATTATTTAGCTTTATATCATAACTAAATTAAATACCATGCCATAAGTCAACATTTTAAATATGTTACCCATAAGAACGTATCAATCAATTTTAGTTACTGCATAATAGCGATATAAATTACATTACTTCGTTCATGATAAATTGCAACAATAATGTATTTTAAGTAACCAACACACATCGGCCCGCTCTTAGAGTTTAAGATGAAATTCCTTTTTAAGTTACCATTATATCCATAAGAAATAGTGATTCTAGTGATAAATTTAATCAATTGTTTTCAAAGAAAGCTGATTCGGACATAATGAAAATCAAATTAGTTATAAAAAGCTATTAAATAATTTGCTTTTGATAAGCTATGAGTGATATTTTCTGCTTAAAAATATTAGTTTTATTCTTGATATCATTTAATTTTTTTATTATTTATATAATTTAACGATAAGCAATATCTGCGTCTCCATTTAAATTAACTATAATTGATGCTTAGCCACTATTTTAACCATAGATAAGATTAGGTTATATGACTGTTGCAGTTATAAAACAGAAATTTACACAAAACACAAATAAGTGCCAATTTTGTTTCAATTTACCCGTATCTTAATCCAGTATATAGCTTAACAACTGTCTGCAATTTATGTCTCCAGTATTAAAAATAGGTTATATAAAAGAGTTATGTTACAAAATAAAATTAGTGTATTGATGCTGATGATATTAAACAGTAATGCATTTTTAATTAAAATATTGTTAAACTTGAGAGGTTAATGATATGTAGACTACTCAATATCTCTTCAAAAAAAATGTGTATGATGTAGATGGTCGTCCTTTTTAAATCGTTTCAAATTAACATAAACCTGTCAATATGGCTCAGTGACAACATCATAGTACAGCTTACGTTTACACTAATTGTGGACTGTTGCATCCAGGCTAAAGCTTAGTCCATATACTCTCGATTAAGACAGATAACATTAATTTGTTCTAACAAAAAGTAGACAAGAAAGAATTGAAAATTAGAACATGTTTTAAGCAGTTTATTGTTCTGTTTATGTCTTTCGTCATCTTATAACATGTTACCGAGTTTTACGTTAGTTATCAGCAAAAATAATAAGAAAAGAAAAGCAAGAAACTGCTAACAATCAATGCATATTTGGATAAATATCTTCATATAATATTCTATTGTGTTAAAGTTGATTTATAACCAATTTAAAAGCTACAGAAATAAGCTGATTCAATAATCTGTTGTTAGAAATGTTTTCAAAAGTAGTTTCATTCATCTAAAATATTATGTGCGGTTCAGTGTAGGATTTGTAAAACATTGAACTAGCTTGAGAATATTATAACAATATCTTAACTCAAGGAAGAGAATTTTACCTAAATAAAATTATTATACATATATCGAAGTTAACTTGTCTATTAGCTTACCATCACCTGCATTACACAGATTGTCTTTAACATTAGGATGTTTCCCTTTAACAATTATTTTTCTTTAAGAAAAATTCCCTTCTACAAAGATCTTAAGGAATTCTTAAGCTTTCGTTAAACAATGGAAAAATAATGTTTCATTAATTACACTTTATTTTTCTTATTTCACATGTTTTATTTAACGGTAAAGTAGTCAGTTATTACTGCTCTAAAAGACCATAACTGATGGTTTCAACTACAGTTTGTCAACCAGTTCCGGTTAATCTTTTTATCCATTGTGGAAAAATATATTCAAAGCAATAATCTGAATTTTGTTTTTTGTTTTATAGTATGCAAAATGTCTAAACAAAAATATGTTGCAGTTATTTTAGTCTCCGCATGTGTTTACTTTCACAAATGTAGCAATTATTGACAGACACATTTAAAACAGTTCCGGTTAATTCAATCAGTATCGAATCATGCAAATATAAATCGGGTGACATCTCTCAAAGTGTATTCGACTGTCGGATGTTAAGACCATGATAATGAACAATATTGCAAATTATCTTTTTTTTTGTTTTGACGCCATTTAAGTTAAGTTTTTGCGATGGATGTCACGCATTACTGCTACGCGTTGCCAAATTTTGCACACGAGCATCTGCAATAGTCTTTGTAAATGCGGCGCTTGATCAGAAGTAAACAATATATCACAAGATTTAGTTCGTCAATGTTTAGTTCAAATGCTATTCATTGCGACTTAATTACCATTTTCACGCGTTTTACTAAAATATTTCTTTCATGGGATAGGAAATAAAAAAGTTAACCGAAACTGATTGAAAAAAATGTATGTTTAAGTAAATATAATGTATAGAAAGTTCATATTCATATTATGAATGACTCTACGGTAATTTAGATACAATGTTCAAACTATAGCACGGTTCAGATTTTTTTCTTTATTCTAAGTCATCTTTCTAAAAATTTTAATTAAATAATTAAGTAACATATATTTAATTTGTTTTGTTTGTAACACTTTCGAAAGAAATATTTTTTATTTCTTGTCTTTTCAATATCAGAACCAATTCTAAAAAATATTTTTTTTAAATTTACCTCTCATCATAATTCATAAATGCATTGTACTCTGTCAATATTGTAACTACAGATTGTATGTTACGGAGATTAAGAAGGTTGAAAATAGACAAGTTGAAATACTTTAACAATAATCACGTAACTTAACATAGTATACACTGCGAACTATTTACTTTCATTTTAAAATTTATTTATTTATTATTTATTATAAAATGAGTTCATAGTTGTGATAAATGTGCTGTGTTATTTGTACACTTATATCAGTTTTAGGAAATTCATTCAATCAGTCATATTAGTTTAAAAATGACTTCAATGTATGAGAAATCTATACAGGGCTAACAAAAATCAGAATATTGAACAAAGCAAATATAATTAATTTCTATAAATTATGGTGGCTGATTTATGCCATTTCGTTTTTTTCGTTATTTCGCCGCGAAATAACGCCAAGCGAAAAGACGAAATAACGAAAAAACGCCACGCGAAAAGACGACATAACGAAAAAACGCCACGCGAAAAGACGAAATAACGAAAGAACGCCACGCGAAATAACGAAAAAAACGCTATTTTTGCGCGAAATAACGAAAAGTCGCCGTGCAAAAAAAACGCCAATTTAACCGTTCAAAATAGCGTTCTTTCTAGCTTCGCCTGGCGTTTTTTTCGTTCTTTCGCTTGGCGTCCTTTCGTTATTTCGCTTGGCGTCTTTTCGCTCGGCGTTATTTCGTTATTTCGCCTGGCGTTTTTTCGTTATTTCGTCTTTTCAAGTGGCAACTTTTCGTTATTTCGCTTGGCGTTTTTTCGTTATTTCGTATTTTCGCGTGGCGTTTTTTCGTTATTTCGTCTTTTCACATGGCGTCTTTTCGTTTTTTCGCTTGGCGTCTTTTCGCTCGGCGTGTTTTCGTTATTTCGCGTGACGTGATTTCGCTTGGCGCTTTTTCGTTATTTCGCTTGGCATCTTTTCGCTCGGCATGCATGTTTCTGTTACAGACTCAAAGTGCTATGCACAAGAACCGTTACTCTACCTTCTTTCGTTTTTTGGTTATTGCCCTTTGGTTTATTTTACAGAGCATTTCTTGTGCAAAGCGTAACTTTGTCACCAGGTTCAAGTGACTCCAAACTTGGCATGCATGTTTCTTGCAATGACTCGAAGTGCATTGCACAAGAACCGTAACTCTACCTTGTTCCGTTTTTGAATTAATTTTCTTTGATTTTTATAGAGCATTTATTGTAAGGAGCGTACAATGTCACAATATGTTCAAGTGACTCCAAACTTGGTATGCATGTTTCATAAAAGCAGTGTTAGGTATGCTTTGTGACAATATTGCTCATATTTTGTCCCATTAATGTCGTTAAATTATTCCCCTTTGATGGAGCATTTCTTGTCATTATTTTAAATTATTCCCCTTGATTGATTTTAGTGCCTTTCTTGCCAAGGGCATAAGTTGTTGTGCATGTTTCTTGCAATCAGACAATTAAAAAGTTATTTTTATATGTGAATTTTATACAAATACATTGCTAATAACTGTACAACAAAAAACTAATTAACATTTTTTATGTCGACTAACAAAAATTTCGTTAGGCGACACATCCGACTCGCGGAGCTCTGGTTTATTTTATTTGTTTATCAATTCAAACCAACAAATGTTTTTATTGTTGGGATTGGGTGGGAATTCAGGCACCTACCCATCACACCCCACCTGTATTTCTGTTTTTTTTTTTACTTTTATTTCTCAAAACTCGCACCAATCAAAACATTTTGGTGGTGGTGGTTGGGAAAAATCATTGGTACCGCCTCTGCCCTTCCATTTTTATCCCCCGCCGCGTAGCGGGAGTGGGGAGTGGGGTATAGGAATGGTCTTCGTCCGTCTGTCTGTCTGTCCGTCCCTCCTTCCGTCCGTGAATAGTTGTTTTACCCATATGTCCAGCTTCACTGTTGCTGCACTTTGCGCATGTCAACCGGAAGACGAAAAGACGAAAAAACACCAAGCGAAATAACGAAAATTTGAATTCATGCAAGTTTCAAGAACACTTACAGTTATCAAGCACAATTATTCAATTAAATACTATATTTTATGCTTGTTTTTTCTCAAAACATTAATATTATGTTTGAATAAGCCATTGGGTAACATATTAGATTATGGTTAAATTTTTACTTTTGCTAGTGTGATTTTTTATGAAAAAAAAACATTGTTTCATATTGTTTAATCATGCAGCATTCAATAAACATGTATTATTGCCTAAGTTTGCTTACAAATAAAATCCTACAGGTAAGTTTCTCACTTAAATTTCATCTTGTAAGGGTTATGTATGTTATACACTAAATATGTTAGGTAAGAGCAAAAAAATTGAAATGAAGACTACATCAATCAACAGAGAATACATCATCATTATGCAAAAATATAAGTTTTATTTAATCGTAGCTGGAATAGAGCAGAATTAAAGGATCAAAATCCATATATTTTTTACAAATTTTAGGGGTAACATTTTAAAACCTCCGTAACACCCTTATATCCAACTCGCCAGAAGACAAACAAACTGCAAAATATCCGGGACATAACAGGCTTTTTGAAAACTCATGTCTACAAAATTTCCCAAGGGGGGGGGGGGGGGGAGCAAACATGTTCCTGGCCACCGGCCTATTAAATTTGTTGAATTGTGCACATAAAAACATTTATGCTTATTTTTGGGTACAATATACCAAAACAACTAAAAAAATTTAGATGTACTTGTTCAAAACTCGAAATTAATTCCCACTGGCAGGCCAATGAAAGTGAAGAAATATAGTGTCACGTGGCTGTATTTAAGTTTGGATGCTCAAGTTGTTTGAAAAATTGCTCTATTTACAAAGAACAGACACAAACAAAAAAGAAATACCGTTTGCACAAGAAATCTGGAATGGCTGTTTAAAACGTCTTGAAAATTGGTATAGGTATCGCGTAAACACTTATTTACAATATTTTTGCGGTCATCTGTCAAAATAATGTCAGACGTTTTAAGTAGTACATTTTTTTTTGACTTCAAACCGAAAGTAGAACCCGAAAGTAAGTTTTCCTTAAATTTCTTGAAAACCCTTACATTGTTTTGGCGAATCGGCACTAAACATTGTAGACCAGCATATACTTATTTTAAGTATGGGTTGCTTTGGTATTTTGCCCATGAATTTCAGAGTTCTCATGCAAACGGGGTTTCTTTTGTTTTAGGCTAAATTGTGCTTGTAAACATTAGTACATACTTAGATAAATACATATTTTCACTAAAGTCTAGGTAGCGATGAGTATTTCCCCCAAAATTCATTTTTAAAATTTTAGGATTTTTTGCCATTTGCAATGTTAGTGATACCTTAAGGATACGATTGCGGTAGTTTCCGATTGGCGGCTGACGCCAGTAACCGGTCCTAATTTCACAGTTTCCGACACACACTCTGTACCTAGTCTATGAGATTAATCCAGAACAACAACCTGAAACAGAAATCAGTGTTTACTGCAAACATATGGCTATAAGCTACTCAGGCAACATAAATTCAGGCTATGAAGAACTCCTGAAAAAAATCCAAGGAACACTGAAACACAGTCCAAGCATCACTTTTGCATAGTCGGCCGGGGCAAAAATCACGAAACCTAAAATCTTGCATAATATAAATGTCCAACCGACAACTCACAGAATTTGTTGCTTTCAGTCCAGCTGAAACAGCAGATTCAGAAAAGAATAAAGCCAATAGCTGTCAGCCCTACCGATTTTCCGAAAAATAAATCCAAAAACATGCAACTGAATTTCTGACGCGGAAACAGATTACTTTACAGGATTTCCCTAGTTTCGAATTCAAGCCCCTGCATCACACTGATCATCACCAGGCTGCTTTTGGTTTCTAATAGTTATTAAATAAATATATTCCAAATACCTTGAAAACACAAAACCTGTATCTATAATTAATTTAGGCTTAATAAATGTTAAAATATCTTCATAATATCCCCTATTTCACAATTTCTACATGGCCAGTTCGAGTAAGTGGCTATCTTACTGGTATGTGCATCCATTTCACAGCTGTATGAATTTTACGCGTGCAACGTGGCCTCGGAACATAAAGTCTAGATCGTCTAGACGTTCTGTCATTGATCAGTGTCACACTGCTCTGACGAACGTCTAGAGACATCGGTATATAAAAAGTCTGACTGACAGGTGGCGCTTTTGTATGGTAAACTAATCCAAAATCAATCGCGATTTCTAATGATATTAGTTAACAGTGGTTTTACCGGATTTCTTTCACACTGGGCAAAGTGAAATTTAGGTAATATGATATCGAGGTACAAAATCAGGTATACTGCTTATAAAACAAAGGACGTTTAAGTACTTACCCCATTTTACATAAATGAATGCAAATATATGGTACGCCGTTGCTGCCTCTTTGTGATAATGGTTTTAGACTGTCACGTTATATGCTATGGCAGTTTTCATCGTACTGTGATTGATAAAAAAGAGAAGAATATCAAAATCTCTCTAACGGAAAAATGCAGTTCCATCAAACTTTGCATAAATAAATCTTATTAATGAATGTTTAATGTTTATACGTTAAGAAAAGTTAGAACAGTATAGAAAATAGTTTGACCTAAAAAAATCCCGAAATTCTGCAGCCAAACACAAAAACAAAGCAACACTAAACATCAATTTAAATGCCTTCCTGAGTAATGAGTTACTAACAACAATATCTAAGACCATCTTGTCTAACAAAGGTATACGAGTACAGTAAGAGATAAATAATTATTTGTAAAAGTGTGTTTGGCCTTTAATTTCATGGTGCGAAAATGGATGACAAAAATAAAATTGCTGATTTCTGTCTTTATAATTAAAAGTTCTTTTAAAAGATCTTCGGTATTGACACTATCATTTTAATCATGTGGGCTTTTGAACTGTTTTTTGTTTTGTGATGCCTCGTTTTTTTTTGTTTGATTGCAAATAGAAGTTTAGATATGTTCAAGCTTTAACTGTTTTTCTTTACTTTTCTAAGTTTTCTTTACATTTTTTTCTTTTCGTAATTTATAGAATTTTGAAAATTAAATCGAAGTGATTTCACTGTAAAATGTTTCTAAGGTCGTCATTAGGGTATGCCAAAGAATTTTGAAGTTATCTTAAGAAATACAAAAAATGGTTGTATGGCAAAGTTTTTTTTAACACTTTCTAGAAATACTGTTATTATATTGTTATAAACATATGTATAACGATATAAGAGGAGACAGTTGTTGAAAACAATTATTACAGTATTTTTAGAAATTATAAAAAAACACGATAATTTTATTTTCACACCTCATCACCTTCAAACCACTATGGTGGACAATTCAGAAAAACCTTAATGGAGACCAACTGTACGATGGCTAAAATTCATTAACAACAAGATAACATTTTCAAAAAGAATGAAAATCACAAAATTGATGGTAAGTACCGTCAGTTTGCATTCTTGCCAACACAAAATGATTATTATATCTAAGAATATCTGCTTCGTAATGAATTGTCAATGGAGTGTCGTCAGTTTGTCATGTCAGTGAACATATTGGACAGACAGCAATCTGATTAAAGGTATCTACTGAAAACCGCTACGCTAGTATCTGACGACGAGTCACTAAAACAACATTCTGGCTTCACACAAACAACCAACTGTTAAATGTACCCAGATTTATAATTACCTTCCTTTGAGTTAAATACTGTTCTACTTGCGGTGTAAGTAAACGGTATTGGATTTATTCAAGAAAACAATCAATATGATTAAAAAGACACTTACTAATTTATTCCAAGACAAAACAGTTCTTTTCACAACCTCTGTTGTGTAGGGAAGAAACGAATCTAGCATACATTGTTAACATAAACGATTGATGACCAATTAGAACTTTGGGTTTGTGTATACGTACAAACTTTAGTTATTATAATAAAACATAATATAATATGATAGCAACAATTACAATCAAACTTATGCTTTGTTATGAACGCTGCAGAATCTAAACAAAAACTCATTCACATTCATGTAATATTAGCGAATATTATCGAATAAATATTGCATCAACTGATAATAAACTGTTCTAGTTATTAACAGTAGGCAGAGGATACGGCCGCAATATATCTTCACAGACATACATTCAAACTTGTATTGATCATGTTTATGAAATAATAGGTTGGATATGGCCGCAACAGAATCGTCTAAAACATACATTCAAATACCTGATACAATTATGAAACACTTGGCGATTTTTTATTATAAAGGCATATATAACAAAGGGCACATAATCCACACAGACACATATATTTTATAATTCGCGCATTTGTGTTCTTCTTGTAAGACAAATTTAGTTAAAATGGCTTGGAAGTCGCGCTCTTGCCGTTGCGCGAAATACGCGATAATTAAACACGCGCGAAATAGAATGACATTCACCAAAATAACTTAAAATACAAAACAGAATTTATAAATGACATAATATTATTAAAATTTGAATTTCACTCATCAGTGCATTTAATAAAATCACTTCTTTTGAAGTAATAACACTAACTGTGTAGTTCGTTGATATCGTTATATCAGTGCAATTTTGTAAAGCTGCAGCTTCTTCGCCCCTCTCAAATTATTTGAGACAGCAAGTCGCGTGTTATCCTTGGATACACAAACACTAATTGGAAACTCCATGTCCAGCATATGTGAAGACAATATTTGTCCTGTGTGTGATATCTGCACTACAGAGTTTGTATCATGACTGCAGACTAAGATACAGTCAGCAGGACCGACCGCCAAACCACGTGGTTCCTTGATGATTTTTTTGTCTTTGACATCGACTCTGGTGTTTTTGGCTATGTCATAGATGTAAACGGTGTGCGCGAATCTGTCAGAAAGTACAAGCTTATTACGGTGCTTAATGTATGTGCAAATGTGGTCGTCGAAATTGTATTGCTTTGAAGGTAAGTTAATAGCTAGCGTTCTCTCCTTTCCTTCAACCGATACAATACGGACAGGTTGGGGGTCGTTGTAACATCCAACAAGAAAATGGTCATCCGTCATCACACATATGGACTCACAATTCATGGTTATCTTTAAAGCTCGTGTAACTGTGACTTTACTCGCTTTACTGATTGTAATAAAATATATCTGAGAACCACTATATTTATCAGACCCACTTGATACTGCTACATTTCCATCGGCCATCACGGTCACGTCATGACCGTCAAAAGAGTTGTCTGGTAAAAATGCAGAGTCTACTTTTTCAAGCTTCTGATTATACACCAAACATTTATTGTTCTGATTGTCCAAAGCGACCAGCCTTCCATCTGGCAGGAAATCAAGACCTTAGTATGATGGTTCACCCACATCACCTTTACCTTGCTTTAGGTCAAATGAAGCCAGCAGCGTGAGCTTCACTTTCTGATCCTTCTGTTGCCTCTTCATCTCATCGATAAACGAAGTGACATCTACAGGGACATATTCCATTGTGAGCTTACCGGGTGTTGCATTATTTGCTGGAGGCAATTCAATCGACCGATCAAAATCAAATGACATATTAACGTCTTTCAAATCAGAAATATCATCGTCAATTTTCATTTTAAGAGTCATGACTCGATCTTTGAGGTGATAGTCCATGATAAGCTGTTGCGACGAAGTTCCTTGTTGGCTGACATTGTCTACGTCCGAGAGAGCCTCCGTCACCTTAGTCGTTTTACTGATGCAGATGTCGTTTTTCGTGTCAAAATCCTGAAACGCTTGTCGTTGGAAGGAATGTATCTCCTTGGCAACGTTCCTTTTCAAGTTGTCAAACATTTCGCTTGTCCTGCATCTCCTGTATTTTGTTGGTTATTTCAGCGGCATCTGTCGTTACCTTTCCTCGGATATTCATCAAACGTTGAGCGTATGCTTTAACCTTGGATTCAATATCTAACAAATCTTGCTTGATGCTTGACAATTCGGTTACGTTTGCCTTTGTTTTACTTTCTATTTCAAGGACGTTATGACACTTTCTATGCTTAGCAATGGCACAGGTACTACAGCATAAAATGATGTGATCTTCGCAAACGAATTTAAGCTTCTTATTATGTTCCTTGCACTGATCTATACCTTTCATGTCATATGAAACGCTTGATTTATCAGCGTCGCTAGCTGCAACTATTTTATGATCCTTTGAAATAGTAAACTGTAGATGGGTTTTAGAACAAGAAGAGCAAAGATACTCAGAACAGTCCAAACACCAGTCTACTGCCACAGTCCTCTTCCCTGCAAACTTTCTCCAATCTCTTTCCGGAAACTGCAAACGTCTGATTTCCAGGTACCTCATCTCCTACTTTCTCTTTCGAAAATTTAGAATCCGCCATTTTTGTGGTTCATGTCAAAACTTGTTGCACAGTGTCACGCTAACTTTAAAACTTACTTTTAAGTCTGTTCGATATTTTTATCCTAAATGTACGAGTTCACGAGAAGGAATTTCGCGTTTTCCGCGTTTTATGAAACAATTTGGTTTATGTTTACTTATACGTTACTGTCCTATCCATAATCGGAAGAATTAGGAAGTTTTAATCACTGCCGATGTACCGGTATTATGAAGTTTAAACGCCTGATAAGACGTGTAAATATCGATTTAAAATATTATCTTCGAAGTTTTAGCTTTCCAAGCTTATTTTAATATTCAATCCGATGAGTAACGTAATCACATTAATATTATTTAATCATTTTTCTATTTATCGTCTTAAAACATGAATAATTTGATTGATGTTACATATAGATCCGCGCCGTAGATCAGGGTCCTGTTTATAATCAATAGGTTCCTGCATAATGGTATATTCAAGGTTCCATACACCAATTGTTGGCATCCTTCTGTCTCTAGAGACAATGGAGTCTGCACCCGAGTATTACTTAGTTGCAGCGCCGGTTGTGGCTGGATAAAACAGTCCGGGAACTCCATCTCCTATCGCACTTGCTAAAAGTGTAGTCTGTGGTCGCTACCACTGTGGAACCAATGAAAGGCTGGCTCCTCTGCTGTTAGCGGCTCTTATTTTCCTTGCGCGGGATCTCTCTTTACTCCTCAGCCTGCTTGAGGCGGGTTACGGCATTTGTGCGCTAGCTAGGACAGTCGGAAAATGCTGTTTCGAGATCTGCTGGGTTGATGTTGTATGACTTAGATCTCTCTTGCAGACATCCTTGTAGCGCAGGGAGGGTCGACCGGTTTGCCGTGTTCCGGTGGCAAGCTCACCATTGATGATGTCCTTTGGGATGCGACCATCGTCCATCCTGCAAATGTGTCCGAGCTGGCTCTGGCGTCTCTGACAGAGAGAGAGAGAGAGAGAGAGAGAGAGAGAGAGGGAGAGAGAGAGAGAAAGAGAGAGAGAGTGAGAGAGAGAGAGAGAGAGAGAGAGAGAGAGAGAGAGAAAGAGAGAGAGAGAGAGAGTGGTGAACATGCTTGACATACCCGCCTCGGCAAAAACATCTGCGTTAGAGACGCGATCCTGTTAAGTGATGCCAGTCGTCTGAGGTTGCGCACGTGAAAGGCTCCGCTCCTGGTTTAAATGTCCAAATCTCACTAACGTATAGAAGGGTGCTCAGCAAGCACGCTTGGAACACCTTGATTTTTGTGTTAAGGGTCAGCATGGAAGTGTCCTACACACGCTTTGCTAGGCGAGCCACGGCGCTTGCTGCTTTGCCTATCCTCACGTTAAGCTCGGCATACAGGAATAGGTTGTTGGAGATTGTGGAGCCGAGGTATATGAACTTGTCCGCCACCTCCAGGGTGTGATCACCAATGACAATTGTGGGAGTGGTGCTAACATCCTGAGCTACTATGTTTGTCTTCTTGATGCTGATGGTGAGTCCAAACTCTGTGGATGCCTCTGCGAATAGTGATGAACAATTAGAACCTTGATCTTCGCTCTGATGCAGGCAAGGTTGAATAGGTTCCTTCGCTCCGTGTGTGGAGGAAGACGCCATCTTCTGACTGGCCGGATGCATGGCGCAGGAGCAGGGAGAAGAATATGACAAAACATGTCGGGACCAGGACACACCCTTGTTTCACGACGCTCTTGAATGGGAAGGGGTCTGATGACGCTCCGTCGTACTGAACAGATTTGCGCACACTGTTTACATTCATGACATAGCCGATAACACGAGAGTCGATGAACATACCGGTATATACACATTTTTACGCAATTCGAACGGTGTAGGTCCAGATCAGCCGGCGCATTGATGTAGATCCTGTTCCGATGGCACGGATGCTGATCTGGATCGTATTGATCATTATATGTCAGGTAAGCGATAGGGCCATTTGGCCTTCTTGTTTCTTTAAATATTTGAGTGCAGCATACACTCAACCAAAGTTCTAATTGGTCATTAATTGTATAGATTTACAATGTGTGCTAATTTCGTTTCTTTCCTACGTCGAGAGAGGTTGTGGAAAGAACTGTTTTGTCTTGAAATCAATTATCTAATGTAGTTTTAACCTTTATTGATTGTTTTCTTAAATGAATCCAATACCATTCACTTACACTGCAGGGTCAATATTAAAACAGTCTTTAATTGTAAGGGATGTAATTTGAAAATTTGATACTTTATAAGTGGTTTATTTAAACAAATGTGCTGTTGATTAATAAGGCTTTATGTTTTTCTACTAATGAGGGGTCCTATTAAAACAAAACAAGGAATTAAGAGCAAATTTCTGTTTGCTTGACCTTTTTATGCAAGAACTGTATTTTTAGCAAAATTAAGGATAACTCTCGCCAAACTGTTCCAAAGTCATTTTTTTCACGATTAAAGCTTAAGTTGAAGACTGTTGTTGCCATATGATCATAAATAGAGTGAATTCAATGTTTTACTTAAAAAAAAATACGGACAAAAAGTGACCAATTAGAACTTTGGGTGAGTGTATTTTCCTACAAACCTGATAAAAGAAAAAAAAGTATGGAAATAAAAGGTAGCCTAATCTTCCAAATTAAATCTCAGTTAAAATGTTGTTTTTGGCAACTCGGAACAGAGTTTGACAATTATAAATTTAAGTATAAACCAAATTCGGCGAAAATTATTGACTTACGACGCCGAGTGTTTACAGTATAATCCGATTCCAGCGCCACAATTACAATGTACCACCGCCAAATTACTTTCTCAGTATTCTCAAGATCTTGTAGAAGCTCAGGGTATCGAAGCTACGTTCAATATAGACGCCTAAAAGATACATGGGGCCGTCGAATAACTTGCATCATTCAGCGTCGTCAAACAGCCAACTAAAAAAAGCTTGATTGAATGAAATTTTAGAAGTGTTTGTCCATAACAATGTTTTGAAGAAAATTGGAAAGAAAGTTTTATATAAATGTATTTGTAGTAAAGGTCTATTTTTCTTGGAATGGGTTCGCGAGAAATGATGGGACGGGAACTGATTGATTTATTAATAATTGATTTATTGATTTGTTCGTTGGTTGGTTGATTGGTTTGTTAGTTTTTTAGTAAGTTAGTTAGTTAGTTAGTTAGTTAACGAATGGATTGGTTTATTGATTAACTCACTAACAGCTATGAAACCAACAGTCAAGAAAGATGGTATAAAAGTAATTAATTAATAAGTTATTTAAATATTTGATAATTAATTAATTGATTATTAGATTGGTTGATTGGTTGATTGATTGATTAGTTCACTAACTGAAATGAAACCATTAGTTAATATAGTACAAAAGTGGTTAGTTTATTAGTTTAAAATTAAAATGATCTCTTGTATAATATATTTAAGCAGTGACCTATCCATTGTTGTTCATTAGGATAAATTTTATAAGGCAGAGATGGAAAATTGTTATTATCTATATTCAACACACCATCAAGGTACCTCGAGATTTTGTTAATGGCTGTAATAATGTCATCTTGGTGTCCGGTAGAAAGAGGTACCAAATCTCACATAAATATTACCCAATAAATGTGAGCGTCTCGATAAGTTCTTTACAGGTTAATAAGTATAATTATCATAAGAACCATCTGTGAAAAATGCCCTTTATTCATTATAAGCGATAAAGGTATTATCTTCTCTAGCAAACTTTTTTTGAGGGAGAGAAGTCTACAATGTAGAGAGATCATAGGTAGACAAACAGAATGTCTGAAAATTATTTGATTTAATAAGCTTCTTTAAAACGTAACTTGAATTTTAAGAAGACCAAAATGCATTTTTGCCAGTAGTTTTAAAAACCTTTTGAAATTATTCTTGGATAAAATCTATTCAGTTCTGTTTCAGCAAAATGGAAAAAATCAATTACATGCTGCACAAAATATTTGTTAAATTGTAATCATATGTGAAAAGACTTCTTTAAAGCACGTTAAAAAAAGAAATGTAACAATGTACAGAAAAGAATCTTTGCTTGGTATTCCTATTAAGCATGTTTACCATACTACCATATACAAAATACGAAATAAGTGTTTTCAAAGTAATGGGCAAGTGCATAGAAAAATAGTTAACTCAAAATTAGACAGAAAAGGGGGCATCAATTAAAAAATATTAGTAGCAGAGTTATAGGTCTTGTCGGTAATATGTATATTTTGGTAAGTTAAAACTAGCCTTGGTTGATTTAAAATAACAAAAAGCTAAATATAAACAAATATTAAATATAAAAACTACATGCCTAATCTGCTGCAGCTACGAATTTGTTTCTTTCAGCGAGTTCGTTTGTCAATGATGTAAAAAGAAACGCAACAGAGATAAAAACAGTCATCAAAGGAAAGTTTGTAAACAACAAACTGTACAAGTATAAAAGCAAATGGTATTCACCTGACAAGGCGCGTCATGGCGGATCATCCTGCAAAAGATTCAAGTTTAATGAAACAACATTTACATTCAAATGCTCTGTTGACGATGAAGGGGAAGAAATGGGTGCAAAACACGAGTAAATGTCGGGCTGTGTTATCGAGAAATCCGAATGGTGTTTTGTTCCACCTAAAAAAATATAAAGACTTTATCGACTGAATTCATTTAGCAAACAGTTTTCCACGAGACTCTTAACAATACCAAACCTGCAAATCTTGGTGTGTGCAAGCTTGAAGCTTTATATATAAGAGAGTGACATATACATATTAACTTAATCACATTTACATATTAACTAAATCAATGTCGTAAAAAACATAAATTTTTACACTTTGAACTTATTAAACAGATACTCTTCCGTTGGACATAAGTGTTGAAAATCGAGAGTTACATCTATTAGTTTAAACATTAGTGAGAGCGTCGACTTTTAACCTCTACCTTGATAACATATCATCAACATCAACATACCATCGTTTTGTTAGACACCACTTTTTATTGCATTTAGATAACATATATCATATTATGTTTAAAATTATGAAAAGTAATTTTCGTAGAAATTACAGCTATATGATCAATGTAGAAATATTCAAAAAAAATAGAAATGGTAGACAGCTTCGAATAGCATCATTATGAAATTTCTTTTGTTAGTATTGTTAACATCGTTCTAAAGATATTTTGAACTTATTTTTGTAGGTTCTGCAGGTTAGTTGGTTACGATTGTGCTTATTGGAAATTGTGTCCCAAAACAAGTTCATATTGAACTATTTACATATTTTATTTAGCATTTGGTGTCTTTGGTTTGAGTTTTGTAAAAACGCTCGACACAGCTTGACTTGCGTTAAGGCCACTGAAAAGTTAAAATCTTGCATAACTGGTCCATTTATTCCATACCAGTATCATAAATAGGGACGCAAACATTGCAAATGGCAAAAGGCTAACATTGCAAAAATGAATTTTAAGAAAAGTACTCATACCTGAAGAAAACAATTAACCTAACTAAAACGTCAGTATGATTTATCAACAGTATATGATTCAAAAGGAAATGAGGGATTGAAAGAAATGCTAAAACCTCATTTAAATTATTTTTTTCTGTATCAAGTTCAAACATTTTTCTATATTATTCAAAACCTTGCCTTTTTATATTGAACGCTAGATGTTGAATATTAGTGTTTATCAATATTGATTTTTCAGACGGTTTTTTTGCAATTCCAAAGTTTTGACCCAAAGAGCATCTTCTTTAAAATTTGAGCATGCAGGCGTTTATTAAGCCACAGGATAGTACATTTCTTTACTTTTTGATTGGCAATAAATATTAACTTATAGATCGAAATCCTTGCATTGAAACCGAAAATAGAAATGGAAACTTTTTTTGCAGATTTCTTAAAACCCCGACATTACTTTGATAAATCGCCTAAATATGTTGCAAATTAGTTTTTACAAGGTACAGGTATGTTGTTTGTCTTCTGTTCTAAGTTCTGACAGAAAAGGTGATTGATTTTGTTTTTGTGTGTGATGGGTACATAGAACAAATTTAATTCTAGACTGACTGTTTACAAAAATTGGCAATAATCATAGTTCATGTTTTAGGTTAAAACGTTTTTGCATTTGCAATGTTTGAGACCTTTTCAGAACCATTATTCACTAGTTTTCTTAATAAATGATTAACATGTTTTGTGTTCTATTGTCAATCAACTCAGTTATTGATAAAATTGTTTGATAACAACGTGTAGCATGTGCAGTTTATTTGCTTAAAATACCAACGCGAAGGTTGTATGAATTGTTGTGTTATTTTTGTATTTACACAGATAGATATTCTCTATGATTGCACGCACTACAATAAATACTTGAACAGACATGTCACTATACATAGTTTGATACCCATTAATTAATATTTTAATAAATATTTACAGTTGATTTCAGACGGGACAGCTAAAGATTACACCTCTCGCTAAATTATATTTCTACAAGGTTTGATACGAAAAAATATCCGAAACAGACCTTCTCAAACACACAGGAATTTTTTAAAAGTTAAAATGAAAGGCTTTAAATGTCATCATATATGCATCTGGTAAACATCAAAATAAAATACAACCGAACTTATTTCGAAACACAGTGTTACACTTTTGTAACAGCTTCATTTCACATTTAGAGAAATGAAATAGCCTTATAAAGAAACCGTCTATTTTTGATACAGTTTCGCTCAAGTTCGGCAGAGCACTTTGGAGGTCCTGCAGGTGTTGCTGGTGGTTAACAGTGCTATGATTGAGAAATATATAAAAAGATATAAATGAGGAGGGTGCACAATATTCTTCGCCTAAAAGTGCATCTTTTATTTCTGTTGTTACGAAACGAGATGCTTGTTTCAGTCCCTATTGTTTGTAAAATACAAACAGTAACATTCTAAGAAATCAGATTTTGTTTTGGATATTTAGAAATCCAATGTTTAAACACTCAATTTTCTGATATACATTTTGTTTTTACATTTATTTACTGTCTGTGAGTATGTTCTAATTTTTGTGTGAAACTTTATGCAATTTTATGCAAATATTCATATATGCTGCTCTTACAAATATCAACTTAACAACTAATAATATAACAATACAATATATGGACTCAAAAACAATTTTCCAACAAGCAAATTCGTTGAAGAATTTATATCCCCCACCAAGTACTGGTTATTACAAACACAACAGCTGGAGACATACGTCTAAATTTATATATTTATCATGGCAAAAACAGTAAAAAAAAACTTCAGTTGGTGAAAAGGGTTGGTCAGCTCCTTAGAATATAGAAATGAGACGTAAACTCTTGTTGAAATCAAGAAAGCAGGAGTAAATCATAGCGCGGAAATGAATATTGCTCTGTGTTTAATTGAAATCAATCAAGATGTTGCAGAGAAGTAGCGCGGAAACGAACCTTGCTCTATAATCATACTGCATAACTTATCAAACAATTAGTTGCAGAGAAATACCGCGGAAACGAACACTGCTCTCTATGCATAAAGCCTAACTTATCAAATGGCCGTTACTCTGTGATTAACGGTCTGACCAGAACAAGACGACGATATGCGCATCTCCAAATGGTACTGATGGTTCCCAGAAAGTTTTATTGATATCCATCCAGTAGTTGCAGAGAAATAGCATGAAACGAATACTGCTCTATAAGCATAATGCGTAAGTTACTAAAGGGTCGTTACTCTGTGCTAAACGGTCAGACCGGTACAAGACGATGATATGCGCATCTCCTCTTGGTATTCTAGTTTTAAACGATTTAAATGATTAAGACGCATTTTTACTAAAGAATATCTGGGCACTTCACTTAATGAAGGTACAAAAAATCCATAATGTGGATAATTGTAGTTGTAGTTTTATAATTATGCAATGTATAAAATTATAATAATTGCATGTTTTCCAAAAAGAAACACTATATCCTGTTAAGTAGTGGTTGGCATTTCAAAATTATACAGTCAATATATTTGAGGTTTTAGTTTGATTATTACTTAAAATCATTCGATTTGATTGAAGAACAAGATATAGATAATGTGGATAATTGTAGGTTGTAGTTATATAATTATGCAAATCATATAATTATAATAATTGCATGTTTTCTAAAAAGGGATACTATATTCTGTTAAGCAGTGATTGGCATTTCAAAATTATACAATTTATTTGAGGTTTTAATTTGATTATTACTTAAAATCATTTGATTTTATTGAAGAACAAGATATAGAATGACTGATGCAATCGTACCTAAACATTGCATTTAAAAACCAAGCGAACATCTGTTACATTATCAATAGTGCGCTTAGTATTAGATCTGTTACAATTATTGTCGGTCATCCTGATGACCGACATATTATAATGGACCAAACTTGAACTTTGAAGGGTAACACCGGTTAACAGCGGCACCGGACGTGGTCACTTTAGACAAAGCCGCCCGTCTAGAGCTTGGGAATGCTTTTCCGTTCCCCCTATTTGCAAGAAAAGTCTTCTAAATGTTGATGAAACAATATCTGGACGTTGTAGTAACATCAAATCAGAAATTGAGCCGATATATAACGACATGTTTAATTATATAAACATACGTGTGTTGTATTTTCTACAGGGTGTAGAAAAAATGTTATGCGTCTTTTTTTAGAAAGTCACGTGATGAAAACCTTCATAGCAAAATATTATTTGTGTATAAATTGAACTGTTACGTTATTTGATTCAAACAACTGTTAAGGACGATCCCATATATGAAATAGATTCAATCCGTTATATTGATTTTGTTGGTCAAAAGCAAGACATCGTTTATGTTTTTCTTAGAGACTAATGAATATCCGGGCGTGCTCGATTGGACTGTCGGAACAGTGCCAGAATCAAATTCCGACTCTTCCACCGAATCTGCTTGACTGTTTCACTGCGCATGTCTGTACTTTCAGCAGACAGCGACAGTAGTAAACCAATTTTGTCTGGCGATTATAGTCGCCAGAGAATCCTTAGCGAGCTTCAGTTATCTTTCCTCGAGGTTTAAAATAGGCGGTATTCCCCAAGCTTGCAAGTAAAGTACATACTGCTGCTGGAGATTAACAACACCAGTTGATGTTAGATTTAAAAATACAACGAACTCGGAGTCATATTACAAGATGTATGTTTACCGTTATCACAGCAGAGTTGCTGATAGCAATTTGATGCCACTTAAATGTCGGTCACTGATTTATTGCCATTCATATGTTTGGAATGCATATTATGATGAGATCTGTATCTGTATTGTTACGACGCTTGTAACCACTGCTGGCGTAGTGCGTCGGGGGTTTAAATGTTAACCATTCGAGTTGCACAAATACTGCACACTGTTTGCCATATCCTGTCGTTCAGGGCGACGTTTACACCTTCTAGATGCTGGTTTAATACAGTATAATCTGTACCTCTTCTTTTCTTTTTTACAAATGGTTTATATTTACTCTTTAATCAAGTGTTATGTTGAATTATTGTAATGAGCAATAGGCTTAGTTGATAAGAAGCTGGAGAAATTTTTTTTTAAATAGATACAGAGAACAGGCTTGACGTAATCCAGAAGCCAATCAGAGGCCTCTAGTTTTTTGGTTTTCTGATAACGACGGAGAAAGAGTCTAAGAATCTGCCAAACGAGTGAGATTGGATGTCGGAACAGAATCATGATAGGTTTTTATAAAAAGTGTTACATAATTGCATGTTTATTATATCTTTTGAAGTCTAAAGAACTCCTAATGGTCTTAATAAGCCATACTTCATAGTTCAACTAAGTTTTCCTAGTTTTTAGATCAGTCAACAAAAAGCAATATTTATATTTTACTGAAAAATAACACTATTTCTGGTATTTATGTTGGTGAAATTCTTGGCATAGTACTGAAATGTAACCATTATCTTATTTTATGGCAATAAAACCAGTATCTAAAAATATTTCAGTTTGGTGCAGTATAAAAAACTGACCAATTCACACCACCTATTTCGATGGAATACGTAGAACGCTGCCAGAACACAGTTCCGACGCACTCGATTGGAGTTCTCCCTGTTCTAAATGTCGGAATTTCCAATCGAGCACGCTCCGACTTTTGCGGGAAAGGCTGTCTGTAAACAAAAGTTTACAAAAAGCTAGTCGGTCATTAGCATACACTTTCAACCAAAAATGTATTCCAAAATCTAGAGTTCAACAACAAAATTTCGTCACTGTCCTAGGGTGGGGGGATACGCAGCCTGACAGGGACTCAAATTATTAAATTTACTATTCTGATCTTCAACAATTTCGTTGGAATGCTTAACTTAAACATTTAATATTGGTGGTTCTCGCACATTTTCCTGTTTTTGTTTGTTAGTTTTAATGATGCCAATTTCAGTGTATGCCATGTTAGATGACATTATGCGGGTTTCAAAAAAACTCATGTCCATGCATTGACTTTGAAAATTGATGAACACTTCTACCCATGTGTTAATTTTAAAAATTTCTTTCTTGTGGTATAAATCACCTAACATACGGTCGTGAAACAGTAGAGGCTTATAGTAAACGAGGAGATGTTTTAAACAAGCATTTAGGAGGAAACGAATGCTCAGAACTTGCTTAATTGTCAAAATATTGTCTTTTAAAGAGAGATTTTGCTTTTTGCGCTTTCCAGTGCAAATGTTGCGAATGTTCTCAGAAGTTAACGGAAGTTTAGCGAAGTGAGGTGATCATTGTTTAAAGTAAAAAAAAGGGGGGATCAGCGATTTTGCAATTTGTTTGCGATTTCCAGTGCAAATTTGGTGAATGTTATCAGAAGATACCGCAGGTTTAGCGAATGTGACATGGCCATTGTTTAAAGTAAACACAGGAGATCAGCATGGGCAATATTTTTATCTAATATCATAAGTGTAGTCAATTGGGCGGCGCTACGCTAAAAGACAGTCATCAATACGACCAATAAGCTGCGGACGAGAGAGATAAACGACTAGGACGGCCACATGAGGTTATGATTACACATTCAGCGTGGAAGCATCAATATTGATTTTGTTTATTGAACTTGTCTGATATCAATTTATAGGATAAATGGCGACACGTTACCTCAGTTACAAGTACTTAGTTAGTCAAGTTTGTTGAAATATAATTTCAATCCATAATTACACACTTTTGCATTTCACGAGCGCACTATTAAAATAACCTGAGATGCGAGAGTTTAAATCTAGTTGGTTTGATGACTACCCATGTCTTCATTAGTTATGAACATTACATTTTATCTTTTATTCGCAATTACTCATTTAGAGGGACATTTATATACATGTATTATGCTCTTTCTCAAAGATTTGCATAAAAGTGCCTCGTTTTGAGCTTGTTGCACAAAAACTGCCATGTTTTTTTAGATCTATCTATTTCCCTGTGCTTTTGATATCCAAGTTGGAGCTCTAATTACGATGCGGTATTTTATGTTTTTGATATGCTTTAAAGTCTTTTACAGGCTCAATGAAACCGAGCCTGTAATATTTTCACATTTTTCGTCTTCGGTGGTTTTCAAAGTGACCTTTTAATCTATTTTAAGAAAACAAAACTTAAACGATTGTTTTGAAATAGAAACTTGGTAACCATTCTATACGTGCTTCTGTATTTTTATCATTTAAACTTTAACTATTTAAGTTATGTTACCAAACTTTCGCCGCCATAAAGTTCAAAACTTGCCCTTGAATATATGCATTATTAACGAAATACGAATTGATTTATTTTGATTCCCATATTCCCTCTCAAAACCGCATATATCTATGCGTTCTCTTCTTGGGGTCTATAGTGAACGGTTGGACTCGTCGCAGTTGCAATCCAAATTGAGTTTTACTTGTAAAAGATTTCCGGGGATGCTCGTGACCCCAATGACTGCTTCCCCATACACATGCAATATAACGGATCTGATTTCGGTCTTGGGATACTAAACGATAACATTATTTTGACAAGTACAGTAAGGTAGACAACACAAGCACTATCATTTCTATGTAAGGGCGATCTACTAGAATATACTGCAAGGAATGCAAAACCAGCCTTTAAAGTAAAGAAAAAGTTGTTTTCAGAACAGTGGCATAACGACAATTTTTATGATGATAGATTAATTTAAATACAAATAGTGCTTCTTTAGTTCCTTTAATAGTTTTACAGAAAATCGTTCAAACAAAAACAAAAGATAATAGCAGCATAAAGCTTAAGTGAAAGTAATAAATGCATCAGTATCATAATTTATTGTTTACCTCCTTTTAACGCTCGTCAACTTCAAGTTTGACGAGATCTGCTGAACCAACTAAAACTACATTTTATGAATGTTGGTAATGAATACTGAATATTATAAGCGTGGCTTTTCTCTCAATGTACAAATAAGTATCAACTGTGGAAAGTTCTATGGTACCTCTTTGAGCATTCGCGTTAATGTAACATATTCATCAGATTCGCTGGTGCTTAAACAACGCAATTATTTCTACACGTCCTGAAAAAAAAATAAATTACGTCTACTAGAGACATGATTATTTATATTGATGCCTTTAGCCCGTACACGTATTCTTCATGTTTCAATAAATCAAACATCAGCCGTTCAACTTTGTTTGCATGCTTTAAAGTAACAGAATTGTACAATGTTTATATGTTCTCTTGTTTATGTTTGTACATACAGAGAAATGTAAATGGAAATAAACTTGAAACTTGAAACATCAACTAAATTCACAAATAGTTTGTCAGATACAGTCTGTGTGACTTTAATCGATAGAAAACTGGCCATATCATTGACTTACATTGGTCCAAAAGTAAATACATGAACGAATACATACCTACTTATTCTTTTAATTTATTTGCTAATGACCGACTAGCTTTTTGGAAAGCTAAAACTTGTGAATACTATACCTGTCGTATACCTCTTCTTGTGTTAAAAAGCTAAATGTAAACATAATGAAATTTTCGCTGACTCATATTAAAATATGGAATTCCAGTCACGCGATTACTCGTGGTATCCCAAGTACTGAGTTTCAGTTCACTTATATGGAATTCCTGCGAAAGGGCTATATAACTGTTTTGATAATATTGTATTTTTGTTTAGGAACATTGTATTAATTGCATGACATAAATAATTTTTATTTATAAAAATGTTACCAAGAACAAATTACACACGAAGTTGACTGTTTCACTGCGCATGTCTGTACTTTCAGCAGACAGCGACAGTAGTAAACCAATTTTGTCTGGCGGCTATAACCGCCAGAGAATCCTTAGCGAGTTTCAGTTATCTTTCCTTGAGGTTTAAATTAGGCGGTATTCCCCACGTTTACAAATACATAACAACACCAGCTAGTGTTAGGTTTAAAAATACAAAGAACTTGGAGTCATATTACAGATGTATGTTTACCATTATCCCAACGGGTTGCTGATAGCAATTTGATGCCACTTAACCTGGTCACTGATTTATTGCCTTACATATGTTTGGAATGCCTACATTACTGCGATATGTTAAACCTTCGAGTTGCACAAATTCTGAACAATGTTTGCCATATAATTTTGTTATTGCGCTGTTTACACCTTCCAGTTGCTGGTTTATAAAGTATAAGCTGTACTTCCTCTAATCTTTCTAATCTTTATCACAAATAGTGCATATTTACTCGATCATGCTTTATCCATGTCAAGGTTTATCGTAAAATATTGTGATGAGCAATAAGCCGTGTTGATAAGCTGCTTGAGAGAGAGTTTTAAAAATAGATACAGAGAGAAATTGTGACGTCATCCAGCAGCCAATCAGTGGCCTCTAGATTTTGGTTTACAACAGTCGTTTATTTTCTGATAACGACGGAGAAAGAGTCTACACACGAAGTCGTCAGACCGGAAGTACCTGAAAACAAATGGAAAACGCAGACTATCAGTATGTACACACATTTATTTTTTTAGTTATCGTTTTACAAAGAATAATTATATGTGTATTGTCATGATGCTTTTATTGGTGTAAATACTGAACAGTAATATGCACTTTCTTTGCTGCTCATGGACGTGCTCAATTAAACCGCGTCTGCAAAAATTTGGTATTTGTCGTTTTGGGTGACTTTCAAAGTTGCCTTTTGTCTTTTGTTGTCATTAATTAGCACAAAAATAAATCATAACAAAGTAAATTTGAATATAAAGTAGCATTTGATGCGACCGACTTTGCCCCGGTCATCTGTGAAGTGAAAACGCAAACTGTAACCGTCATTGTATTTTGGAATGATTTTTAATGCTGTATTTAAAGTTTTGATTTTACCTTAATATCTTCGATGTGAGACAGGTAATTGGAATGCGGAAGTTATACAAATCTAGCTCAGTAAGCAGTTTAACGTGTAATTCTCAATGTGCTTACGTCCTGGCTGTAGAAACCTATATTAGGTGTGATTTGATGTAACATTTGGGAACCATCATGCGTAAATAGCAAGCATTGATTATGGTTATTGAAATTAGAAAATTGCAAAACGATTGTGGAATTTTCGCCGCGGTCGACTAGAAGTCGAAACCAGGAAGAGAAATTTATAATTCTAGTACGGTTTTTAGACAGAGAAAAGAGAAAGTTAATAAAATTAAGATATCTCCAAAACCAAAACTGTTTATAAGAAACTTCATTAAGCTCTCTTGATGGTGATATACTGATTTCAAACCATGCAAAATGTCAATCATTGTGTGCATAGAGCACCTATCCGCTGTTTGCTCTTATAGGTTTTCCTTTAAAGGTTACTTCCTTCCAAAGTAAAATTAAAAAAAACAACACTACTAATCCCTGTCCTACTCGCCAATTCATTTTAAAACAAACTTTAAGATACGCAACCAGATCCTTCCCACCGCCTATCTTTCAATCCCCCCCCCCCCCCCACACACACACACAAAACAGTTAAAATAACAACAATCACACAACTATACAACAAATTCATTCTCCTTTTAGTTATATTTGATTTCAAACGTATAAGAAGATGGTACTCATCCACATGAAAACTGCCTCTCTTGCATCCCACTTCCCCTTAAAACAAATTCTTTCTAGTTCTATTTATTGTTAGAAGTATCTTGTCAACCTAATAACTGACCGTTCAAAGGTGATAACCCCTCGGTTTCTCATTTTTGTTAACTGTTTGTGGAGTCTGTTTTGAAGCTGATCATTTTGTTAACCCTGTTCTCGCTCTCTCTCTCTCTCTCTCTCTCTCTCTCTCTCTCTCTCTCTCTCTCTCTCTCTCTCTCTCTCTCTCTCTCTCTCTCTGTTCGTCTTGGCTGTGTGGGGAAGCTGTGTGGCAATTCCTGATAAGCATATTTCACTATTTTCATAAAAAGTATGTGTTTGTTAACAAATTTCAGTTCAAAAATATTCAAACAAATATTGTAAACAATCATTAGCAAATCACAGCCTTATCCGCAGACACTCTTTTCGTCATTTTTATATATTTTTAAGATATTTGAAATATTAAAAAAGGAATTCTAGACAAAGTTATTTAACACAAGCAACAATTTAAGTCAGCCATTTACATTATATTATATATATCTCTAAAATGTTTGAATGAGATATAGTCATCGGTTTTCATTCCTAATGCATATCAAATGAATAATGGAGCAGAAGAAGACACTTGTAAAGTAACAAGTCCCTTAAAAAGGATGATTTCCACTAAAGAATTTTAGTTGAGAATAAAACCTTAAAGATAAAAGGGTAGATGGTTCTTTTAGAAGCTCCAGTTACCAAAATATACTGAGTGCCAATGAAAACGCAATACTTTACATTTTGGAATATTTTCGATGTGTGGAAAAGTTTAATAAATTCGCAAAAAAAGATTTGTTTTAAAAAGAATAATGGATGAAAATGGTACTTTGAAAGTCACCAAACACAACAAATATGAAACAAATTGTTTGATTGAGCCTGTTCATGGCATTAATGGAAATGCATGTTACTGCTACGCCGCCTAGCCACGGGTTGAGCGCAACTCAATATTTACACCAATAAACAGTACAATTTTGATCCATCCTAAACGATGGAATGCATATGGCGGTGAACATGGAACCTTCAATGCGGTATTTTCGGATTAATTCTATTCCTTGTTCAGCGGCGTATGGTCCCCGGATAAAAGAATGGGTTTGTCCTAAACAAGAAATCAATGGGCCTTAAACAAAATGGAATTTTGACGGGATGTCGTTGGGCGAAGCGAGTAATTGTTGACGGCGAACAATGCATTCGACGAGCGATTTCACCTCGAGTTATACCTCATTGGATCATGCCTATATCCTCATGTCGCTGGTTGTCTAAAGGTCTTGGCATTTTCACATTTGTATAGAGTAAAACTTAAAAACTGAATATGGGATTTGTGTAGCCGTTTGTATAGGTTTACAAATGGACTTGTTTTGAGGTTGTTTATGCATGTCTACAGGTCAAAACGAAACTTTCATGCGTTTGTACGGGGTTACTGTAGGGGGAAAAGTTTAACAAATCAGTGGACAATAAATGTATCGATTGGTTACTTTTTGATTTTAAAACACATATACCTTTGCCAATTTATTTAACTTTTACACACATCAAAAATATTCCAAAAAATAAAATGTTGCATTTTCATTGGCACTCAGTATATCATTAAAACAATGTGCTATAATCTTCTTCCACCTTTGTATCTCTAAACTTTCTTTACATTAGCGCTGTTGCTTAAATAAGCTAATTTCAGCAATCAGTTTCTTACATTCGACACTGGAAAGAAATTGGTAACCTTCTATGTGAAAGTGTTGTACTTAAAATAAGACAGGGCTTATACAGAGTTTAGGGCTACAGAGATCGCAATATTAATCTAATAAATCAAGAACATTATTAAAAAAGCTAAGTGTGTGTTGTTTTCAAATCTTACCTGTTGCTTAATATTAATTGTGATTGTAATAAATTCATCCGTTGTCATTCTACTGTTTAGTACGTAGCCGGTTATCTGTGTCACATAATAACGATTTTCTTATATCAGAATGATCTGCGGAACATGGGTGTTCGGGGTAGCTGTGTTAATTACGGGCTAGGTGCGCGATTATGTGGGTTATAATCATTCTGAGCGCAACTTTTATTCGTTGTAGAGGAATGTACGTAGTTACATGTATATGACATGTTAACTGGGCCTTGTTATACAGACTTTTGTTAAATCAATACTTTAAAATCTTCACTTCCATATCGACTAATCTTTCCCAGCCATTTTGACGGACGAAATCACAGCACAATCTCATTTTCCGAAAATTTACTTTCAGTTTCTTCTTCGGTGCTATTTTTAACTGCCACTTATTTAAAGGTAAATTTTTATATATAGACTTATAGAACTTAAAGGGGGCGAATATATTTTTATTTATATTATAAACACTTTTTTACAGGTTAACGTGTCCCAACATTTTGTAAAGGCCCGTGGTATGTTTTTGACTTAAATCTGCATCCATTATTTTAGTACGAATATCCATCGGCTTTTCAAATGAATAATTTCTTTGTAACAAAAGGTTATACATAGCTGTAACAAAAGGTCATACATACCTGTAACAAAAGTACATACATACCTGTAACAAAAGGTCATACATACCAGTAACAAAAGGTCATACATACCTGTAACAAAAGGTCATACATACCTGATATGTACAAATTAATATTCTTCCCCATTGTGATTCTTACCGCATTATTGACCTGAATAAATGGATTTGTTCTTCCGTGATTCACAGGCCGCACCAAGTCAACGACATTATTATCCGAATATCATCCGAAATGTTTTATACAAGTCAGAAAGTCGCATTCAAGCAAAGGGATCCTACTTATTATGTCTAACGCGAATTGATACTGACGTATAAGTTTTACATTATCATGGAAATCATATCCTAATCTCCAATTAACTGAATCCGTTTCTACTGAAAATTCAAATGAAAAGAATCGTATCAAAACACTTTCGGAATAAATGAGTAAAAATTACTTCGGACTCAATCCTGCCAGGAAAATACTCCCCCGTAAACATGGTAAATCTTGCAGATATTTACTGTGAACATTAGTTTGCAAGAAGATTGCAAGAACAATGTTCCTTCAGATTCCCATTCCCTTCAAAGGGGATATCTTTTTTACAGAAACTTACCGGCATATTCTTCTTATTCTCAGGAATAATAATCAATGGGGTCCTACCGATATACAGAGTTATCTCAATTTTCTGTCTTAATTTACCTCCCTTTGTAACGCGCACCTGTCACTGGGTAGTTCCGGTCTGAGATTGACAATTAAAACTGACCTGCAGTAATCATCCGTGGTCCTTTCAAATACGTTTTAACAGGGTCTGGTTGATTAGAGATCAGTATAATGCATATTATTATCATTGAATGGAAAAAAGATGGGTTTTTTTATAGTGCAGCGCATAATAATTTACATTTTCTCTTCTAACCATTTTAATACGTCGGAGAGGTTTTTGTTAAACATAGTTGTGTTCGACCCCTTCGGTAACTAATAAAGAGTAAAAAAACACATTTCTTATGCTTAAAAATTGCTGATTTGAGGAAAGAAAAGTTAGAAAACCTTAAAAAGGGTAGTAAAATTTATAACACGTGATATAAAATAAAGTTTAACATCTGCCAATGAAATGCCCGTTCACTTTAATAAATGTTCTTTCATGCCGATCTGGGTTATATATAGTAACCCAGTGCCGATGCAACATTTTTTGCCAGAAATTTAATAGATATTTTAAATAACTGAAACTTATTCTACAAATTGAATGCACACGAATCGGTTAATAGATTTGTGCCATGTTCGTATTGACGTTTTTATTCAATATACTGCTCTTTTTTCTCCAAAACTTTCTTTCTTATTCTTATACAATTAAGAACACATCAAACATTGTTTTATATTTTTTCATGTTTTTCTCTTTATTTCTGAAAATTTTTAGTTCATTTAGTTTTACAATAAATTTTATATCATTCTTTAAATAAATATATGTTTGGGTAAAACTTCCCGATTTTTATTTAATTCAGTAATTTTTATTTAATGGCAGCTTAAAGTTGCCAATATCAAATAATCAATGTCTCGGGTCTCAAACATTATTGTGACAATTAATTAGAATATTTAATCTCTAGTCAGTTTCCTAAAACAACAATTTCACCCTCAACAAGCAACGTTTTCAACCTCTTACAAATCTACAACTGAACTTCAAAAGGCCTTTATCACTCTTCCAGCTGGTAAAACCCAGTTTTGCTAATTAGATTATGTAACACAGTCATAAAAACCAGGCCCTTTTCTTAATATGCATTGTTTGGATGACTTAACAGTGATTGGCTGAATACTTAAGTGAAAGTTTTAAAAACAAGGATACGTGAAGTTACGTAAATAGGTAAAGTTGCATTTAGTTATAAACTTAAAATCAATTTACAAAGATGAATGATATTCCTTGTATGTCTGTTCCACTTTTTTTGTTAATTCGACAATGCAATTTAACTTAAAAAGCACTCTGAGATTTTTTATTCGGCGTTAGCTGTCTAAGCTCACTTTTGACCTAGTTTTTCGACCAATGAAATATTGTAAATAATACTCGTATTCTCTTATTATGCAGCGGGAAAATGAAATAAACTATTTCTATTGGTAGCTATTTACACCATAGAGACATCTAGCAGGGTGGAGAGGTATCTAGTGGGATTTTTATTATTATGCAGCGGAAAAATCAAATAGATTATTTCGACTGGTGTTGTATTGGAGACAAACATATTTACGATTTAAATAACCAGTTAAGTCAATATTGATGGTTTAAATACATTTTTATATGGAATATTCTTGGGTGTCAGGTAAACACTTGCATACAACACACAGCGTAAAACGAAAGAGATGTGTAGATATTTCTAATTCTTACTGGTTTCTTTCTAGTTCCTTTGATACTGTTCGTTGTAGTGTAGTGGCTAACACTCTCGCCTCTGTTGCGGAGGCCCCGGGTTCAAAACTCAGGAGGGACACTTTTTTTTAAAGTTAATTACGTACAAGTTGGTAGATTTCGCTTTTTTAACAGGCTGTTTGTATTTATTTTTATTAAATTTCAATGACATTTATTCATCTTGAGTTCTAACTCTACAAGAGGTATTTTATTGAAACTGAATAAATGTAGACAAGACTTAATGTAAGACATTGCTTCTTTAATCGACTTGTTATCACTGTATGAAATTGTTGCATCAGCTTCAACATTTTTTTTTGAAAGACACTTTAAATGAATTTATGAGTTGTCATGATTCGGTCGCTTAAACTCTAGGTCATACTAAGAAGGCAGGGAGGGTTCGTCAACAGCTATAACAAGTAAAATAAAATAACTAAACTGTGTCTGCTTCGCCTCTCTGTATTTCCTTCTTTCTTATATATTTATGTATATATAAATCTTTTCCATCAACGCCGTTTATCTTTTTTAAAGATATTTCTTGTTTACACTTTTAACGCTAAGCTTTATTACCGCTTTTAAACCGGAACTACCCAATCAGCAAGGGAAACCACTCTCAATGGGAGGTAACTCAGTATATCGGTAGGCCCCCATTACATTGACAACTGGTAAATGCAAATTTAAAAAAGCTGTATTATTCTCGATGGTAGAATACAAACATGTTTGCTATTGATGTAGGAGTTACAGGTTTTGCAAGTTTCACTGCTCAGAGTTTAAATTATGACTAGTAATAATTTAAATGATCTGTGTTATTTGCATTACTTTTACACCGGTTACATAATTTTATTAAGCTTTTTACTGAACGATGGAAAAAAACTGCGGACAGCTGTAATTTCCTTATATCGGTCGGCATGGAACTAGAAAAAAAGTGAAAGAAAAACAAACGAAATTATTAAATCCGATTTTTCCTTAAGGTCTTTGTAAAAATGTTTTTGACCTTGAATTTCCTCAATAAATATGTCTGCACACATGACAAAGTTAATTTCTCTCTTCAAAATTGACAGTTCTTTAAATGGACACAACATATTGTTGACACTTTTTTTATTGTTTGACCCGGTTGTTTAAAAATAAATAATTTGCAATACCCTATTTTAAATAGGCAAATACATTTTAGGTCAAATATGTGTCAAATTTAATAGATGTGTGAAGTTAGCGGCCTGGCGGCCTGGCGGCGTGAAGTTAGCGGATTGGCGGCCTTTTGGCCTGGCGGCGTGAAGTTAGCGGCCTGGCGGCCTAGCGGCCTGGCGGCGTGAAGTTAGCGGCCTGGCGGCCTAAACTTAATATTTATCATAGTTTATGTTTATCTTTAAAACGGCTTGAAATCGATTATTACAGCATGCAATGTACATTACAGGGATGATTAAGTAAAATATCAACAAAAACTAGCTTTGATTTTTTTAAGTTTTCGAAGCCTGGCGGCCTGGCGGCCTAGCGGCCTAAACTTAACATTTAGCATCATTTATGTTTATCTTTAAAACGACCTGAAATCGATTTTTACAGCATGCCATTCATATTTCAAGGATGATTAAGTAAAAGATCAACAAAAACTAGCTTTGATTTTTTTTTAAGTTTTCGAAGCCTGGCAGCCTCCAGGCTTCAAAAAGTTAAACAATCAAAGTTAAACAATCAAACTTAGTTCTTTATCAGTAACTGAAATGTAATTTACAAAGAGTACATGGGAGTAAATGTACAAATAGATTCCGAGTCGTTTTTGAAGATAAGCTAGAACTTTGATTTAAAAATAAAAGCTAAATCATGTCAATAACTTTCTTATACACCCCTGCAATTTACATTATATCTGTAAAAATAGATTTCAATCAGTTTTTAAGATCAACGTTAATTGCGATAAATTCAGCCATCTTCACACCGCTAGGCCGCTAACTTCACGCCGCCAGGCCGCTAACTTCACGCGCCAGGCCGCTAGGCCGCCAGGCCGCTAACTTCACGCCGCCAGGCCGCTAACTTCACACATCTTAATTTAATTGTGATGTTCAAGTAAATTGTATTAAATCATATAGGACTACAAAATGTATTGATGATTTCTTCCGAAAAGTGATATGATTTGATTGCATAGGATCAGGCTCTTTAATATTTAGACTAACTAACCTCTTGAAAAAAATCTTATTATTTTATTGA